>CM077256.1:26066893-26401893 GCA_039654775.1 Spinibarbus caldwelli | reverse complement strand
AATTAGAAAATAAATTATATAGTGTAATAAAATTTATTAAAAATTAATTTTGTCCATTTCTGTCATTGCTCAAACTCTAATTGGTTTAATGCTGCTAATAAAAGCATGTGTGACAAAGCAAATAATAGAGAATGACTTGTATACAGCCTTGACCAACTGAAAAGCAATCAGAAAGCACTGCATTTGTGCTATTGTTATAATTTATATTTAATATATTATATAACTGTAATTTTCATACACAAATCAATTCCATTTAAACTTATATTTTTGTCACAGGTGACTTAAACACTGGCGTATACAGCTTGAAACACTGTTTTTATTCCCTTTTTACATTCTTTTGCAGTTGACTTGTACCTTTCACATCCTTAGTTGTAAGAGCACTAGTGAATTTATGTGGGCAGCTGCTAATTTGCATGGCTTTTGAATATATTTGATCATTTCGTGTTGGCCCGTGACGCTTTTGATTGCTCTTACTCGAAGCGTAAGTGCATTGTTATGTTTCACGTGTTCTCGTTTGGCATCTGCATTCATGCATTTACAGGCACGATCTGATTATATGCTACAAATGCCTTAAGAGTGAAAGCAGGATTAGAAATCACTTCAGCAAGAGTTGCCTGCCAAGCAAATAAATAGGAATGTAAATATGAAGTCAGTGCAGTTGTCGTTTGTCATCGGGATAGTCTGCTTGAAGAAGTTTCTCCTGTGTAAGATTGTATCTGCTTCATTACCTCCATTACCACGGCCAATTTGCCTCATATCCAAATAAGGGGAATCAAACACGACCCAAGACATGGTCCCCTCAGTCTGTCTTAAACTGCTACTAGCTCGCTCTCTGTCCCACTCTCTTTCTCTTTCTCTCTTTCTCTCTCTCTCTCTCTCTCTCTCTCTCTCTCTTTGGCATCTGTATTCTATCAGGAGGAATGAAGAGACACTACTCATTATTAGGGAACATGGTTGACGATGCATCACCTGGCCCGAATGGAAATTTTTGGAAACCGTAAGTTGGTCAAGATTTTTTTTCTCTTAAATATACATTACTTTTCAAAAGTTTGGAAACAATGATTTTTAAATGTTTTTAATGAAGTCTCTTATGCTCACCAAGGCTGCATTTATTTGATTGAAAATACAGTAAAAACAGTAATATTTTGAAATATTATTACTATTTAAAATAACTTTTCTATTTGATTATATTTTAATATGTAATATATGTGTGTGATGCAAAGCTGAATTTTCAACATCATTACTCCAGTCTTCAGTGTCACATGATCTTTCAGAAATCATTCTAATATGCTGATTTGCTGCTCAATAATAATTATTAATTCTTATTAATAATAATGTTATTAATAATGGTTCTTATCAAAGTTGTTATTATCATGTGCTGCTTAATATTTTGTGGACATTTTTTTTCAGGATTTATTTGAAATAGAATCTTTTGTAACATTATAAAAGTTTTTACTGTCACTTTTGGTCAATTTAGTGCATATTTGCTGTATAATACCATTAATTTCTATTAAAACAATCACACATACCCCAAACATTTGAATGGAAGTATATCATGGTTTCGGCATAAATATTAGGTAGCACAACTCTTTTCAACATAATAATAAGAAATGTTTCTTGAGCAGCAAATCAGCTTATTAGAATGATTTCTGAAGGATCGTGTGACATTGAAGACTAATGATGATGAAAATTCAGCTTTGCAGCAGGAATAAATTACATTTTAAAACCATATTACAAAAAAAAAACCACTTATTTTAAATTGTAGTACTATTTGTCAATATTATAGTGTTTTTGCTATATTTTTGAGCACATGCAGCATTGGTGAGCATAAGAGACTTCATTAAAACATTTAAAAATTGTAATATTTCCAACTGTTTATAAGTATTGTATATATTGAATATGTCTAAGATAGAGATAGATAGATAGATAGATAGATAGATAGATAGATAGATAGATAGATAGATCTTCTTGAATGCTTTGAGCTTGGAGAACATTTCTGACCAGTATGTCTTTTGTATGATCACACGAGTGCTTTTGTTTTAATGTCTAGTTTGGAGTTTAGTATTTAAGCATTGCACTTCTGCTTGTGCTTTGTTATAATTCATGTTAGTAACATGATCTTTCTGTCGTGAGGCTGTAGAATAGGGTTTGGAGTGAAAGTTTCGGAGTGACATCATGAGAAACAGGATGAGATAACAGCATCCCGCAGAGAGCCTCATTTCTCCTTAATAAGTTCCAGCTTTACTCTGTCACTGTGCGCTTGTAGCTTTATAGTACTGGAGGAAATTCAGATGTTCGCTGCTCTTAACCCTTCTGTTTTTACCCAGAGGCCCCTTTAATATCTCAAAAAAGCATACTTAACATTTGAAGCATCGAGATCATGCGGCATGACTTTTCCTAATCTTACGAGAACAGGTTATAGCAAAATGTCAAGTTGATAACATTAATCACACATCTGCGATAATATTAATCACACATCTACTTAGTGTCTCAGCAATCCCAGCTATAAAACATATAATGATTTTTTGGATACAAAATATTTTTGGATACTGTAGACATTCACTCCTAAAAGTTATTTAATTTGATTTATGTATTATATATCAGTCCGTGTGCATGTGCGTGACTAATTTGCGGTAAACCAGAGGCATGAAACTGTCTAAAAGTTTTTAAATTGGTCAGAGGATCATAGTAGAACTTAAAGGGAAAATTGAAGGTTAGTTTCAAAATTACTATCATTATTAAACTCAAAGGGATAGTTCACCCAAAAATGAAAATTCTGTCATTATTTACTCACCATTGTCAAGTCATTGAGCTCCAATTTTGTTGGGTAAATAATTAAAGACTTTTTTGGTCATATACACAGTTATATACAGGATACAATTCTTAGAGAAACGTAAACCTGGTCAGCTGCTTAGATTGTGGATTAAATATATATAATAGTTGGTAAAAATTGTAAAACAAAATTGACGAATAATGAAAAGATAAGTAATAAACAATAGCAATAAGGTGTTTGAGTTGTCAAATGTACAGAAATGTGCAAGAATAGGGAGTACAAAATGCAGAGTATGTTACAAGGCAAACACATTTTTATGTTCTGCAGAAGAAAGTAAGTCATACTGCTTAGGAACAGCACAAGGTTTGTAAATGATAACAAAATTGTCATTTTAGGGTTAACTATCCCTTTAAAGTCAGTCTCAACAGAACATGAGGGTTACAATGGACTTCGTCTTTACTTTTCACTGCCTTTTCAGCTGGAGTATAAACATGCTGTACAAATAGTGTCTGATCTCTGGCTCTCTCTTCTAGCGTTTGCCTCATGCACAGACTTTGCGTACACGTGCTACAATCGCACAGCCAAACACACAAATGCACAAGCCAGTGAATTGAGATAAGTGGTTGTAGAGCGCATCCTGGGGTTTGTTGAGACGTCCCTATGTGAAATTCAACAGGAGATTATAAAGCACTCGGGCCCCACCTCTCTCTGCCATGTGCCAGAACAGCATCAAGTCTTCCTAAGACATCAGGGTCATTGAATGGTCCTTAACGGCCTGAACCTGCCTCCAGGCTTACAGCAGCACTGGCCACATCCACGCTAAATCTCACATGTGACTCTTACACAAGAAAAGCTGCTATGTACTTAGTTTTTAGGGGCCCAGGGATCAATCGAAGGTTCTGAGGTGGATTTGCAAGGAGTTCAGTGAGTAAACTAAAGATTTTTTATTAATTTCTGCTTGATACTAACTTTGCATATTTTGTTGGAAAATGCAACTTCTAACGTCTGTTTATTTCTGTCAGTCAGAGTTTATTATTAACCGTGGGCTGAATATGAATGCGACATGGATTGTTGAAGGTTCACTATTGAAATGTAAGAATCAGTTAACAAATCTGCAAGATTTTCACTTTAGACGTCATCTCCATTTAGTTGAGTCTTGAGATTTGAATAGGTTCACGCTGAGCTCTGAGTGAGGGAAACTATCAGCAATCATTGTTAAGTATGCAGTTTGCTGAACAGATTTAGGGTCCCCCTGTGGTTTAGTTGAATTGTGGGAACTGGTCTCTCTATTATCACGCAGTGGTGCTGCTCCGAGCCGTTTTCTGTCTCTGTATGTTTCTGACACTAACAAAGCATTTTTTGGGGTCTTATGGGTGTCAGATGTAAGCCGTTCTAGCATGGTGGGCTTTGTTTCACAGTGTGGCAACAACGGTGAAGTGATGGACGGTCCATTTCCAGCATTCCTTATCAAAGGTTAAGAACTGAAGATCCCATTTTTCATTGCTTACATCAGATGGGTGTAACAAATCTAACATTCTCATTCCCAAGACTTTTTAAAAATCTAATGTTTTTTTTTTTTTTTTTAATTATGAGACATATTATAAATGTTTGATTAAACTATTGTCTAGCATAAAACTGCAGTAGCATGAAAAGTAGCTAGTTTTAAATTACATGTCTGTATTTTGAACTTCTTGTCTGTAACAAAATCATCAACAATCACAAAATTTTAGTTAGAGATTACAGTTTTGAAAGTTTTAAAATAGATATTTTTCTTACACAAATGCGTCGCTTCACTTCAGAAGGCCTTTATTAACCCTCTGGAGCCATGTGGAGCACTTTTTATGATGTATGGATGCATTTTTTGGGCTTCAAAATCTTAAACCCCATTTATACCATTATAAAGCTTGGAAGAGCCAGGATATTTTTAATAAAACTCTAATTGTATTTGTCTGAAAGAAGAAAGTCATATACACCTAGGATGGCTTGAGGGTGAGTAAATCATGGGGGAATTTTCATTTTTGGGTGAACTATCCCTTTAAGTTACACTAAAAAACACTATACAAATATGATAAATAGAAGTTTATCCCTAACTAGCCTCACAAAAATACTTGGGTCTAAATTTAATATTTACATATTTGAATTGCTAATAAAATTTCCATCCATTTGGATTATACAGATTTAACATTAACTTAATGTGATGCATATGTCTGTCATACATGAATGAAGCAGGTTTAGGGCTAAATATTTGTTTGAGTGTAAGCATTCTATTTTGTTTTATTTTTTATATTATTATTTAGATGTTTAATAAAGGCTTGTTTGTTAAAAGAACTACAAAATCACAAAATGTAAACTGTTTCGATAAAATAACAAGGTTTCAAAAAAATGATAAAATAAAATATAAAATAGCTCATATATTATTTAGATTGACTTTACTGAGGTCGAAGACCGATGCATTCTGAAGGTTAAGCACCTCCACTGACCATTTGTTGTAAAAGCATTTAAAGTAGTATTTTAATATTTTCATGTAAAGTGCTTAGGGTCAAGAGACAAAAAAACTCAACTAAATAACAAAGCCAAAAGCCAATATTTGCTATCAAACATAACAAACACCTGCTGTTTTGACAAAATAGGATTACATAGAGTTCCTCCCATGTTGCACGTAGTTGCTCCTGTCAGGTGCTTAATGCATGGACGTTTGACAGCTGGAATCTCATGAATGAGACTGAACCATAAACGGTCACGTTTACGGCAGCAGAAAATGCTAAAACTGGAACTCTGCCACAAGCTCTCGAACTCGTATCGCTCCAGTCATGTTTCCATTAGTGATTTTCCTCAGAAGAAAACATTATTCCATGCTTTCACTTCTCTTCATGCTTTCTGAGGCTGGTTTGTTAGTAGGGTACTGGATAGCGGGAATAATTTTTCCACCGAAGAGTGCTTGATAAATGCAGTGGTCCTTATGCAAAATCTACTTTACGTAACATTGGTGCTCTCACGATAAGAAAATCTGTATCAGCAAAGATATTTGTGTTTCAGGCTATTGATGTATGATTGGCCGAAGCCAGCATTGTCTGGAAAAGAGGACAACACTGGCATACGCAAAATATTTAGTCATTTCTGAAGAAGGCCAGACATCCATCCAGTGAGAGGGAGGCGGGAGGCGGGGGTTTGGGGGGTCATTTAAGACTTCAGATCAGGACGAAATTTGGGATGGCTCTCTGCCTGTAATGATGAAGAAAGTAAAAGCGGTTTGTTTTCCAGTCACTCCTGCTTTTAAAAACTCTTTCAGTCTTCCAAACAATAAAAAGGATCAACATAATCCATTTTTTTTTTTAATGCAAGATAAGAACAGTTTAACAGACCTGAATAAATTTTTCAGGTCTGAGAGTTCTTATGTTCTCATTTTCATTAGTTTGGAAAGTAGTGAATAGCAGTTCTCCATATTGTGGCTTGTTCTTGTGGAAACCTTATCAAAGCATTGCTGGCACGACTCTAACCTCAACACATGATTGTTCTTGGCAAAATGTGTGTCACGTTTGATTAATGCATTGAGGAAGTTATTTGTACGTCCCTGAGGAATATGGCTGCTGTATAGTCTGCTTTTAACACAATGAGAGTCAGCGGTGGGGGCGAGGTTTTAGCTTAAACACGATCATTGGGATTTATTGGCAAGTTTACAAGTTCACCTTTCAAACTGCCACATCATAGTAAGCTTTCACTGCAGAGGCAAAGTAAAGGCACTGATACACTCGTTCTTCACCCATTTAGATGATTTATGTAACATTTAGATGAATATGTATATATGTGCTGCGTGTTTTCCCAATAACAAAATAAACATAACAAAAATGACACAGGAGAGAAAAGAGCAGTTAAGAAAGCATCTGATTATAGCAATGTGGATATGTTTGCATCAAATTTGGATATGTTTCTTGTAACATATCCAAATTTGATCCTTGTGTTAATTTTTTGTACAGCTTTATATTTGTTTATATATATATTTATTTATTTAAAGAATCTCTTTTATTTATGATTTTTTTTTTTTTTTTTTACTTCTAAAAATCCAAAAAAAATGTATTTCTAATAAATAGTTATATTTTTTTCCTTGTAGAATTAGCCACATATATTTTCTGGATACAATTATGTTTTACTGAAAATATAAATTTTTAATTTAAAATTAATTTGAAAATTCCTACAATGGTCAATGAAAGATGCACACAATTGTCTTGGATAACAGTATCTGTTATCTGAAATTACGTCACACCAGTTAGTTCTTCAGTTTCACTTGATGTATAATGAGGGCTTAGTTCTTTTGCAACATATAGGCCTATAACAGTTTGATCTTTGTGTTAGTGTTTTGTTTTTTTACATATTTATTTATTTATTTATTATTTTATTTATTCAAAATAATTTTTCTTTGACTTGTCAATAAAAAAAAACACTTTCAGTTTTTCCTATTATAATTATCTTTTATTCTCTCTGGCATAAAATAAGTTTGTTTTGAATTTTTTGGATGCAAATGTTTTAATTTAAATGCAAAATCCTACATGGGCTAACTCATTTGAGAGATACACAAATTTGTCTTAAATAACAGTATCAACATCAGCAATTAGAAAACCCATACGTGTGAGTCATATCTCCCAACAGATACATACATATCTCACTTACAGACTGGTCCCGATTTGTCTTCTCTTCACTGTATCCCTAGACCACCCTGCTTGTGCCGCTTCAAAACGCTACATACTCACTCCAGCTGAACCTCTTCACCTAGCCTGTCTGTGACAGCTGCAGCGATTGGGTCACATGAGACCTTGCTCTCAGTGTGCTAGAAGGATCCTCAGGTCACCCTGTATCAACCCTGAGGATTCGTGCTGAGTCATTATGCCCAAGGGCAGCTCTGGGTGAATAAATCAAGCCCACTTCCAGTTAATAGCAACGCTGACAGTTTGCTCTTCATTAGTGGTAGATTAATGCACAGCGTTACTTTTAAGGCGAGATACGGGATATGACGGGCATTGGAGTAAATACTCTGATTAGATGCGTGTCAGGTGGGCTGTGTCACTGTTATGAGGGGCTTTTTACAGAGCGAGTACAGAACAAATGAAAAGTGGGCTTGATTAATGTGCAAATTTAGCTTTATCATGCAAATTAAATGTTCAGTCTGCTGAATTAGATTTTAGATGGGGTGAAAGGAGGCAGCATCTTGTGCTTAAATGTTTGTAGCCCTTTATTCAATACATTGCTTAAAGGCATAGTTCATTCAAAAATTAAAATTCTGCCATTGCTTACATGAATCTCTGTATAGCTCAAAACTTTTTTGTTTCTCTGTTTTGTGTTATTGTGGGATTTTGTTTTAAGCCCGGCTCACACTGTGCGATTTTGGCCACGATTTGGTCGTCTGGGACAAATTTTGAAAATCCTAAAAGATTCCTATAATCCTAGGCTAAAATCTGTAGTCTTTGATTGCTGGTTTGACATGTTCACCGACAGCCGATTAATGGCTGTTGCGATCAAATTTCACCTCTGACAAAATTCTGGCAGTGTCAGAAGATTTGGCGCACAGTCCTGCCCTGTGACTACC
Organism: Spinibarbus caldwelli; assembly: GCA_039654775.1. NCBI lineage: Eukaryota > Metazoa > Chordata > Actinopteri > Cypriniformes > Cyprinidae > Spinibarbus > Spinibarbus caldwelli. Next base: position 26,393,542 of record CM077256.1, on the reverse strand, counting down.
CCTACGATGAATGTCAAACTGTCTCCGTTTTTCAAGACAAGCTATGAGCAGAATTAATGCTAGAGAATTATTCTATCAGCCATAAACTCCAACGCTCCTGTCCTCCGCTCACGGAATTCATCTGATATGTTGCCTTTTCTATATAAACACTGGTTGTGCCGCTGTTTTCATGTGGGTGTGTAGAGCTGCATACACTATTCTTCTTAAATACGCCGTTATTGCCGCCGTTCATGTTCTTTTCATGATAGCCAACATTTCGGTCCCGTGTGCAGTGCAGTTTGCAGTCACTGGACATGTATGGGTTGATAATGTAAAACTCCGGACAAGTTTTCTTGCGCGCACCCATTTTTAACTCGTCTCGACTGTCGTACAGTCTGACATTGACAACTGAGATCCCGTAGTGTGACATGATCATCATGTTCGTACAGTCTGACAAGTACAATCCTAAAGAACTTTTAAAAAATCGCACAGTGTGAGCCCGGCTTTACTTTTTGTTTTGTTGTGTTATCATCATTTTGTTTTGTTTGTGTTGTTTTGTTGTGTTATGTCTTTTTTTGTTTGTTTTGTGTTTTGTGTTTTTGTTTTTGTGGTGTTTTGTTTTACTTTGCTTTTTGTCTTTTGTTTATTTTTTTGTTGTCGTTTTGTTTGTGTTGTTTTGTTGTGTCTTTTGTTTGTATTGTTTTTGTTGTCTTTTTCTTTTTTGTTGTTTTTTGTGATGTTTTGTTTAACTTTTTTTGTCTCATTTTGTGTTTTTTTGTTGTTGTCATTTTGTGTTTTGTTTATATGTTTTGTTGTACCTTTTGTTTGTATTGTTGTTTTTGTCGTAGTTTTTCTTTTTTGTTGTTTCTGTGGTGTTTTATTTTACCTTTTTTGTGTTTTGTGTTGTCATTTTGTGTTTTGTATGATGTTTTGTAGTCTTTTTTGTTTGTGTTTTTGTTTTGATTTTCTTTTTTGTTGTTTTTGTGGTTTTGTTTTACTTTGTTTTGTTGTCTGTGTTATGTCTTGTTTTGTTGTGTCTTTTTGTTTTGTTTGTTTTTTGTTATGCTTTTGTTGTTTTGTTTTTTGAGACATTTAAAAGAACAGTTACTTCTATTCCTTTAATATATTATCAAGCTGTTGTTGTTATAATGGCACTTTTCATTGATTCTTACTTTATGGTGTCTGGCCTCACTATGAAAATCTTTTTACAAATAAAGTTTTAAATAGGAAGTAAAGACACTTTGTGAGATGTACAGCTGATAATGAGAGGTATTAAGTCATTGTATTATATATAAAGTCACAATTGTGGGATATTCAGTAAGAATGAAAATGAGAGATATTGTCATATTGAAAGATATACAATAGAAATGAGATATAAAGTCATGATAACCTTATTATTTCTTTTAAAATGGACTTCCATACTTAACTGATTTAAAATGAGAATATTGTGCAATTATATTTTGTGTAGTTGTTGTGCACCCTTCAGTTTGGCATGCATTTGAAGCCAGCAGGGACTGGACGTGCTGAATACTGTACTCAGCTGCTGTATGTCAGTCATTCTCAAGGTATTCCGGCCATTCATGCGTGTCTGTGGCCTCAGAGTCGGACAGAGACACACTTACCATCCCAGCTAGAGTTTCAGCCCTTGTGCTGGACGTTCCTGCAGTGACTCTCTCTACAAAGCACCTGCTGGATTAGTGGCTATAGAGAGCCCAGAACAAGACAGGGTCAACGATGAAGCTTTGACAGACTGAGAACCAAGAGGCCCGAACTGAGCCAACGAGGTTCTCATGGCCTGCGTAATGAATGTTTTTTTCAGTGAAATCTGACTTAGATAATCATGACATAATGACATCAGACACTGAAGTGATTTCATTTAGGTCCCGGTTAACATGATAATAATTCAACTGAATTTGACACATTGATGGTTTGTTTGAAACCAGTGTTATATTACATGTTACGAAAATGTTACAAAAAACGAAAGCGAAGTTCTGCCCAGAGACTGTCACCACCTCCATCTTCACAGGGCAGTTAGAGGTGACTCACACACCTGCTAGCACTGTGGTCAGATGGGGACATGTCAGTGAGCGAGTCAACGCTTGACCATTAATGTCAGTGAAAGGATTGAGAAACATGTCATACTTTGTAAGGATTTCAAGAGCCAGAAACGTTCTGCAGCACTGAAGCATGCCAGGTTATTACTTTCCTAAGCTGACAGTTTTAACATAAACCAGCTAGCAACCAACTAGAAATGCTCCACTCAGATCATCCCCACCAAAATATAGCAAAATAGTAAAAAACAAAAAAAACAAAACAAACAAAAAAAAAGGTCTAACAACAACCTGCACACTTAAAAATATTGGTTCTTTATTGGTATCTGTGGTTCCATGAAGAACATTTTCATTGGACAAAAGGTTCTTTATAGTGAAAAAAGGTTCTTTAGATTTTTAAAATTTTCTTCACTCCAAGAACAGGGTTTCTTCAGGTCTTATAAAGCTCTTAAATCGGTTCAGAAGGTCTTAAATTCATGAAGTCATGTCATAATTCTTGCATGCACTTCCAAAAATAAATATCTTCCTCAGTATTTTTGTCTTGTTTTCTAATTTAAATATCTAAACATCCTTAAGTCTGGATACATTTACTTGAGAGGCAAAATGAAGATATGAAGTTTGAAACTGAACTAAACTGAATAAAATTAAGTGTGTGCTTAAAACAAGAACAAATACCTGTAAATGGGCTATTATGTTTATTTCTGAGCACATTGGCAGATATTAGTTCTTGTTTTAATCATAAACTCACTTCATTTTGATACATTTCTCAAAAAACAAGACTTCTTATGTCATTTTACTTCTCAAGTAAATGTATCTTGATTTAAAAATCTTTTAGATATTTGCACTGGAAAAAAATCAAAGTTACTTGGGAAGAACTTAAAGGGATACTCCACCCCAAAATGAAAATTTTGTCATTAATCACTTTACCCCCATGTCGTTCCAAACCCGTAAAAGCTTCGTTCGTCTTCGGAACACAATTTAAGATATTTTGGATGAGCATCCGATGGACACAAAGTGCGTACGCTATTCTCTGTCATCAGTAACGCATGGATACGTATTGTACGTTTATTTACACTTTGATTTGAACAGAAACCGCGTATCCATGCGTTACTGATGACAGAGAATAGCGTACGCACTTTGCGTCCATCGGATGCTCTCCAAAATGGCGCTACGCTGACACAGAGAGACAGAGAGGAGACAAATTGTTGAATAAATGTTATTTTTATTTTCTTTGCGTACAAAAAGTATTCTTGTCACTTCATAAAATTCAGATTGAACCGCTGATGGCAGATGGACTATTTTGACGATGTTTTTTTATACTTTTCTGTGCCTTGACAATGTAATTTACTTTGCAGTTAATGGGACAGTCACAAGTCTCCCGGTTTTCATCCAAAATATCTTAAATTGTGTTCTGAAGACAAACGAAGCTTTTACGGGTTTGGAACGACATGGGGGTAAGTGATTAATGACAAAATTTTCATTTTGGAGTGGAGTATCCCTTTAAATATTTTGCAGTGAGATTAGAAGGTACAGTAAAAGTTATTTACTTTGAGCTATTCAATCCATAAGCTTTTTTTTAGTAAAATGAATTAAAAGTAATGAAGATCTGTTATGAACTGTAAGTGTCGCTAATACAACTTAATGTGTGCTCCCTAGACATTTACATTTTGAGAATATGTATTGTGTTCCCTTTAATTTATTCCTTACATTTTCTTTACTTGGTCTTTAAGTAAAAATGGTTATTTTAAGATCTTCTCACTGAAAGGTTCTTTGAGGAACCAAAAATGGTGGTTCTATGGAAAACCCTCTTTTGAAACCTTTATTTTTAAGAGTGTAGCGGCAGCTTTTGAATTGAGAACCACGACACTTTGAGAACTGCATCTAGTTTGCATCTGTGCTGTTGATTTTGAAACCAGAAAGAATGAGTGTCAGACTTCAGGCAGCTGGTGAACGTGCAGGTTTTAATCCCTAAGGTCCAGTTTACGATCTGACAAAAGCAGACTTCGCTTTTATCATGAGCATAGCAGGAAACCCATCCCATTAAAGAATAATTATAAAGGACCACAGCTCTATGGCTCAGGGAGGGGCTTCTGAGGACTGCCAATTCTGCAAAATAATTTTTCAGATAAGGAGACGATTTGCTTAGTGCTGTAGTTTAACGTTCGGAAACAATGAGGCCCATTTTACAGGTGCAGTACTTGAAGTCCTGCGTGTTTGCACAGTTTCTACATCAATCAGTAGTGGATAACAGCCTTAGTACTGTATTATTTCATGCACGTTCTAATTGTATTAACCAGCTTGTAATGCAAATAATACATAAAGAATAAATGATGGCAGACCATTGAAGTATGGAAAATGAATGCAAACCCTGCATCTATAGAGATGCACCAGTATGTAAGTTTGTAAACTTATTGTGGTTATGTGATGTGCAGTTGAAGCATTCAACAAAGCTCTTCATAGACATACAGTTAAACAATCAAAAGTCTGTCAGCCAATGAGAATCAACAACACTGTGGTATAATATATGATAATATGCTGTGACTATGAAAGTCTGTTGGTTATCTGGGCTGGGCTCTAAATAACGTTGACTCACGTATTGACTAATCAAAGTGACATGAAATTTTTAGAGATCAAGTGTCGTAATTGGTCAGCAGAACTCATAAATGTGTTTGCCTTTGCTTTTTAACCATACTGTGATGACATGTTCTTTTCTTAAGTATACTAAAACAGGCCTTCTTTTGTTGATTAAACCCTCACAAACACGGGTCCTGACAGTTTCAAAGGAGAGTTGCCTCGTTACATAAGTCCTCATCTTCAATGAGTTTTTTAGTTGTGTTCTCTTTGTTTGAAGTGAGAAAAATGAGAAACAGAGCAATTGACTTGCTAAGCACTATCAAGAATCTTTCATCCTGGTTGCTGTGGCAATAAGCTCCTTTATCCTCGGTGGCGAGCGCAACACTCTGTGCGTCCAATTAGAGACGTTACTCATCTCACCCTTGAAATATTGCATCTACTGATTGTTTTTCTAGGGATCAGATGTGTGCAGTTTGCACAAAAAATTGGCATTAAATAAAACTTAAAAATTCTTTTTTCTTGCTGACGTATGTAAAATGTGTGTATGTGTATATGTATATATATGTAAGTGTTTGTGTGTGTGTGTGTATATATATATATATATATATATATATATATATATATATACACAGTATATAATGTGAAATGTTGTCAGGGCAAGTAAAAATCTGAAACTACTGTAAACAGTACCTTACTTTGATTTACACATGCTTCTTTCTGGTTTTATTCTTACATTATAAACAACCCAAATGAAAGGTCTTCAAGGTCCTGTGCTTCGCTTCGCTTTGCTTTAGCTCAGAGCACCTGCTATTCACCTATGTCACGTTGCATCGCCGCTGAATCCATTTATCCAATGAGAGTGGTTTAATTCTCATCAGAGCCAGCGCCGTTTGGGGATAGAGGTGGCAAAGAAGCTGGGTCAATCGTTTCAGAGGAAGGGCACAGACAACAGCTGTAATGAGTTTCCTGGAAGCAGCTGGCAGAAATGTAGTCTGGGATCAGTAATGGTGAAATAATGGCTGCTCACTGCAGAGAGAGGAGATGTGCACTATGTCAAAGATAGGAGTAAAACCACCAAATCGGTACTCTTTCTCAATAAGGATAAGTTTGATGGGAAGACCTGGGATTGTTGTTCTCCATTTCTGCTCTTATTGGGCTGATCATTCAGCAGTTACTAGTTCAGAAGAGAGGACTTTTTTTTTCTTTTACTTTTTTTTACTCTAATAGCTTCCTGTTGTTATCATTATTAAGGAACCGGCTGGTTCCTTGGGTTGTTCACATTGACAGCGATTAAATCACTGCTGGGCACCAAGTCAGAGATTATTAGAGAAGCGAAGATGGCAACCTCCGTGTCTATTAGGGGTTGCATCAACTAGTCAGCCAGTTGATTAGTTCTGCCACTAGTTGGGCTGATTTAGTTAGACTAGCGGTTCTCAAACAGATGGCCTTAGCAGACTTCTAGGGACCCCAGTATGTCCTAAATTATTTAAACTTAGTTATATCAACACAGTCTTAATTAAAATGCTTTAAATAAATATTTAAGTGAAACACAAAAAAATTGAGATTCAGAAGTGTATTAAGATATAAAAAGCAAAAATGCCTATTTGGCAATATTTCTGTTTATGAGCTTGTCTTTGTTTTATAATTGATGTTTTATATACATAACAATTACTTAATAATACATTGCCTCATTTGAATTAAACTGTGGCCATGAATTAAGAATTTGTGCCCTTGTTTTTTAAATCATGGCCACATTGTAGTAATTTGTTCCCTTATTGTAATTAGATCAAAATGAGGGAATGAATCAGTGCAACGTTGCTATGATTTAATAAAACAAGGGAATGAATTCAGTCATAGGAACAAATTCTTAATTCGTTTCCACAATGAATATATTTTAGTCTGCATGTCATGTACAGGGCTTCGTTCAACACTTGACTTACTTTTGTTAATAAAAGTTCTGGGTATAATATAAGTGACTTTGCAATTGTAGTATTTCATTGATTAATAACAAATTCACCATTTTCAAGTATTCAAAGAAAGGGAAAATGTAAAGATCCAGTGTTAAAGATCAAAGTAAGCAATGCAGATCCTGACAAATAAATATAATTAAAATGTGGTGTAATCTGTAATATCGATGTTTGTTTATTAATCGGTGGGAAAATTTCCTCACTGTGGCATCTCTAATAAAGTTGAGATACTCCTGGGTTCGACGGCTTCAGACAGCATGTTCTCTATTTAATAATACAAAAACATCAACAAACATGCACTGCCATTGTCTGTCTTTTTTTACAGATTGACCATGTTGATCCTACCCTGAGTTCTGAGGTCTATCTCCTGCACCCGTCCAGAAAGCTGCTTGCCCAGGCCGTGTCATGGCCCCCGGTCTCCCCGTTGCAGATTAGATTCAGGGCCTCTCCTCCTAGAACCAGCATTGCAGCTCATCTGAGCGGGGCCCTGCTGGAGGCCACAGCTGCTCTCGGGGCCCGAAGTTCTCTGCCCGGCTTCACTGTTGGCTCCACAGGTCGGGCGATGCTGAAAGGTAAAAAACCCCCCCACCAATTTTTGTTGATGCTTTATGCTGAAGTTTTTACTATTAAAGAGGGAATTCACAACTGACAAGATGGGCTTTTAATAAAACTTTGCTGTCTATGCTGCTAATTTTTTTTTTTTTTTTTTTTAAATCAGTGCTACATGACTACAGAAAATGAAGTTATTTTTCACAAAAGCTTCAACACACATAATGCATTTTTGATTTTGCTGCTACCTTTCTGTTAATCTGACTGTAAGCAGGAATACAAAACTGCAGAACATCAATCTGTAGTTTTAACAAAAGCTGTCAAAAGTTTTACTAAAAACTAAAGACTAAAGACTGGAACTAAAATCTTGTAAAACACATTTTAAAATGAAAGATGAAACTTTTTTTGTATTTGGCAGACTTTAGCTAACAAATAAATAGGGAAATCTTGGTGCAGGTAATGCAGAGAAAGTGTACAAATTATTAATTTACACACACTACTGCTGTTGTAACAATAAAAATCTGATTGAAAATCAGTAAAATTGTCTTTTAAAGTTATGTAGTCTGGTTATAATTTTATCAACAAAATGAAACAGATTTAATTCCACTGCTTTGACTCTTCGATACAGTTATAAACATTGTAGCAAGAATAATGAAACTTTATTGAGAATTAATGAAACGGTTGGAAGTTTTTTAATGGATGCTAATTTAAAGCTTACAAAGCCATAATAATAGATTCACATGTAACAAAGTGGCAGCTCATTGAGAAAATGGCACAATAGTGAAAAAGCAAAGGCACAACCACATAAATTAGCATGAAATGTATCTAGACACAGAATTTGTATCCTTCCCAGTGTGTAAGTACAGATTATTTTATGGACATACTATAGCTACAATATAGTTAATATAGTTATAGTACAGTTGTTTAAGGAGATAGTATTTGCATATGAAAAACATCAAAACTCAGTACCTTTCAACATTTTTAAGGCACTACCCTGACAATTCCAACAACCAGCTCTTCTTCAGAAGTGCTCATTGTGGCATCTGTCTGAGGCTGACACTAATTGCTGCATGCTAGACAACCGCAGCCAATACTGAACAATACTTTCTATTCAGGTTGAACAGATAAAAAAAAGACACAACCTTAAGGGTCTTTGTATTCCCGTGTGGATGTTTTTTTTTTTTTTTTAATTTTTTTACTGTAGCTTAAAGGCTGTTTTTTCTATGTATCTTCATTGTCTTTGTGGATCCTCTGGACAGAATTACTCAGGCTTTGGTTGTTTGGAATGTGAGGATCATTCCCTAGAGATCACTAACTTTGTTTTTCCACATCAAGCCCACTAGTGTTGACTTGGGACACTGGAAGAAGTTGAGATTTTTCATCAGCACACTGATTTTTTTCCCAAATAATTCAAAATCTCCAGCATTTTAAAGAAAGGTTCAAAATATTTGACTATTGACAACATTTATTTTCTTATCATTCAGATGCTGCTACTTCTTTTCAAAGAAGTCTTCTGCGTTCAAAGTAATGCATTGTGGCATTCAGACGTTCCGGAATGATTTTCCACAAGCTAGTCTTTGTTGCAAACTTTGTCACAAGCACCACAATTACAGAGTAATAGATAATACAAGAATAGTGAGATAATATTTTCTGCATGAGAATAATTGATTTCTTTTGTTAACAAAATGCATAATAATGACTTTGCTTTATCCTTGTGTGGTTTTTCTCTTTCATTCTGAAGAGAACATAGCAGTTCTGCTGGCTGAAAGATGATTTATGAGGAGGCCTCTTACAGGCGCCGCAGAAGCAGGTTATGAACTAATGAAAATCATCTCTCTCCTCCATCGAGGGCTGTGTAACGTGACCGACGCGGGGGAGAAGGGCGTCAGTCTCTGACTTCCTCAACCCTCGGCTCTTTCGCTCTGGCTCTCCAACCCATTCAAACAGCACACTTCAAACGCCTGCTTTGATTTGCAAAAATTCAGACAGTGCTCTCCCTTTAATTTGATTCTGGCCGCATTAGCTTATCACCTGGCGCTCATCCATTTGGAGTGTAACCTTCAAGCCCTTCGTGAGACATGTCAGTGTAAAACGATCCTCAGTGATTCGAGTACACAGCACTCTGGACTAATTCCAGGTGACATGACGTCTGTGTGGGACCATGAGTCAGTGACCCTGGTATTAGCGGTCTCATAATTAAATACACAAGCATTATTTTTCTCTCGCGAGCTGTGGGAAGTTCAGGCATCTGGGCCAAAATGCAATCTGGCCCCTCTCAATGGACATTCTCACCATTTTTGGGCTTTTCAAACATAGTGAGAGGTAAAGATGTTGTGCAAATTAAGTGACACCAAAAATCTCATCGTGTGCTGAGTTTTATTAGCTGTTTGGGGCAGCAAAGTTTGTTATAATCTGTAGTTGTAGACCGTTTTGTCAGTGAAATGTTTTTGTTTTTGTGAAATGAACCTATGAGGCCATGGTGTAGGTGGTTAATTTTTTACCCCTTACAGATGTCTCATGTTTATTTTAGCAGATGGCAGCGTTGCGCACCTGAAATCTGTTTTACATGTTGTCCTGTTTTCCTTTTGAAATGTTTTTTTTTTCACCATTCAAATGCAAACAGCTAGTAAAGGTTGAACTCGATGATGAAAAAGATATTTAAATCCTGCTTAGCATAAAGTCATGAGGAGCTTTTGCACTTAAATGGCAGCTAACCTCCTTCAAAAACAGTTTACATTTCAGTGTAGCTGATTGTAGAATTTCCACATTCAAAGTCTTGCACTGTTTTTGATTCAGGTATGAATGAAGCAAATTAGCATCAAGGCTGAACAATAAGGATGGCCTGCCAACCCGGGGTATTTCAGGCCAGCCCGAACAGTCACCTGCATTTGTCACCCATTTGCATGGGTGATAATTGTACATTTTATTGATCTTGGACATCCATTGTTTATGCTTTGCACAGTTAAACAATTGGGTCGTTCCGTGTCAAATCAACCAAATTTCAGAAACTGCCCTGGCTCAAATTTTTGAGTTTGTCAATATTTTTTCTGAAGAAAGATAAACATGTATGGTGATGAAAGCCAAGATATTAAATGTCACAGATGTATATTTACTGAGTAATCCACTATATTGTAGAAGGATATTAAAATGGTAATTTTCACTTGAGATTTTGAGCCAAATTACAGGAGGGGAAAAATGACTTCAGAAAGATGGCATCATCATTGTAATTTTTACACAAAGATCGGTAGGTCTATTAGTAAAATCTGTTGTGTCACATTATATGCCAATGGTGACCGTTCAAAAATGGAAAAAAAAGCACTTTTCAAGCTTTCTTCTCCAAAGTTTGCATGTCGTTAACTCAAGAAATATTAAAGATATCTTAATGCCCTTTTAGATTTTGGGTCTTAACAAACTTTCCATTTGACATCTTCATTTTTAAGGCTCTATGTGGTTCCATTCCAGAAATACTGGAATTTAAGTGTGGCCTCAAGAGTAAATTAAATTGTACACATTTTCAGTAGTCAAAAACCAAATGTGGGTCATTTTGCATACAGATAATACTTTTTTTTAAAGAGGAATGATTGAAGAACAAATAATGTTGAATCTAGAAATCAATCTTGTTTTAAATTGTAATTTTAACCCTCCTCTACAAAATAGTGGATTACGCCATAAATATACATATGTGACATTTAATCTTTTGGCTTATATCACCACATATGTTTACATATATTTTTCTTCAGAAAAAATATTGACAAAAATTTGAGCCATGGACCTCTGGTTGAGTTGACACGGAATGATCCAATTGGTTTTCTGGGATGTATTCTTTGTTGTTGGAAATTCTGCTGATTTGTCACCAAGATAATAATATTTAACTGGCTAACATAGATTTTAGGTTATGACGAAATAGCAACTTTTACATTGGACTTTTACATTATTTATATTTTTACATATAAATGTATTTACTACTACTTTTGATGAATTTAATGTTGGCTTGCTGAATAAAAGTATTACTTTCTTAAAAATCCTACTGACCCCAAATTTTAGAACAGTAGTGTACTACTAGGGAAACAGAAGGTACAATTTTAAGAATCATTCATACTGATCGATAGCTAATCTCTGATGGTTCCGGCCCTTTTCATCAAAATGGTGCTCCAGCAGTGGCTGCCTTTGTGTAATGTGGTCACTGAGTTTGAAGTCTAGGGTCTTGCATCTTTACAGCAGCAAAGGTTTTTATTAACCCCATCCACAGGAGGTCAGGTTCACTCAGGAAACCTTTTTGTATTATGGGATCAAACAGTTCTCCACTGAACACATTTTGATTATAGTGGGACACTCATTTTAGGAGAATCATAAAATAACAATTGGGTTACTCAAAAACAACACAGTAGCACGCAAACAGAGTTTCAGCGGTGATAAATAGAGGTGGACAGGAATAGCGGCCGCTGGGTCAGGTCAGGAGAACACACTCGCTCACATATGTGCTGAATGAGAGGCGGCTCTGTGCTCGCAGGAAAAATGCAAACTCAGAGACCTTTACCACTCGAGGTGAGGCATTGCGCACAGCCCAGGTTGTGTTAGACAGTCGTAGTGTGTTTATATAGCCGTGAGATTTCGTACTGCACGCCGATGACGTGTTTTGTGTTATGAGTGCATGTGCAGGAAATGGCAAACCTTTCCCTGTGTCAAACTTTTATTTTGCTTTATCATCTTTTGTATATCGAGATATCTAAAGAATCTTTGGCTTACGATTAGTTGCTTGTAATTATGCATAATTTACTGTTAGTACTATAGTAAGTACATGTAGCGTGTAACAAGAACACTAAAATAAAGCGTTACCAAAAATTGTCATCATCATCTCATTCTCATGTTGTTTCGAACCTCTATGACTTTATTTTGTCTGTAGAACTGAAAATATTATTAAAAGGTATTTTACAGAATGTTCATGCTGCTTATATAATGAAACTAAACAGTGACCAGGGGCTTTTAAACTCCAAAAACTACCATAAAAGTTGTCCATTCTTGACTTGTGCACTTCATTCCAAGTCTTCTGAAACAATACAAGTTTTATTTATTTGAGCAAAATTTAAGTTGATATTCATTTTTAAATCTTCTACTTTGATATAGATCTCATCCACACTTCTACATATTCAGATTTTGCTTACGACATATGAGAACCAACAACATTTGGTATCTTTGACGTCAAACCTGGCATAGTGCCTGTTTTTTCAACGCCTCTGGCAGGGGGGAAATGTGAATAATGACATTTCTGTAACAAATCTTTTGTATGACCTCACAAGACTTGCATGATTAGTATGGGCTACCCTTATGGCACTTTAATGAAACAGTTTGGCATCCCCAGATGCTTTTGATGTATAGAAAAGTGCAGCATGGACAGGAAAGGAAATCATACAGGTTTGGAAGACATGAGAGGCCAGATTAACTGTGTTGATATTCATAACAGTTATTGAAGTTGTGTTAAATGTCTTTCCTATATTCAGCAGCTCTGACTTTGACATGTCTTAAGGGATACAATTGATTTCAGGTGTTAATGGCTTTATAAATGCGATTCCTGGATCTACTGGACAGCTTTTCTCTGTGCTTAATGGAGCTGGCATATGGAGTTCTTTTCTTCGATCAGTCTCTCTCAGGATGTACTGGGAAATTTAATGATGGAAAGAAGCACGCTCAAGCACATCCCCAAAGTCTCATGCCCAAATTTAGACTATAAAGTCATTGTTTGCCTATCAAATTCTAACTGGACTCTTACCCAAGTCAACCAGCAAGCTCCTTACTGGTGATCAGAGCATGTTTGGGTGCTCGATTTCCTCGCCCTGGACTTAACACTATGTGTTGCTTTCATCTATGAGAGTAACATGACCTGCCAGGAAGGAGCAGCCAATGGAGAGAGTATTTTGTGTGTGTGTGTGTGTGTGTGTGTGTGTGTGTGTGAGAGAGAGAGAGAGAGCAAGAGAGAGAGGGAGGGGAGTACGAGTGGCCAAACAGCATGTGTGTGTGTGTCTGTGAACGAGTGAGATATGCAGCGAGTCAGATTTGTGGTAGTAGAGAGCTGGCAGCTGCAGTCAGGCTGAGTTTAAATGTGGCTAAGTGCCTCTCGCCGCTGCGGCGTGAAGCAGGGAGTCAGCGAGCCGCCTGCCGCTACGGCCACAACCATGAAACACTCCCACTCACAGAGGATGGACTACAGGCTGCTCAGTAAGTCACGCTTCAACTTTACCATACACACAACAACAGGCAGTGCTGTGGAGTTGTTTTCAATATAGTATCAATGGTGCTGTTCTGGTGGTCAGTGCTTGGTGTCAAGGACTAAAGTGTTGTGGTTTGTTTTTTTGCTGTATAGAGAGTTAGTCATGTACTGTACTTTGGCAGCCCAAGATTTTTGGTGTATGTGACTACAAAAACACCCAAAAGCAACCCTAGAAACACTGTGAAGTTGATTTTTAGTAATGTTTTATGTCAGGTATGTAATATTCAACAAGGAATATGCCTTAATGTTTGATTCAGGTTGCATAATTTGTTTGTGTTGAGAGCTGGCAGCTGTAGTCAAAAAGTCATACGGGTTTGGAACGACAACAGGAATTAGTGATTGCCCCTTTATTTTATTTTATTTTATTTTATTTTATTTTATTTTATTTTATTTTATTTTATTTTATTTTTTTATTTTATTTTATTTTATTTTATGCTTTTTTCACAGTTCAGTCCTTTCTTCATAGATACACTAGGTAGATTGGGTCCTTTTAAACTGCCTTGAACCTAAATTGAAATGCTAAATCAAGCTTAATACTAAACTGAGTGATGGATTAATTCAAATGTGTAAGTTTAATGGTACATCCACACATCGTTTTGAAAGAGATTTCTATTTTGCAAGCTTGTGACGTTCTGTAGGCTTTCACTCTTTTGTTACACACAATGAAACATGCTGCTCAAGGGTATTCTGAATGACTGTCTATTTCTAGTTTTTTTTTCTTGCATCTTCATTTCAAATATTTTTCTGTAGTTTGTAGAAGAGTCTGAGGGCATTTACCTTCATGACTCACTGAATACTGCTAATCTATCTGCTAATGTTTGGTTCATGAAGCATATACAGTATATGTTCATGTGTTAGACTAAATCACCAGAGAGGAAACTTTACTGAGTATTTAAATGAGTGTCATCACTCTTTTTGTGATTAAATAAATTTTGTGTTACATTTGCTCTCAGTCTCCGCTTCATGTTCAAGACAGTCAATGTAATGTTTTTATGGATTATATAGGTCTTCTGTCATCCTAGTTAGTTACAGGTTAGTTATTTTCCAGAAGCACTTTCTGATTATGCACTTTCTGATTAAGCACTTTTTAATGATTTATTCTCCATAGGAGATGGGATACTAGGGATGTTATTGTAAGTCAGACTCACTGGTCATAAATCAAACATGCATAAGCCAGACTATTTCTGTCCAAGATGAAGGCTCTTTTCTCCTAAAGCTCTTGACTGATTTTTAGGCTGGGTAATGTTGTATCAGCATCATATCTAAATAAATAAATCCTTAGATATCTGCTTTTCCTGTTACACACTGTGTTTGCATATGCCTAGAAACATAAATGTGTACTAAGGCTGCTTGATTATGACAGAAATGGGATTGTGCCTAAAAGCAATGCTTTGTTTATTGCAACAGTTGAAATATCAATTAATTTTTTCCAATTTGTTGTGCTTCTCTAGCATATACACGTGCAGGAGGTGCACCTCAGCTGCTCTGCATGTGCCAGTAGCAGGATCTCTCCCGTCGTTCACAAAACGAGCGCGGCTTCGTGTGTGCTTTAGACCTGCACCGTGAGTGGCCCATGCATAAAGATCAGGACAGCTCATTCACTGCCTAATGCGGTGCATTCATTTCCCTCCATTTTGCTTCAAAAGATGCCATGTGCAAACGGGAAAAGGACACAATGCAGATGCATGCGATGGCTAATGAAATGGATATGAGGCCGCATATTGCAAAGACGATGTGCCTAAAACTCACCTCAGAAAAACACTCAGTATTATTGGCTATTGGTTCAGTTTGAAGCAATGCAAAGACAGCACAGCTCAGGTATATTAAAACTTATCAAAGTTTTGATTATTATTTTTTTTTAAAGTAGTTACATTCCTTTGTAATTGCATTTCCGAGCTAAACTGCAAAGAATTTGTTTATATGCAAGTGAGCTGCTCACTTAGACAGCGTACAGTCTTGGTACTAATATTCCGTATTCATAACATTTTATATATTTAATCCATTATTTGTGTGATAAGCATTTTCCTTTTGATGGAGTATTGTGCCTTTAGCTTAGCGACATGCTAACACCAAAACGTAAAGCGTTTCAAACCGAGGTTTTGATATGATACTTAAAGTCTTAGTGTTTACTAGAAGCACACCCTTATGTTCTATCAGAAGACAAGACTGAATACACAAATCAAACGGCACTCTCACTCTGCCCCTCCTGTTCCGGCGGTCACCATGGCGGCGCGTTGAGCCGAAGGAGTCTGCAAACACTGCTTTTGACAGCTGATGCTATCCAGACAAGCATGATTCACAGTATTTATATTATTTTTGCTTGACCTGCCCTTGAGCGCCATACCAGCATAACCGTTTTCTGATCGCAATCTCAGGCGAGAGTGGAGGAAACAGTGAAGATATGTAAATATACCAAGACTTAATGAAAAAATACTGTGCCAGGTGTTGTTGAAGAAATGATACATCAGTGTCACAATATATAGGTTATTGGGAATATTTACAACTCTGGCCTGTATGGCGCCTTCCACTTTTACTAGACTGCACTGATGAGACTGCAGTGTCACACAGTGTACATTATCAAATTTATTTGTTTTGCCTTTTGCGGTACTCTCCGCTTCTTTTAATTACCATGTAAATACTGTACTTTATTGTATTATGATTGGTTTATCTATGTCTGTGTTTATCTTCCTCCTTTGCACTGCGCTGTACTGAACACGATTATCACCAACCCTGTCTTGCGGCAATAAAGAATGTTGATTCATATGTTGATGTGAAAATGGTAGATTGAATTCATAAATACCATTTTAGGGCCGTGTAAGAAATGTCCTATATAATGGCTCTGTTCCAAAACCTAATGAATTGCCTCACTGCCTACTGGCTATATAGGCAATTTGAAAAACTGGAAAAAAGTTTATAATAAATTGTAAACATTTTCAATCTTTTTACAAACATAAAATTATCCCATGCAACCCATTCCATATTCCAAGTGTTCTGAAGGCATACGGTAGGGTTTGCTGAGAATCAAATTGAAAATGTAATCTATTATTACACGGAAATCTCCAGTCATCACAATTTATTAGATGGACAAGTGCAAGATCATGTCATCTTTTGTGATCCGAAAAAAAAATAAGGTAGCCTATACGGCTTTAGAACAGGTTGACTATTACTGGTTCTGAAGGGATAAATAAACTGTAAACTATGAGAGCTAGCAAGGAAAATAAGGGTTAGGCATAAAAGGGCACACAGTTATTGTGCTGGGGCCCCATACCTGGAATTTGCTTAAGGCCCCCAAATCAGTAAGTCACATAAGTGACCATTGTCTACATAGGCAAATTTGTGCATCATACAAATTTCGATAGCACTTTATTTTACAGTCCTGTTTCACATGTACAAACAAGGTAATTATTATGGTGATTATAATATCTGGGTAATAGCTAGTTAATATCCCTGAACCCATCCCAAACCTAATCTTAACCCATGTAGTTACCTTATATTACCCACTACTTTCTCAGATAAGTACATTGTAAGTACACATACTGTAAAATAAAGTGCAACCCAAATTTTTCTACTTTTGGTTCAAAGTTCTCTGTTTTAGTTACATTTTTAAATAATCTTTCTGAGCTTGTTGCAATGCATTCTGCAATTCTCCATGAAGGATGCATGTAAAGCTACCTTAGATTATAGCCAAAAAGAGGCATTGTAGTAATAAGATACATCATAGGTGGCATAATTTTTCTTCCCTTCTGTTCAGAACAAGCGTTTGTGCTGTCGTGCCATAAAATGTGGAAATATGAGGAAAATATTGAGATTTTGGAATGGAGTTGAGTGTGTCTTTAGCATGGCAAATCGTGCAAAACCCACTGGGCGAATGCCATTTTAATTGCCAAGCTTAGAAAGCGGCAAAATCCAGTTGTCTGTTCTGTTCATACTGTACTCACTACGGTTCTGTTCATATACTGTTTGCTTATAAAAGAAAGTCACTCCGCATTTTATAACCAAAGTGAATCCATTAGATTTCCAGAACTCACCACCAAATTTTGAGAGCAAGTCTGGTTCATATGTGCTTTGTAACCATAACTGCCGTCAACAACTAGTTCTCTGTTACATCACTGATGCACATCTGGTTATTTTTTGCTATCAACCACTAATGCTAGGACTTGCAACCTCTCTCATGTTAAGATAAGAAAAATGGCAGAAAATAGGGGTATAGTGTGGTAGGTGAGGGCCATTAGAGTTTGAGAAGTTACTTGTCCATACAGATGTTATTCAATAAACTCCACTGTCTTTGTCTCTCTCAGAACGGCAGCTGTGCAGCTCCATGGCCAACTCCAGCATCCTCCCGTCCGCCGTGACGGGCATCAGTAAGGAACTAGCCGACCTGCGGCACCTCATCCAGTTCCCCGAGGAGATCGCCACCATCCTGACAGAACAGGAGCAGCAGCTGTACCGCCGCGTCTTCCCCCTCGACTACCTCAGCTTTCTCACCCGAGACCTGGGAAGCCCAGAGTGCCACAAACGCCATCCGAACCTGAAAGCCTCCCTGTCCGCCCCCATCATGCCCACTCAGAATGACCACCACAACACAGTAGAAGATCTCGTCACAAGATTCAACGAGGTGAGCATTCATTAATGGTGCAGATTCAGACCAAAGTGAGTGTAAGGGCAGTAGCTTTGGAAGAGCAATTGAGTTGGAAACCGAAGGACATTTGTCATGGTTGCAGGAAAGGTTAGTTGTTTGCCATCACAAGTGTCTGTTCTATTGCCTGTTTTACTTGGATCTTTTCATATTCACAGCGTGTACCTACTTACAGACAGATGTGAGTTTATTGCAGTTGTCTTAAATATTTGATACGAAGAGTGCCAGAGGAAAATTGTGTTTCTCCTTTTGAATGGGCCTTAAAGAAAGGGGAATGATGTCATCTTTAAGGTGCACGCTTGCCTTTAGATCAGCTGGTTTTGATATTTTTAAGATACAAAATGGAGATAAAATGCATATTTGCCATTTTGGCTGAACTCTTTAAGACTTAAAACATGAAAACTTCAAATATTGAATCATCAAAGCTGGTTATGTTTCATGTAAGAGCAAGAATCTAGACAGATTGTGACTGGGAATAACATGAAATAAAGATTTGCAGATGCTTACAGCCTTGCCAGTCAGTGTTAGTTATGTAAGACTCACAACTCAGAAAGGTGACCTTCAGATTGTGGAAATCAGTTTTACATCTCGTCAAGTAGCGTAATGCTCTAAGGAATCATTTTTCCTCGTTGAATGCAGTTCCTTGAAAGTTGTTGCTTAACTTTCCATCGCCTAGTTGATTAGAAGAAACATTGAAGGTTTCCTGGTTGAAGGGAGTTTACTAAATCATGGGCTTCGATGTGATGTAACACTATCACAGCATAAAGTGAATGGATCACATAACACCCCTCTCAGCGTTAATCCTAGTGTCCTTTGCGAACAAGTCACGGATTCCTCCTTTAGATGGATTTGGTTCGCTCTTTTACCCTAATGCTTCCTGTGGACTCAGTTGTGCCCCAGCAATGTGTTGTGTTATTTTGTTTATGCCGTAACCCACATAATACATCCATAAAGTGTTGCCACTGGGTGTCCATGCACAACCTAGGGTTTGTGGTCTGTTGTCTTTGTTGCGGTCAGTTGTTTGTGGTTTTATTCAGACACTTGACCGGCGGCCGCCTTTGAAGCCCCTTCCAGGGTGCAGTGTCTCTGGCAACTCTTACGTAAGTTTTTAATGTGTCAAATCTGCTGTCCGTTCACTGCTGGCTAGCCGGCCTATGCAGTAACTCAAGAGCAGCAGTCTGTCCGGTGGAATCCTGGCAGAATGACATGAGCTCCAGTGTACCGGTCCCCTCGTATTAAACGTCCCTGACCATCCGGGCCCCAGCAGAACTGTTTATGTAACTGACTAACTTTCTGTGAGGTGTTTTTAGCTACAACACGCCATCACATAAATATTTGTGCTCAAACTGATTGCTGTTATGAGCGCTCAGGACTAGAGACAGTTGGATTCTGTGACTTGGTGTTTAAAGAAAATGTGAGTGGTGATTGACTTAGGCTTGACACCACAAGTCTGGGGTGTTCTGGGTGGTTGCCAGGGTGTTGCTACACTGTTTAAAAAAAAAAAAAAAATGGTAAATGTTCTGGTAATTTTCTGTCCGGATATTATCCATAATTTTGCAGACGTTTCTGTTAACTCTAAAAAAAAAAAAAAAAAAAAAAAAAAAAAAAACAAACAAAAAAAAACAAAAAAAAAAAAAAACAATGCAGTGCGGTGCAAAATTCAAAATACCGGCAAACACCTGTAAAAATACAAAACAAAAAAACAAAAACAAATGTATAAATAAAAACAAAATTACATTGCGCCTTTTTTTTTTTTTTAGAGTGTATGTTGTTTTGAGAGGTATGTGTTTGATTGAGAGGTATGTTCTGGGTGGCTGCCAGTGTATTGCTATGCGTTTACTGTCTTTAGCATGCTGCTATGCAATTGCTAAGGTATTCTAAATGATCTTCAGCAAGCTACTATGCAGTTAATGGGATGTCCTGCGTGGTTGACACTGCATTGCTGTGCAGTTGCTAAAGTATTCTCAGTGGTTTTTAGCATGTTGCAATGCAGTTAAAATAGAGCAATGCTTTGATAGCACCACACAGTATTATACTTTTCAAAGGGAAACAACCCACACACAAATTAATTCTTTGGATATTAAGCTGACATATAAGAAAGTAACTTTGGAAATGGGATTTCTTTCTTAGTTGTTGTTGATTTAAAGCAAAAATTCATAAGTTACCCTCATGTTGTTCCAAACCTTTGCAAAAGGTTATACCAAGTGTACACAAAAGTTTAGCGCAAATTTTGAACCAAGTGTCCTGTCCACTGTGTTAAATTTCAAATGTATCTCACACAAAACCATTGTATAACTTCAGAAAACTTGGAATATACAGTGACCCAGCAGACCCAGTCTTGTTATCTGTGTTATTGTTATGGGGTCCAGTGGGCTCAAATCTACATTTGTGCACTCAAGTCTTCATTTTTCTTGGAAATGTAAATGAAATCATGTTTGAACACCTGAGTTTAAAGCTAGAGATTTATGTTATACAATCTGCAGTGTTTCTTCCAAATATGTGTGATTATACACCAATAAAGTGAGAGAATGAATAAAGTGAGTAAGGTATGGAGATCAGTATTTTCTCAAATTTGGGACTCAAACTAAAGTGTGTGTTGTGAATTTAGGTGAGCTCATGGGTGACCTGGCTTATCCTTACTGCTGGGTCCATGGAAGAGAAGAGAGAAGTCTTCTCATACCTTGTCCATGTGGCAAAGTGCTCCTGGAACATGGGCAACTACAATGCGGTCATGGAATTCTTGGCAGGTCTCAGGTATGGCATGATGCCTTGAAAGGCTTGGTTAGAAAATAAATAATCCTTTGACAATAAATGGTCCTCTCTGTTTGTGTTGTGTGATGCTTAACAAAGTAAGGAACATTCTGGAGTCATTGATTTGTTTTTGACAGCACATTTGTAACATGCGAAAGGAGTCTCACTACTAATCTGCAACCCAAGTTACTTTCTCTGTGGATTAGTTATCTACAATTTTAGTCATCTATCAAAGGTTTTATGCTCACCATGAAGAATAAAATTAATACTAGTCTTCCAAGGCCATTTTCACTACAGTCAGATGATGTAGCAGCCTCTTTGAGTTTGCAGTGGAGTCAAGATTTTTTTCCCACTTGTATTGGTAAGAGAGACAAAAATACAGTTTGCTGGTTATTATACAAAAATATTGTATGACTTTAAACAAAATCTAACTCTGGTTACACATAATCATCTATGAGGTCAAAGCATGAACACTATCCACGAGACTGCATCCCTAAATTTTACATTTTAAATTACATTTAAAAATAAAAATGTTTGCGCTTATTCTTCTCCAGGTCTCGCAAAGTGCTGAAGATGTGGCAGTTCATGGACCAGGCGGATATTGAGACCATGCGTGGTCTGAAGGATGCCATGGCCCAGCATGAATCTTCATCTGAGTACAAGAAAGTGGTAAACCGTGCCCTCAACATCCCAGGATGCAAAGTGGTGCCCTTCTGTGGCGTCTTCCTTAAGGAACTTAGTGAGGCTCTGGATGGTGCAGCCAGCATTATTGGACTGCGTCCATCATTTGATTCTCAAGAAGATCCTGTTGAGGTGAGGATTAGGTGCTTCCAAAGAGTGATGATGACTAACACAGGAAATTGTATCACCACGGTCTAATTTAATTGCCTTTTACAGTTACAATAATAATCTTGAGACCATTTTGGCTAGCTGGAGCAATTACCTTTTCATCAAACATTTAATATGCCTGCTGAATTGCTTCCTGGCTTTACAAAAAACACATTAGAGTGATTCAACCAGGAAAAAGACATTTTGTCACTCTGGTGACTATTAAATCACCCATGAAAGCTTTTACAGCCCACAAATCTACTCGTATTGTCCATAATTGTGGTTATCTTCTTTTGTGTGGAATCTCTGTGGTGAAGTGCTCTTTACCTTACACAGTTTGTCACTGACTACAATGGCCAGCAGCACTTATTGCAGAGGGTTGGGAGCGATGGGCTCCACAGCTCAGACAAGGAGGCGACCGTCAGTAACA
Source organism: Spinibarbus caldwelli (assembly GCA_039654775.1). Taxonomy (NCBI): domain Eukaryota; kingdom Metazoa; phylum Chordata; class Actinopteri; order Cypriniformes; family Cyprinidae; genus Spinibarbus; species Spinibarbus caldwelli. The sequence continues at coordinate 26,371,512 of CM077256.1, read as the reverse complement.
TTCTGCAGACGATTCGCAGCTGCAACCGAAGCCTGGAGGCTGAGGAGCCTGAGGAGAAGGCACAAGAGATCACAGTTTGCCCCAAAAATTCCTTCAAAGACAAGAGCAGAAACCAGTGAGTTAATTTTGGACACTGTTTGCAAATATTTGATGTGTTTAGTCTAATCCATATATGCTGAGGCATTCTCAGTTTGTTTTAATACCATTAATAGGCTCTCTGCATAGAACTTTGGGTTATTTCTTTACGCTTCCCTGTACCTGTGTTAACTAAGGAGATCTATGATACCTAGCATTACCATGTATCTCAATGGGAGTTGCTTGACTGGTGGAGGAACCACTAGATTTATGCGATTCGACATCTGCCATTGTTGCTCATGGACACATTTAAAGGTTTATTTGAGTCAATCACCTGAACTGTAAAATGAAACCTTAAGAAAATGATGTCATAACAACTCTATTTTTCTGTTATTTTTGTCACCACAAGAACTCACAAAATCCTAAGCCCAAAAGCATCAGACAGAGAAAAAACTCCTTTTCAAGTTTTTTAAACCCCCCACTTTAGCTTAACTAAATCATATCTGACAAAAAGTCTCTCCATTACTTTTTGTGGTACTTAAATGATTCTTAATATGTTTTTTATGAAGGTTATGGCTGGGTTGCTGTGAAATTCTATCCATCATAAACAACTCACTCAGTGTATACGGTGTACTGCTAATTTTCCTTTCTTGACAACCTTGAGATCATTTAAAAGAGAGTGAAAAAATTACTGTAGCATGTGAGTGCTCAGTTTATTTTGAACCTTTAAATGTCTTATCAAGTTATAAAAAGATTTTCAAAGACCTTCCATTGGACAGAAATGTTTCTTAGTGGAGCATGTTGTTATCATGAGATTATTTTTGCATGTTGACCTATGTACAGAGCAGCACTACCAAACCCCATGTTTCCTTTGACAGAAAGCAGTGAGTTTTCAGTTCTGTTTGTCCTCAATGCGTAGGCAGTTTTGTTGTCTGCAGGAAGGTCCTCATATCGGTTGTTAATACTGTGTCTCTGGAGAATCTCATCGCCTTTGTTGTAGACTCCATCCCAAGCATTTTCATCTTTCAAGAGACGGCTTTGATGTACTCTTTATTTATCTTAACTTCTCTTCCAGTTGCAGGGCTGACTTTACACCACAAATGTATCAAAGTTGAGCATGCTGTTTGGGTACAGATCCACTTTCATTTCTCAAACCACTACCTTCTGTCTTTCTCTTCCATTCAATTCAACCCTCCACCCTTACTGACCATTCTCAAGGAAGGGACCTGGGTCAGAGCGTGTCCTGTAAGTTGCCAGACTGTGCTTTAATGGTTGCACTAACTGGATTGGTTTCCAAGTGACATGCCGCATTTCAGTTGTATAGGTTTGGTGTGATTGCACTTAGAAATGCATGGATTTCCTTCCTCTGAATCCACAGTGCAGAGTTGAAGTCAAAACCAGATTCTCCAACTTTCAGACCAGTCCCAAATCCTTTATGACACTGATCAGTACCAAACCAAGACTAGACCCTCAATAACCAGCATAAGACCAAAACCCAGACCAATATCAGAATTCCAAAGACCAGACCAATACCACACCCCCTATAACCTAAAACAATGCTCTACTGTAAGTCCAGATCAGAACCCAGCCAAAAACTGTTGGTCCAAGAACCAGACAGTCCATTTTAATTAATCAAGATAATGCAGAATTTATTCCACTATTCATTTCAGACACTAAGGCTAAGTAGTCGTTAAAAGCCATGGGATCCTCTATAATGCTGCAGATACAGTGCAAACCTGTGGTTGAGGTAATTATCACCCTCATTACTCTCTAGAAACAGACTGCAGTCTTGTCTGAGACCACAAACCTAGACTGATATCCAGACCAAGACACAGAGTAAATGAGATGCACAACCACATTTAAGCTGAAGATTCCAACTCTGCCACAGTGCACGACTTAAAGTAATTTAACTCATAGCATTGTATTATGTTCCATAACGGCCCCTAAATTTGCGTCTTATAGGTAGACAGTGCTCTTCAATACTCTAAGCTCATGTCGACTTCTTTTGCAAGACTAATGTGGCATTACCTTTTCCAAGACATTGAGAAGTTTCCCAAGCAGAGTTCTGTTTATTCAGTCATTCGATTCTTGATTTCTGCTTTACCGTTTTTTGTAGGTTTTTAGTAGGGGACCTCTCAGACTCTGAAGTGGACCCACTTGAGCTGGCTAAGGACGTAGACCTCCAGACCACAGAAGAGGTGCGTGGACCATTTAGCCATGGAACAGAGCTCATCCCCTGGTACGTGCTCTGTCTTCAACCAGATATCCATCAGTTCCTGCTCCAGGGAGCGACCGTTATCCACTACGACCCTGAGACCCACCTCACCGCCCGCTGCCTCCTCCGTCTACAGCCCGATAACTGCTTCCTTACCTGGTCCAAACCCCACAGCAGCTGTGGCCCAGGTGGAAGAGCCAGAGGCTTCATGGGACATCCACCATCCCCAGACCACTTACCCCTGGGCCAACCTGTGCACTGCGGACTGACGGACGGACTTTTAGACCTTAACGTGGTTAAGTCTGTGTTTATGGGTCACCCTGGAGTGGATGTTAACTATGTGTGCCTGCAGCACAAACTGTGTAACATGAACCCTGGTGAAAATGGTGTAACGCTGCTATATGGACTTCACACCACAGACAACAGGCTCCTGCACTTTGTGGCCCCCAAGCACACGGCACAAATGCTGCACGAGGGCCTCCAGGAGCTGCTTAGTGCCATTAGGAAAATCAGAAAGTTTCCTGACCAGAGACTACAATGGCTGCGAAAGCAGTATGTTAGTTTGTACCAGGTACATTTACATTTATTTATGCATTTATTCAATACAATTGAGAACATAATATGAGTAGACCTACAATACCAAGTTTCTCTTTAGGTATAGAAGATGTTTTGTTTCTATAGTGAGGATTTGGTAGCACTTTAGTAAAAGGAACAATTAACTAGTTGCTTATTAACATGCCTATTATTAAAATATTGGCTGTTTATTAGTACTTATAAATCACTTATTCTGCATGACCATATTCTACATCCCTAATCCTACCCAATACCTAAACTTAACAACTAACTTACTAACTATTAATAAGCAGCAAATTATGAGTTTATTGAGGTTAAATGGTTTAATAGCGAGAATTGGACCTTAAAATAAAGTGTGACTGAGGATTTTGTTTTTTAATCTTTTTTAAATGTTTTTAAAATAGCAAATTGCATGTTTCATATTAAGCTCATTTATCCCTTAAACATGGTAAATATTGCAACAATTATTACAACAACCACCCTTCTATAAAAAAGGTCTGCTGGTCTTACAGTAACTGATTTCCACTGGTCATGCTGGTCTGGTTTTATAGTTTTAGAAGGCTTTAGTACACTTGTTAGCTGGCATGTCAACTGGCTGACCAGCTAAACCAGATGACCACTAGTTGGCCAAGCTATTAGTCCTGCCAAACCAGCTTATTCTGCATTTACATAAAGTCTTTTGCACGTTGCATGTTGTGTTCTCAATGTGGAATTATAGAAGTTCACTTTGGAGAACTTTGGTGGCATTGAAGCTCTCATACCACAAAACACATTCCAGTTTTGACTCTTGAATGTTTCCCTTTAGCATAACTCTGCTAACTTTAGGTCAGCTAAGACACAGCTTTCTTTTTTTCTAAATTCCATTCATTGTTGTTGTCCATTTTTATTATCAGTGGGTTTTATGTTGCTGTAAAACTCCCTGTTCTAGGAGGACGGTAGATTTGAGGGGCCCACACTGGCCCATGCTATCGAGCTGTTCGGCGGGAGACGCTGGAATATGGGCACTAGTGGCCCTGGATTCACCAGCAAGAGTGCGGAAAAGAGCTCAGCCCAGAAAAACAGCCCACTGGCCATTAACTCCAACGTCAAGAAGAAGAAAAAAGCCTTAGTCAGGGTAAGGAGTGAAAAACCGTGAGCCAGCACAGGCTGTCCTGGTTTGGCTATATGATTTGACTGATGCACTATTCTGTTCACAGGGGGACAGTGGTGATGGAACAGATGATGAGATGATCTCACGCAAAACCAGGAGCTGTAAAGAGACTTTGGGGAGGAGAGAGTCAGACCCTTTGGAAAGTGTTGAGCAGGAAAATGCTGGTGAGAGTTACTGATGGTTGTGTTGACATCTAATCTGACTTTGGTTAGACATAATTGTTGAAGAATGTTGAGGATAGTATCCATTTCAGCTGGTTTACCAATACTTCTTTGTAATTTATAAGATACTAGTTTTGTGATGCAAATGTCCTAAGAAATGAATGTTTCTGTAGAGGACTGCAGTACCTTTGGCCACCCTGGACCCCTTTCCTTATCCAACAGCAAAGGACAGTCTCCTGGATCCTCCTTATCCTCCTCTTCATCTTCCTCTGGCTCCTTTAGTACAAACACCTCCACCCCTACACGCCCCCATTCCTCCCCCATTCTCCCCGGCAACTCCAAAAGTCTTCCAGGGTAAGGCCACTCCCTCTTTAGAAATACAAATTCAGTGGATTCCCAAAAAGCACACAGACTTCTATTCAATGTGTTTGATGGGTTTAGCATGTTTTTGATCCTGTTCTTTTAAAAATATTTTCAGATGTTCGTATACAAGAAGGATGCAACATAAAATATGCAAATAAATTAACATTAAACCTCGTTCACAATGTATTTTACTTCCATAATTGACACATTTTTAAAATATGGCATTTTTTAAAGAATCAAATAACGCTTTTGTTTTCTCAGAATATGCATTTAATATCACCTCATTTTTCAAAGATTCTCAAACGATTCAGTTCTAAGATTCAGTCTTTCTAAACCCCTCCTTTCCGTGAGCCTACTCTGCTCTGATTGGTCAGATGGCCCAGTCTGTTGTGATAGGTTTACCGCGTACGGCGTGTGTCAGAGATGATATGCCCAATGCTATAGTTCCATATTTTCAATGCTCAATAGAAAATATAAACCATTATTTATCATACTTACAGGTTGTGATTCAGTGGAGCCAGCTGGTCCAAATAAACTGGGTACTGAGCCATATTTCAAGAGCAAGCTTGAATTTTGTGAATCCCAAGATTAGAGAAGCAGTCATCAGTAAAATGACAGGAGCACAAAAAAAGTTTGGGGTTGCACTGATTCTTTGCAGCCTCATCTTTTGGAAGTGAAAATAAAAAAACTAATTTACTTTCACAGCATCCTCTTGGCATGATGTTAACCACACAAACAAGCTACAGTGTACAGGGCAGGTCAAGTTGTTCGCGGCCAATGTAGAACATAGATGGGCATAATGCAAATGTGTTACACTGTGACATGTAGCCGTCATGGAAGTGGGATACGAATTACGGATGACTTATTTAGGCTGCTCCGATTTATTGTGCACCTTCGGCTTTACAACTTTCCAGATCGTTTACATTCACATACAGCTACATTACACACTGCATGAAAGGCAATATTCGAAATAGAGTAATAGGGGACCTTAAAATTCTCTCATCATTTTCCTTCCATTGAAATGCAATCAACATTTTTATCTTTCAAAAAGTACATAAAGACATTGTAAAAGTAATCCATGTAAATCTAGCTGTTTAATCCAAGTCTTCTAAAAAAAGATAGCATCGCTGAATATGATGAACAGACTTTGATGCAGGTGTTTATTCAATGCACATCACATATGGTTAATGGTTAAGCTCAAACATGCATATGTGAGGTGCAAGAACAAATCTCAGTAGTTTCTTGCATAGTTAAAAACAAATTGTATTACTTGACTGAAAGCTTAAAAAAAGCTGTTTTACTTCAGAGCTGACTATGTTTGGTGTTTTTAGGGCCTGGAGTAGTCGGAGCTGGCATGGTCGAGGGAAAGGCTGCTTCAGGGGCTTCCAGGACCTCATGATCTCCGACAGCATCATGAGCTTTGTTGAATTTGTAGAGCTCTTCAAGTCTTTTAGGTAGAGCACACCTTTCCCTCCAAAAAAACTATTGTGTTTTGAATTTGGATGATTGTTGAAAGTTTCCCGTTTGTCTGTTGTGTGTCCAGCATTCGCAGTCGTAAGGATCTGAAGGAACTGTTCGACACTTATGCTGTGCCTTGTAGTCGCTCGGGTCCCGACTCTGTCCCACTCTACACCACACTGAGGATTGATGACAAACTTACAGGACTGCAACCGGATCTTGGTGAGCATGTGTGAATAACAGAGTAATTTTTAAACCAATGTAACTTAAAAGAGGTAGGATGGTTTTACAAAGCTGATCTCTTCACAGATCTCCTGACTCGCAACGGCTCTGACCTGGGCCTTTTTATCCGCACACGTCAGCAAATGTCTGAGAACCAGAAGCAGATTTCAGATGCCATTGCAGCTGCTAGCATTGTAAGCAATGGCACTGGAGTGGAGAATTCATCGCTGGGTGTGCTGGGACTGGCCATCTCTCAGCTCAATGACTTCCTGGTCAACTGTCAGGGTGAACATCTGAGCTATGATGAGATCCTCAGCATCATACAGGTGTGTGGAAGAACACTCTGAAAGCCAATCTCAGCCAGAAAGTTTTATAGACTTTACTGATCAGACCTATTAATGTTACTTTGAATATGACAAAGATTGTTCCTGCTGTGAAGCACATTAATATGCTTGTGTTGTAATTTACAGACTCATCTTTGGAGAATGACACTGTTGTCTTCTGTAAAGCTGCTTTATAGCTGAATCAGATATGATTCATAAATGAAGAATTTTGCGACATTGACACTGTTATTGAACAACTGAATGAACACAGAACTGACTTGAGCAGAGTTATACCACTGTTGGTTTTTAGAACTGCTTTACAGCAGATTTTGAATGTCTCATTTAAAGTTTGACCATTGATTCTGCTATATTCTGGTTTATTTTTAACTTCCTGGGTGTCATATAAGGACCTTCATTTTGTTATTAACAAAAAATATTACAAAGACTACAAGGAAAAATATAGATTATTTTTCTGTACTTTCAAACTATATCCACTAAACTTGACACCATCAATCTATCGGTCTTGTCTGTCTAACCTTCAAACTCAAGTTGCTTTAAACATTGAACTGACATTTTCAAGCCAACATTCAAACTTTGTTTTGACCGACATTCCTCTTTATGTTATTTATGTGAAGTCTTATTGTCAGAAAAGAAAATTGCTTCAAATTTCTGTCAGAGTGCTGTCAAGGGTTTGGCATGGTTTTAAAGCTCTCAATGGTGGATCATCATTTACTGTTAACAACATGCACAATTGATTCTTCCTTTATTAAGAATAAGAGTCATTGACTGACAGTTCGATATTAACGTCTCACCAGTTCATAAATCACTTTGAGACATCTAATGATATGCATGCCAATGTAATAATATTTAATTTGTTTTTTGGTTTCTTTAGAAATTTGAGCCTTCTTCAAACATGCGTCAGATGGGGTGGATGTCCTTTGAAGGATTTGCCAGGTTTGGTTTTATTAAATATTTTTGACAAAATAATGTGGACCAGCAGTTTCGGAAACACAATACTTTGGCAGATTTGGATAATCTGCTTTGTTCATATAATCTCTGCTACATGACCAAAAGTTAATCTACCTCTTGAAGGTTTCTTATGGACAAGGACAACTTTGCCTCTAAAAACGAGGAGTCTCAAATGAACCTGGATGAGCTCCAGTATCCGCTCTCGTACTATTACATTGAGTCCTCTCATAACACATACCTCACGGGCCATCAGCTGAAGGGAGAGTCTTCAGTGGAGCTCTACAGCCAGGTACATCTTCAGCAGAGCTTCTCTGTTTATCCTGCACTCCATAAATATACTTGACGATCGCTGCTTCACATGCCGTCCTGTAGAAGTCACCTGCAAGAGAATGTAGCTGAAAACACAGCATGTGTATGATTCCTGGAAGCAATTATTGAGATCACGTTTGATTTATTGGCTCTGCCGCAGGTGTTACTGCAGGGCTGTCGTAGCGTTGAGTTGGACTGCTGGGACGGGGACGACGGCATGCCTGTTATTTACCATGGACACACTCTTACTACTAAGATTCCCTTCAAGGTCTGTTTAGAAATCAGTACTTGAAGAGACTTCTGTTGATTTTATGTATGGTTTCTGCTGACTGAAATGCGCTTGTGGTCTGTAGGATGTTGCTGAAGCCATTAATCGCTCAGCGTTCGTGAACTCAGACATGCCTGTGATTCTGTCCATTGAAAACCACTGCTCTTTACCACAGCAACGCAAAATGGCTGAGATTTTTAAGGTACCTGACTGACTCTTTTCTTTTTTGCTAATCCATGAGATGTTCTCAACCTCCTTGTTAGGCCATTTCTTGTGGAAGGTGAACATTGTTTATATGTTTTGCTCTTCAGACGGTGTTTGGTGAGAAGCTGGTGACCAAGTTCCTGTTTGAGAGTGATTTTGCGGATGAGCCTTTGCTTCCACCTCCCCTGCAGCTCAGTGGGAAGATCCTGCTGAAAAATAAGAAGCTGAAAGCTCACCAGGCTCCAGTGGACATTCTCAAACAAAAGGTAAATGAGAGAAACAAACACCTAGATGTATGGTAACAGTACTGAACTGATTTAAAGACTGTTGGTTTATACACAGTTTATCGAATTGTAGCAGCCACACAATCAGGTAAATTAGGCTAGCTTTTTTATTTATTTATTTATTTGCCTTTTTTTTGTTTAAATGCCTTGACTAGGTCCTGTTGTAATCTGTGGGATTTTTTTTCATAATTTTTATCTTCGCACTCCTAAGAAAAGGCCTGTGCCTGAAACACTGATATATCTGCTACACAAAATAAATACAATGTAGCTAGTTCTAAATTTAGAGATCTTTTATACCATTGTTATATGTATTGCCATATCAATAAGCCCTAAAATTGCTAAAATTGTTCAAACATTAAAGCATTATAGAGCAATATGCAGTATGAGCTTCTGTAAACCTGCTTTGTATATTGTGAAAAGAATCTATACAAATACATTTGACCTGACTGATCTGCACTGATTTTCGAAGAAAATCTGCAGAATGCATTTAAACATTTTAAAACGTCCTTAACTGAGCTGGAAGTACTACACTCATATTGGAAAACACAATCAAATTAACCAAAATATTTAATAAACAAAGATGCAAGGGGTAGGGAATGTGTGGAATTGTGTGGATGACAGAGTTTCCAATTCTGTGGAAATCTGCACAGCTTTAATGTGGTCTTGACTAACTGTTAAACATTTTTAGTATCAACACATTTTATTGAGTCCATGAAGCTTCCATTTAACAAATCAAGAATGAATTTTTGAACTTTTTTGTTAACTTTTCCTCTTTCAAAAGGCACATCAGCTGGCTCACATGCAGGCCCAGGCCAATAATGGCACAGTCAGCGGAACACCCCTGGGAAACAATGACGAAGAAGAAGAGGAGGAAGACGAGTATGACTATGATTATGAGTCACTGTCTGATGGTAAGCATACTTTTCATTATTCAAGCCAACATGTCCTTTATTTCAACTCAAATCGACAGCGATTATTGGAACATTGAGTGGAATTTTCTGTTCTGTTCACTAACCCTCTCACGATCTTTTACTGTTCTCACGATGGCACCTTCACTCTGTAGCATGTTGACCTTTTTCCACTCCCCCCTCCTTTCTTTCATTTTCTTCCCTCTTTTTTTTCTCCTTTTTCTCAGCTGATGTCCTCAATGCTTCCACAGCCTCTTATGGCCAGGAAGGTAAATGTATTGTGTGTGAGTGTATGTGGGTAGTTGACAAATGGACAAAAAAATTTTTTGGCTTAAAAACTATGCATTTGTATTAGGCTTTCTTTCTATAATTAAATACATGACCAGTCATTTGTGAAGATTTAGAGACTACAGTTAGATAATGCATGTTTGGTCATGTTTTGGTTTAATTGCTACTAGTTGGTGAAAAATTGCAATTTCAGCCGATAATTATACAATTGTGGATAAAATTTGTATTCTTTGCTGTCCAGACAAATAATGAAAATTTCTGTAAAAAATTATTGGTCTTTTGCATTGAGGACAGTAGACGTACATGTCATGTCAACTGCCCATGTAAATGTGTGCCGTGATGTCATATGTCACTCTTACTGCTGTATGCTGCTGGTATGTTGACCCTGATGTGATTGCTTGGACTCAAAGCAGAGAAAATCAAAGCAGAATAATGGTGCTTATGTCTGAGACCCATCAGGGTGTGTGCTGCCTGCTTCTGCCATGAATAAATCAGTGTTTTTTGAGTACAACGATGGGTGGTACGGTGTATAAACAAAACCACCCAAACTTGCTTCAACGTTCGCTTTCACGTCCTTGGTGTTTTGAAAATGGCTCGACCTTGCTTGCGGCACTGGCTCATCGGTGGGGGAAAAACAAAGCCATCTGGTTTCTCAGGCCCTGCGCTGCTCTCTGTTAAAAGAGACTTTGTTCTTTCCCATACGGCTTTCCCCAGAGACTCAGCTATGAGTTTGTGTAGTCAGGGGAATGCCGGGCATTCACTCAACCTGCTTTCTTAAGCCGGGTGTGCATTTGCCATGATTTTACCATCTGAGACAAATTTTAAAAAAATGTATGGATTTGTTTCGTTATAAGGTAAAATGGAATTCTTTGATTGCTTTGTGTGACATCAGCAGATGACCAATTAATAGCCTTTGTGATAAATCTTGGACTCCAATGATGTCTTGACAGTGTCTGTGGGTTGCACATCTGCAGAATGACTGCTTCTGTGATTGCAATTAAATAAAGGCCCACTAGATGTGGTTACTCTTTGAGGATGTCAGAACATTGCTCATGATTGACAAAACTGGCTGGGCGTTACATCAAAGTTTTAAAGTTACCATGAAATCATAATTGAATATTCTTATTTCAAGAATAGTCAATTATGACTATTGTCTCAAACACATTAACATCCTCTACCCCTCATTATGACATCTAGTCCAACACGAAGATGGAATAATAAACCCTAATCTGTCACTCACATGGTCTACTGAGCCGATCAATTCCCATTGGACAAAATCAAGTATCGCCCTACATGTCACTTGGATATACATCACAATAGGGAAGAAAAACTTATGCAATTTTCATTTACTTCCAGGTTTTAAAGGGATAGTTTGTCCCAAAATGCAATTTCCATCATCATTTACATTCACTGCATGTAGTTCCAAAACTATGTGACTTTTCTTCTGTTGAACATATTTTGATGAATGTCTCAGTGTTTTTTTTTTTTTTTGTCCATACAATGATACAAATTCACCAAAACTGTTTTTTTACCAACATTCTTCAAAATATTTTCTCTGGTGTTCCAATAAAGAAAGAAGGTCATACAGGTTTGAAATGACATGTTGGGTGAACTGTCCCTTTAAGAGGTATATGCATAATGTCAGACTACACTATTGATGTCACACAGTCTTTCTTGGCTTCTGCTCTCAAATATGACTGCTTCACCTTTATGTGCTTTGCAAAGTTTTTTTTTAATTTTATTTTGTATTTAGATGGAATCATTCTCTTTGTTTTGTGTAAATTACATGATGTGTTTTGGCTGAAGAAATTTCTCTTTGAGTTTATGTAGAGATGTTTCTTAATCTTTTTCTTTTCTGCAGACAATATTCTGGATGACAAACCCGAAGGCAAGTCATCCACTGAGAAACTTCAATATGAGTCCAATGATGAGATGCCCAAGCGGTTTAAGAAAGCTGGAAGCAAAGGAAAGGTCTGTACAGAACTGTAACGACGAACATTTGAATTCCTTTCTACGTACTTGATCTGTGATGGTTTTGTGCCCTTGCAGATGTTTGACATGGAGCTAGGAGAGGAGTTCTACCTGCCCCAGAATGAGAAGGAGAGCAGACAGATCGCTCAAGAGCTCTCCGATCTGGTCATCTACTGTCAGGCTATCAAATTCCCAGGTTTACATCTCATCTCATTATAACACGAGCACAATGAAAAAAGTTCATAGTTCTGTCCGCCTCTGGGACCCACTGGGAATTTATGGTGCATTGTGTCTATTTAGTGCAAACAATATGCTGTTTTCAGCTGATGCATGAGCAAAACTTCACTAAATATTATTAATAGCATGCTTCCCAGCATGCTTCCCATCCAGTAATCACAATAACTTACCCTTAGTTATAGCAGAAAATAAACATACATGAACATCAAAGGTGTACAGTATGATGAAAGAAATGACGTAACTTACTGAATCTATCATGACTCATTAAAAAATGATAAAGAGCTTTGTAAACAATGTGTCTACATGTATCTGGAAAGCCATTCAGTGTCCATAGCAAGCTTTTATTACAGACATTGTTTAAATGAAAAGTTGTTCAATTTAAATCTTTATAGTCAGTCTTTATTTGAGAGTTGATTATTAAATATATATAATGTATTAATTAATGATTTAAAAAAAAAAAAATTTTCATTTTTGGTAAAAAAATTAATTTCAGAGCATCACTAAATAAGATTTTTGTATGGTTTGCTTATAACGTGATTTGTGCATGTTGGGGAAGCTGCTTTACAAATGCAGCCTCTCCAGCTTCATTCTAAGTAGCAACAAATTTCAACTACAGTTTAAATTTATAATAAGCAACACTTCATCTCTTGCATATTTGTGCTGCAGAGCTAATGTAAACTGCTGTAGAATTTGCTGAATTTGAGAAAAAGGGTGGGTAAATTAGATTCAGGTGTTTGGCTTTACTGGAAACTGTAATAGTCCCAGAGGCGAGTCTTGAACAAACAAACAGTATCAAGCTCTTGAGTTCTGGAGGAGCATATACCCTCCAGCCGTGACCTTACGTATATGTTTGTTTGTGTGCGTGGGAACTAGGCCTCTCCACCCTCTCCCCATCAGGCTCTGGAAGGGGAAAAGAGAGAAAAAGCCGGAAATCCATCTTTGGCAGCACTCCTGCTCGTGGAAGCCCCGGGGAGCCCGTGACGTTGGTCCGAGCTCCAGGGAAAGGTACGGCTGCCTCGGTTTTGCACGGAACTGTGCACAGGGCACGCAGGAAATAGAACACCCACTTAGAGCACCCATGGGAAAAGGGCTTTCAAGTTTTCCATTATACTGAAGTCCCTCGAAAGCACATAAAAATGCCTTTCTGCAGAATAGTTCCAGTGACTGACTGTATGAGAAAACAAGTATGTTTTCGAGGAGGACTTTAGGAGGGCAAGTGGTTCTTTGAATTGAATCTTAAATTGATAACTTCCTGCCATCTTAACAAGAAGTGCATCTATTTTTTTAACCAGTTTATTTTTATTAAAAGGACAGTTCACCCTCATCCTTAATTTACTCATCCTTATGATGTTCCAAATCTAAATGAAGAATATAAAATTTGAAGAATGCGCTGGTTCTTCTTTTCCATGCATTTGCAATGTATGGAAAATTATAAGCTTGAATCCTATAAGTAATGTTTATGATTCTTATATGTTGCTTTATGCAGCTTAAAAGTGTCAGTCCCAGGGGCGTCAATAGACCCTTTTTACTGTGGCAGATAAATACCACTGTGTGGGAAAATCTTACAGATAAATCCTTACCTGACAATAGAGAATACCATATACCAACCTGAGAACCATTTTCCCTGATAATATTTCAGCAATCATCTCTCTGGGGTTTTCCAGTAGCTGTTTAGAATCAGAACCAGTGATGCCAGATTAATGAATGAATCACTGTTTTGATCAAATCAGTCAGGCGGGTTGGACGGTTCACTCACATGCTGAAAAAAAAATGTAAAATGAGAAGAACTGGATGAGGTGCATATTTGCCTGCAGTCCGCTGTAAGAAACAAAATTTGCTAATGCCTAACATGGTTAGTGATGAAGCAGCTCTTTATTGCACATATAGCTTATGAATGCCTTGTACTGCATGCAAGGCCAATTTATGTAAATATATCCATAACAATATCCAAAAAAAATTATCAAAATACAGGGACTCCCAGAACTGTGCAAATTGGGGAATTTTTTTTTTTTTTTTTCTGATAAAAATGTGATTGCATTTTAAAATGTTATTGAAACAAAAAATATATAGCTTTGGTGTGCTTGTGATTCTACATCAATATGGCTATAAAATACTGCTAACAATAATTATTATTACTTTTTTGGAACCTGTGATACTTTTTTCTTTGATTCTTTTATGAATAAAAAGTTAAAAAGAACAGCATTTATTCAAAATAGAAATCTTTTCTAATATAAGTCTTTGCTATCCCTTTTTATCCATTTAACACATCCTTGCTGAATAAAACTATTAATTTCTTTCAAAAAAAGGAAAAAAAAAAATTATTTACTGACCCCAAACCTTTGAATGGTAGTGCATATTGTAACACAAGATTTCTATTTTGAATAAATGCTGTTCTTTTTAACTTTTTATCCAAAATGAATCCTGAAAAAAGTATCACAAAGTTCCAAAAAAAATATTAAGCAGCACAACTGTTTCCAGCATTGATTATAAATCAGCATATAAGAATGATTTCTGAGGGATCATGTGACACTGAAGACTGGAGTAATGTCTGATGAAAATTCAACTTTGCTTTACAGGAATAAATTATATTTTAGAGTTTATTAAAATAGAAACTGTTATTTTAAATTGCAAAATTACAGGGTTTTTTTCCCTGTATTTTTGATTAAATAAATACAGCCTTGATGTGCATAAGAAACTTTGTTAAAAAACATTAAAAATCTTACTGATCCCAAACTTTTGAATGTTTGTGTGTGTGTATATATCATACATCAAAGTACAACAACATTTTGATATATATATCAAAATACAACAACAAAAATGTTTACTTTACAACTGTAAAATGACAGAACTAATGTATTTTTTTTATTTCTTAATGTCCTCATTTTCAAAATAAGTTTTTATTTTTAAAATGAACTGTTCCTTAAACAACCACATTCAAAACTCCACAGCTTGCTGCAGTGTTTTCAGTGGTGATAAGGACACGACTTTCCCCTTTTATAAACGTGCTCTGATTCTGCTTTTGTCTGTTTGCCAAATTGCAGATGTGGCTCACCCTCACATAAGATATTTATTTAACTCATAGAGCTTAGATTCACTTTTGAACAGTTTCTCTGAAAGAAATTTTTAGGTCCTTTCCAGCTGTAGCAATATCAACTTAATATTAAATCAGTGTTCTTGTTTCTTCTGCAGCCAGTCTGGAGGGCATTCGTATGAACTGGGAGGAACAAACATCACTAACGCTGAGCCCGATCACCTCTCTCAGCTCCATCATCCGTACACCCAAATGCTACCACATCTCCTCTGTCAACGAGAACGCTGCAAAGCGTCTGTGTCGCCGCTACTCACAGAAACTCATCCAGCACACCAGCTGCCAGCTGCTCCGCACGTATCCAGCAGCCACACGCATAGACTCCGCCAACCCCAATCCTCTCATCTTCTGGCTGCACGGAATCCAGCTGGTCGCCCTCAACTATCAGACCGACGGTAAAGAGTGTGATCTGCTCAGCTCAGGTTCATCAGAGCAGGAATCAGTGGAAATGATAGTGATAGGCTGATATATTGACCACGCTGATCAATCAGCCCATTTTTATAATATATTTTCCTGAAATTATCAGACTAGTGGAATAAAAACATCCAAAATACACTTTTAAGGGTTTATTTTATTGCACTTTATCTATTTGTGTCAATTACAATACATTTAAAGTCTGTTTTCTCAAAATAATTACAATGAGCCAAAAATAACCACTTCAGCAGCACTTAGATATAACAAACTTAACGGTTTTATTCCTACTGTATCTATATTTTGAAGATGTTCACAGAGGGGTTTGTTCATATATCATTTGACTGATTTATATAACATTTATTGCTAAGAACATGGGGATTTTTTTTTTTCGTGGCTGTTAACCGTATTTCTAATCTATGGTGTGGGAAAAAGAGATACCTGCAGTCCCCTTTGTAAAAACCTAATTTTGACTTTGACTAATGGGAATTTTGTACCCGACATTATCCAATGTTTAAATTTGTGCATATTTACTTTTTTACCTAATTCACTTTGGATGTCTTGCCTTAAGAGATTATTAATTAAATGTTCTATTTTATTTAAATTAAACCAATAAATAATACATCAATTATTAAATATAACCATTTGTTTTGTAGTATTATTTATATATATATATATATATATATATATATATATATATGTATGTATGTATGTATGTATGTATAAATAAATAAATATATTCAGATATGGTGATGAGCATTATTCTAACAGGATGATTTCAAGAATCCAGTCAATTTTTTGAGAAAATAATTGTATGTGGCTGGTATTTTCTCCTCTAGACCTGCCCATGCAGTTGAATGCAGCTCTGTTTGAGGCTAATGGTCACTGTGGTTATGTGCTGAAGCCTCCGGTCCTGTGGGAGCGAAGCTGCCCTCTCTATCAGCAGTTTTACCCTCTGGATCGAGACCCGGAGAACATGACCCCCACGCTATACACTCTCACTGTAAGTATCCCATATTACCCACATTTCTTTAGCGTTAAAACTACACTTAGGTACTCCAACTAATCTAACAGACATTAATGAATTCATGTGCACACAGATTGTGTCGGGACAGAACGTGTGTCCAGGGAATTCAAACGGCAGTCCCTGTGTGGAAGTGGAGGTGTTGGGCATGCCAGCAGACAGCTGCCATTTCCGCACCAAGCCCATACACCGCAACACACTCAATCCCATGTGGAATGAGCACTTCCAGTTTCACGTGCACTTTGAGGATATGGCATTTCTGCGCATCGCTGTCGTGGAGAACAACAGCTCGCAGGTCACCGCTCAGCGGATACTGCCCCTCAAAACCCTCAAACCAGGTAAAGAGCTCCTTACTGGAGTATTGTGTGATTACTGCTGTACTGATTATTCAGCGATAACTGCCAGCTGCTTTGTAGATGATCTTCAGAATGTACATTTTACATACTGTACACTAGCCTACCGTTCAAAAGTTTGGGGTCACTAAGATTTTTAAAAGGTTATTGAAAGACGTCTCATATGCTCATGAAGGCTGCATTTATTTGATCAGAATTAGTAAAAACAGTAATATTGTGAAATAATATTATAATATAAAAGAAATGTTTTCTATTTGAATATATTTTAAAATGTTTCTGCATAAATATTAAGTAGCATAAATTTTCAACATTGATAGTAATCAGAAATGTTTCTTTTGCGCCAAATATTGTGTAAAATATTAGAATGATTTCTGAAGGATCATGTGACACTGAAGACTGGGGTAATGATGCTGAAAATTCAGCTTTACATCACAGGAAGAAATTAAATTTAAAAATATATTACAATATAAAAGTTATTTTATACTATTTTGCAATATTACAATATTTTACTGTATTTTTAACCACATAAATGCAATCTTATTGTGTGTGTGTGTGTGTGTGTGTGTGTATATATATATATATATATATATATATATATATATATATATATATATATATATATATATATGTATATATACATTATATTATAAAATATATATTTACATTTTTTTCTGTTGTCTGTCAACAATTGTTAGATGATCAGTTGTGCCTTCAGATTACTCAACTTGGTCATTTACTATATTGAATTTTTCTGTTTCTTAATTTAATTGATGAGTAAAACATTGTCTGATATTTCATTTGGTTTCTGTTAATTATTCCAGGCTACAGACACCTGCAGCTGAGGAACCTGCACAACGAGTCTCTGGAGATCTCTAGTCTGTTCATCTTCAGCCGCAGGACGGAGGAGAGCCCCACCGGAGGACCACTGCCTGCGTCTGTGGTGAGACCGCATTCATAACCCACTCAAACCACACAGCTGTCAGAATCTCAGGCAGATATTTGTTTTACATGTTGTGCTACTGACTAGTAACTAGACAGCAGGAATAAGTGTTTACATTCATGATTCCTCTATATGTGCCTTACAGTCTCACAGGGGAGTGGACAGCATGTTTGAGAAAACATTGTGCGAATATTTCTGATGTTTTTAAAACTCTGGAATGTGCTGCATTCCTCTCCCTCGGTCCCTGTCATCCCAGTGCAGCCTAGTTTCATTAAAAACAGGAAATCATAGAGACATAGACATGCTACTGTATACAGAAGTGCCATGCCCATTCAAACTGGAAAAATACTGAAAAAAAAAAAAAATGAATAATGTTCCAGGGAAAAATAAGAGTTTGTAGCTATCTGTACACTGGAAAAATGCCTTTGAAACTATTTCAGAAATTGCTGGTAAATTTCACAGATGTGACCCTGGACCACAAAGCCAGTCATAAGTAGCACGGGTATATTTGTAGCAATAGCCAAAAATACATTGTATGGGTCAAAATTAATGATTTTTTTTTTATGCCAAAAATCATTAGGATATTAAGTAAAGATCATGTTCCATGAAGATATTTTGTAAATTTCCCACCGTAAATATATCAAAACTTAATTTTTTATTAGTAATCTGCATTGCTAAGAACTTGATTTGGACAACTTTAAAGGCAATTTTCTCAATATTTAGATTTTTTTTTTTTTTTTTTTGCACCCTCAGATTCCAGATTTTCAAATAGTTGTATTTCGGCCAAAAATTGTCCTGTCCTAACAAACCATACATCAATGGAAAGCTTAATTATTCAGATGATGTGTAAATCTCGATTTCAAAAAACTCACCCTTATGACTGGTTTTGTGGTCCAGGGTCACAAATAATTAAAGAAACAGCAAGTAACACATTGAATTAAATGTGAAGTTTTGAAGTAGAAAGACTGAAATAGTATTTTCTTGTAAAATGTACTCCAATAATCTTTATTTACAACTTTGAAAATAATTTCCCAGTGTATTTGCATGTTAAAAAAAGATTAAAAGCCACATATGTAAAAACCGTTTGTCTAAATTACTGTGGCAGTAGTAGTTTAACTCTTTTAAACTTGTGGAAAGTTTAAAAAGATTTATTTTCTTTTTGGTTTTATCTTCTCTTGCATGGTGTTGTCCTAAAAATACAGTAGTTGCATGACACGTCTACTGTAAACACAATGTGATTGAATCATTTTATTTAGTTAAACTGTCAGGAGTTGTTTAATATTAATATTAATAACCTGCTCTTTTGTTTAATAGCCATATGTTTTGGAATGTGAAAAAAAATGTGACTCTGTTGTCGTTTTTCCTCTCAGCTGTTCAGCACAGAGGAAAGACGTGCCGCCCAGCAGCACAAAGTGACAGTGCATGGAGTTCCAGGCCCCGAACCCTTCACCGTAATGTGCGTTGATGAATACACCACGGCCAAACAGCTCCTGGACTCTGTAAGTGTCAACGCAACAGAACCGAGCCAGTTCAGACAGGTTAGCACACACCAGAACACTGTTAAGTGCAATGAACCAAAGGACAGGGTGCAACTACTGTAGATGAAGTAGTGTAAGCACTCTGTGTGTGGTGCCATCAGGGATTAGGAGTTCTCTTGGAAGTCTTGAAGTTATTTTTATGAGTTCTGAAATGATGTTTCGGATTAACCCTGGAAGTTCATCCGGTTGCCAAACCGTCCTCCTCGTGGAGAATGATTGTCATCCGTTCTCTCATTAGGAACAAGCAGTGTTCACCCCAGTGTTTACCGGTCTCTTTACATTTTCATCTTTCCTCAGCACATAAACACGTGTTTAAATAGTCTCTTTCTTGTCAGTTGTTTCCGACTACTTCCTTCAACTACTTCCTGCTGGAGGAGAAAATGCCTCTGTCCAAGGAGAAGAGCGAGGCAAAGAAAGCGCCTCAGCAGCGCCACCTAGCAAATGACGAGCGGCTGCTGAGAGTCATTCACAGCTGGCAGCCAGAAGAAGGATATGTGGGCCGAATATACCTGAAAACCAAGGAAGAGGTTTGTACTTGCTTTCGTTTAATTAGATTATACAGTACCTTTTCAATTTTATAACTTTTGAAAGAGGAATAAACTACCATTGAAAAGTTTTGGGTTGGTATGATTTTTTTTTTTTTTTAACAGAAGCCTCTTATTCACACCAAGGCTGCGTTTATTTAATTATAAAATGCAGTAAAAACAGTAATATTGTGAAATATTTTTACAATTTAAAAGAAGTGTTTTCTGTTTTAATATATTTTAAAATGAAATTTATTCCAGTGATGTAAAGCTAAATTTTCAGCATCATTACTCCAGTCTTCAGTGTCACGTGATCTTGCAGAAATCATTATAATATGTTGATTTGCTGCTCAAGACATTTATTATTATGTTGAAAACAGTTTTTGCATAAATTACTTGACTGCTTATAAGATAAGATGGAAAGTGAACTAAAAATTGTTAACTGGTTACCAATTAAAACAGTCTTCCAAAGGAAACTTTTTTTTTTTGTTGTTGTTGGAAATATTTGGTAACACTTTACAGTAAGGTTCCATTAGTTAATGTATTATGTATTAATTCACAGTGCATTAACTAATGTTAACAAACACAACTTGATTTTAATAATGCATTAGTAAATGTTGCAAGTAACATTAACTAAGATTAATAAATGCTGTGGTATTTGAAGTATTGTTCATTCTTAGTTCATGTTAACTAAAGTAGTTAACTAATGTTAACTAATGAACCTTATTGTAAAGTGTTACCAAATATTTTGATTCAAGAAAATTTGAAGAATCTGTCAGTTTATTACAAGATATTCCAAGTTTTATGTCAGAAGCATCCAGTGACATGACAGAAATGACAACATTCATTCAGGTTATTCAAAATTCACCCCATTTTTAGGATATTTGGATTGAAAGAGATACGAAAATAACCCAGAATGATTTCCAATATATTTAGACAACATAAATGTAACCCATAACAACAGTGACACATGCAGACTTCATAAAACATCCACACCCATTCCTTTTGTTTATTCATCCAACATTTAATTCTTGATCTGTTGCTCCCCCTGCTGGCTCATAGCAGAACATCAGTGAGAAGAATACTGTGACGGAGGGAGTGGAGGAGGTGAACAGTGGAGAGGAAGACACATTCCTCGTGCAGGTTCATGATGTTTCTCCTGAGCAGCCTCACACTGTCATCAAGGCCCCGCGTTACAGCACCGCACAGGACATCATCCAGCAGGTCAGAAGGTCACAGCAACTTCACTCAAAGATTTCATCTCAGTCATGTTGCTATCAAAATATCTATGCTGATGTTGTCTATTTTAGACTCTGAGCAAAGCCAAGTACTCTCTGAGCATCCTGAGCAACCCTAACCCATGTGACTACGTCCTGATGGAGGAGGTTACTAAAGATGCGGGTGGAAAGAAATCCTCCTCGGCTAAACCGTGCCAGCGTGTGCTGCAAGACCATGAGTGTGTGTTCCAGGCTCAGAGCCGCTGGAAGGGTGCTGGGAAGTTCATCCTCAAACTCAAAGAGCAGGTAAACACCAAGGCTGCATTTATTTGAGCAATACAATATAGCTGTAAATATTGTGAAATATTATTATAATTTAAAACGAGTGTTTTCTATTTGAATATATTTTGAAATGTAATTTATTCCTGTGATGTAAAGCTGAATTTACTCCAGCATCATTACTCCAGTCTTCAGTGATACATGATCCTTCAGAAATCATTATAATATGCTGATATACTCCTGATTTACTGCATTTCTTATTATTATCAGTGTTGATAATTGCAGTTGCACTTAATATTTTTATGTAAACCGTTTTTTTCTCCAGAAGTCTGAAAAAAGCATTTATTTGAAATATAAATCTTTTGTAACATTATAAATGTATTTACAATCAGTTTTGATTAATTTAATACATAGTTGCTAAAAAAAGTTTTCATTTTTGTTTAAAAAAAAAAAAAAACCTTATACATAATTGTTCATTTTTATGCATAATTAATTTTTTTGTGAAATGTCTCTCAGATCGCTCGTGAGGACAAGCGTAAGGGCGTGTCTTTTGCGAGTGAGTTACGGAAGCTGACGGGCCGAAGTCGGAGCTTGACTGTGAACACGAACGGTTCAGCGGCTCAGGAGCCGACACACAGTAAGGAAGAGAAGGCTGCATGTCCCAGCATGGTGCCTCTGCCAGAGGCCTCGGAGTGAAGGAACGCTCTGCAGTGTGTGTGTGCAGTGCATGGAGCTCCCAAGAGGTACTAGACACTAACACACAGCAGACATTAGTATTATACAGTCAGTCTGAAATCTAACAGATTGCTTATTTGGACACATTCAACTGGTCTTGGTTAAAACTATTATTAAAGGAAAATTTTATGAAAATGTACTCTCACACAGACAATTAAAGAAGATTTTAATCAGAACAGATTTGGAGAAATGTAGCATTCCATTACTTGCTCACCAATGGATCCTCTGAAGTGAATGGGTGCCGTCAGAATGAGAGTCCAAACAGCTGATAAAAACATCACAATAATCCACAAATAATCCACGACTCCAGTCCATCAATTAATGTCATGTGAAGCAAAAAATTGCATGTTGGTAGTAAACAAATCCATCAAGAAAAGTGAAAACAGTTCTAAACAAATACTGTATGTTGGTGGATATTGATGTGAGAAGACAACAGTGGATGAACTTTTCCCTGGAGGAAGCGTTATTATGGATTATGGACTCATATATTGGCCAGAAACAGCAGTTTAAAGTTAAAACCTCTTAATGGATTTGTTTCTTACAAACATGAAGCTTTTAGCTTCATAAGACATTAATTGATGGACTGGAGTGGTGTGGATTATTGTGATGTTTTTATCAGCTGTTTGGACTCTCATTCTGACGGCACCCATTCACTGCAGAGGATCCTTTGGTGAGCAAGTGATGTAATGCTACATTTCTCCAAATCTGATGAAGAAACAAACTCATCTACATCTTGGATGGCCTGATGATGGGTACATTTTCAGCAAATTTTCATTTTTGGATGAACTCTTTCTTTAATGGTATAATTCAGTCAAGATTGTTATATTTTGTATGGTATCCCAAATGCTGAGGTAACTGCTATTTGAGCAATGCTATGTGATGTTAACTGTAAAGTGTTTGCTGTTCTTTAACAGTGTTTTTAATGAATGTTATTAATTAAGAATTTAATTAACCATGTCTATACTAGCAGTGAAAAAAATGATTAATGGCATGTAATATCAAATAGACCTCAGTCAAGAGTCGACACCGTATCCAGTTTGCTGCAAATGAATATGAGCCTGTTAGGCGCTAATGTACAGTATACTCTGGTGTTTGTCGTTCAGTAAGAAAATGTTTTTTTTGCAAACTTGCTGCTTGTGAAAGTAAGACAAAACCTTAGGAACTTAAATACCGCATGTCTGTTCCTCACAGCGTCACTTTCAACTGACACTGAAGACTGGAGTAATGATGCTGAAAATTCAGCTTTGCATCACAGGAATAAATTACATTTTAAAGTATATTCAAAGAGAAAATAGTTCTTTTAAATTGTGATAATATTTCACAATATTACTGTATTTTTATCAAATAAACGCAGCCTTGGTGAGCAGAAGAAACATCTTACCAACCTCAAGTTACCATGCAATAAAAATATTGAAGACTTTTTAAATTAACATTCAACAGTAATGAAACAAAACATCTCTACAAACACCTTCACTCTGCATCAGAAATATTGTGATAATGCATTATTTTTTCATTGGAAAAAAATGAAAATTCAGGCTCATTGTGAACAGTTGTGGTGCTGGAGGAATGAATGTTCCCATCATCGTTCTCTTTTCAGGGTCTCTGTCGATGGGGCTGAAGGCCTGGATGGCCGAGGGACGCTTGGGTTCTCAGAGACTGTGTGCGGTAAAGCCCAGCATTTGCGCCCCTGTCCCGTCCACCTGGACCCTCCCGCTGCTGTGGAACTGGAAGCTGCATAAATGAGTCCAGACCCAGAGCAGCACCTCTAGTGTTCACTACTCTCACGTGAGTGACATACAGTCCAGCCTGATGGAGAGCGGACAGCCGCTTGAGCTCGTCCCCTGCAGAACACGACGGCCTGGGTGAGTTAGGCTTGCTGATGGGTTGAGGACGGCTTTAGTCAGTTCAGCATGTTACTGGATGTCAGATGAAGGCAGTTTCTCCTCACTTCTATACTTCTTTTCCTTTTTTAACAGTACTGTAAGTGAATGCATTAATATGCATTTCATTTTTTTTATTTGTGGTTTTGCACATTACCTTGAAGTCCAGCTATTTTGAAAGCTTTTTTAGTACTTTATTTACATCCCTTTTTTGGATTGCTGAAATTAAATTAAGCATAAAAATGCTCCCAGCACATTAGTGTAACACTATCCTGTTTTTATTTTTTAGAAGCAAAATTGACTTCACGATTTATTTTATTAATGTAAATATGGTGTGATTTGTTTAGAGTTCATAGCAAATGCGCACAAGATGTTTAGAAAGATGCAAGGCAGATTTGTTCTGCATATTTTAGCAGCTAATTTAATTTGATGGCTTTCATTGCACACGTCCTGCATTGCATTTTATTGACCAACAGCAAAAAATGCAAGATGTTGAGTGGTACCTTTCTATAAACTGCCATGAATCTATTTACAGTATTACGAAACAAGCATTTGAAGAAACGTCACTTTTAAATGTTTTTAAGTATGTTACTGATTTATTTCTTTATTTTATTAGAGCTTGAAAATTTTTATATAATTTTCTTTTTTTTAATTTCCCACTTTGCATCTGCAGTGCAAATATTTATTTCAAAATATTTTTTCTTGCATTTATGGAGAGCTTGAGATCTTCACTGGCACTGTAGTGCTTATTTTGAAATATTTTAATTTAAAATCAATACATTAGGAGATCTAGATCCCATATGACCTCTGTAATTATTGAATGCCAGTTTCCTTTTTGTGTTAAATTAAATTTTGCTATAAAATATTCATGTGATTTCTAAACTCACTGCATAGCAGAGTTGACTCACCTAAAGCAGACCTGCTTTTCTTTCTTTGTTTTGAACTTTAAGAGGTCCATTTTCTTTCTTGAACTGAAATCTTTCATAATTTATTGAATGTTATAGCCCAGGTTGGCTGTACTTTTCCAGATGTGTACATAGGAATGAGAGTACATAATTATGAAATCTGCATTAATTTATTTGTAAGGCATGAATGTTCCTTCAGCCTGTTCGTACTGTATTAATGTATAATGTTTGTATTTTTGTAACCTAGATTTTTAGCACCGTCTTCAGAGATCTTAAGTATTTTGACATTTAACTAAGTGAATGTAGGCACCACTGAAGTGTATTTTATTTGTGGTCCACTACAGCGTTGTCCTTTAAAATCTTTTCAATGTATATTTACCATTGCTTTGTTTTGAACAAGCAAGTTTTTAGTGTGCCACAATGCTGTTATTTTAGTTCATTGATCGTTAATCTAAAATATGTTGAACTTTCTACTAGTGATGGTTTTCAGCACACATAAAACTCTATAGGAATGTATCATCAATATTGTGACGTCAGTATTGGGTTACTTGTTTACTTGAAAACACAGAATCAACCGCATTCATCAATAAATAGTGTTGAAAAATCTGTTTGGTGAAATAGCTTCTTTTACATCAGTGCACATGAGAAACTGTCAATAGAAGACTCTGCTGGTATAGCATTTATTTTACACAAAAGAATACAAAACAGCTTTTCAGCTCTTAATTTACATTCATTCATTCATGTTTTCTGCTGTGTGTGTTGTGATGTGAAGTCTAGACTCGTCTGCTCGCTCTCGTTTTGAAGAGCAGCATCAATCAGCGTCTTCAGCTCAGAATCTATAAACGCATCACCAATTGTGAAATGTTCCTGCAACACAAGACAACAAAATATTTAGAAAATAAAACTACAGAACAGAAGTATTTAAAGCATTGTTAGTTAGATGGAAAGAAGACCTTTTTCTTTGAGGGAGGCCCTGCAACAGGAGGGTTGAAGGTCATGTCTTTAACACTGTAGTCTTCAAACAGCTGCACTGGAGTCCTGAGCAATACAGTGAAAAATTGTCATAGTCATCTTAATCAAAATGAACCAATGAAAAGAGGCTGTTGTCTCTGTACCTTCTGCTGAGCTCCATGCTGAGAGCGCCTGACCCTTCACTAGGTGCGCCTTTCGTCAGATGAGCTGCAAACTTCCTCACCATGGGGTGATAATGTCTCTGAAAGAACAAGCACAGATTACAACCAGCGTTAGTTCAGTATTACTGATATACTATTATAGCTTTGTTTATTTTGAATTGTTTTCTCTTTTTTCACTTTAATTGTAGTTTTAATTTTTTGTCATTTCTATTTAGTTTTTATTTTTTTAGTTTTAGTATTTTAAAATTGAACAAAATTAGAAATATTGCCTTGTCAACTAACTGAAGTAAAATACAGGTGCATCTCAATAAATTAGAATGTCGTGGAAAAGTCAAATTGTGAAACTCGTGTATTAAATAAATTCAATGCATAAATTCAATGCTATTAGTAAACCTTTAAGTTTAAGGGCCAGATTTACTAAACAGTGCAAATTAGCATTAGAGAGCAATTCCATAAAAGCCCCGATTGGAGGGGAAAATTCTGCGTGATCATTTCCCTAATGACCAGTGCAATCTACCAAGAGCAGCGCAAATTACCGCCTGCTAAGACATGCTTTTTTTGGGTGTTAAATAATGGTGCAAATACTACTAATTTGACGAGCGTAAATGTTAGTAAATCGCATTTGTGATTCATTTTAATACTCTCCTCCCATAAATTTTGCGTCTGAAAGGGAAACTCCTAAAAATGCATATTCAATAAAGTCAGGTGCAAAAATAACTGCATCCACGCCTTTTCAGCGCTAATTCTTCACTGCGTGTCTTTACTACATCCTGACAGTATTATTCTAACGCCAAAAGCTATTAGTAAATCTGGCCCTAAGTTTTCTATATTTTATGTTTTTTAATGGTTTTATTTTAACAATAATAATCCTGATTAGACCAAATAAATCCATATCATTTGAAAACAGTCTCTTAAAGGAGCAATTGCTACTATTTGAATCAGGAATGCAACTGACTAGTTGTTTGACTAAATGTTTTTTTTCCCTTGGTTTTTCTAAGTTTATTTGAGCTTTAATATTTTAAGAGCACATGCTAATGTTGAAGCTAAGGTTGTTTTAACTTTTAAATTTTTAATTTAAATAATATATTAATAAATATTTATAAGTAATATTCAACTTGATTTGAACATGTTTTTGAAAGCATCATACACAGGTGTATACTAAATGGAATCATAAGAAATGTAATCACTGTGGTTGATTCAGATGAACCAAAATCTGACACCTACTAGCAACTAGCAAATCATGGACCGTAACAAGTATTTTGTTTATATGAGGTTTTTTTTTTTTTTTTTTACTTTGAAAAAATTCTACTTTACCACATTCCAAAGCACAACATTGTACATTTAACGATACTACATTGTATAAAACACAATACTTTTAACTTTTATTTCAAACTGAAAAAAAAAAAAAAAAAAAATCAACACCTGCTCTGAGATGCAATAAGGATGTACAATTTACATTAGTCCAAAAATCGCACTGAATGCCAAGAACCAAGAAAATTTAGCACCTTTCCACATAGCTGTAGCTTCAGTTTTGCTTATATAAATTCAATAAATTCATTTAGGCTAGGCTTGCCACTAATTTGTTTCTTTTATAGCTATATTTTTATATAACTTTTTATTCTTGTTCTGAATACTGTTAAATTTGAAGGATTAGTTGTGGAGTGAAACTAAGTGTTTATAATGTTTATAAACATTTCATTTTTTTTTTTTTTTTAACAGTATTTTACATTATTTCTGGATGTAATAAAATGTGATGTATACATTAATGCAATTAATGCTTTTTTTCTCTGAATGCAATTTCGACATTAAATTGCAACTTATTTTTCTGAAAAACTATGATATAAAATTATGAATATAATATAATATTTAAATGGGCACTTTAATATCTGGCTCTGTTTTAATTTTACTGTCAGTGATTGAGTGACTGATACCTTCAGTAAGTGAAGCTCCCACAGTGACGTGTTCTGAGGGTTGCAGTATTCAGGCACATCCAGCTCTAGCAGATACACACCACTGCCCTGCATTTCATTATCCGGCAGGATGTCACACTTAGGGAAGGTCTACACAAAAACCACACGCACAAATAACTCAAACGTTCACCTCAGAACCCATGAACATGGAGGAGGAGGAGCAGCAGCAGCATTGGCTCACATGCATCAGCGTCCTGTTGGCCGCCAGGATGCCTACACACGAGTCAGGCAGCAGGTGCAGACTGAGCGTGCTCAGTCTCTTCAGGAAGCCCTGCGCCCTCTGCAAAGTCACCTGCTTCCTGCGTTTGGTCAGCATGACGTCCAGACACTGCACCACGATCGCCGTATCCTCGTTCGTTCCTCCTGCAGCCGATTCAGACAATAGTTATTTCCATCCAAACCATTAACATTTACAAATCCCATCTCATGTGCTCGAGAACAAAATCTTCACTTCCTGAGAAACTGGCGCAGAGTATCAGTCATAAAAAGTTGCTGCAAATGGAAAAGCCTGTGACTCTTTTTTTCCTACATAATATTTACTTGCACAGATGAAACACAGCAACAAGCGCAATCATGCAAAACAGTTCTGGGAGGTAATTATAAATAATTTTAATGACAGATTTTTATGAAAACCTGTTTCTGAGACAGAATAAAACAATTATGACAGAATTGTGACCGTTTCGCTCACAATTCTAATGTACTATCCTAATTCTGAGTTTTTCTCTCACAATTCTGCATTTATATTACAATTCTGACTTTTTGTTCTCAGAATTCTTTTTTAAAATCTTTTTAAAATCGTTGTTTCCACCACACAATAAAAAAATAAAAAAGGTAACATCTCGTAACTGCAGCTTCATTATCTAATTTATATATAGCAATTCTCAGAATTGTAAGCAAAAAAAGCTCAGAATTGTGAGCTAAAAGGTTGCAAAACCTTTTTTATTTTATCCTGCGGTGGAAACAAGCTTCCATAGACTTTGGCTTAGGCATTTCAGAGTGACTAAAAACAATACTTTAGACAGTATGCTGAGATTAGTCAACTGCACTATAAAAAAATGATTTTGCAAAGTTGTAAATAAGTCAAGAATACACTATTTCGGTCTTTCTACTTCAAAATCTCACGTTTAATGTGTTACTTGCCATTTCTTTGTAATTATTTGTGTTTTTTTGGTAACAGATTATGCATATATTTTCTCATTATGCATATATTATTCTCATAGAATATAAAAAATCTCTTGATCACTTCATTTGAGCATATACATTTTTTATGTGCATATTAAGATTTTATGCACATCTTGGTGTTATTATCCAGTGTTCCTTTATGCAATATCCTAAAACTGGCATAAAAATGTGTATGGAAACTACTAATGACATTTGTGAATTTTATCTTCAAAAATAGTCCAGAGATGCTGCAGGTTTTATGAAGGAAATTTATGACTTTTTAAAGACTTTAAAGTGTCATGAAACCCTAAAACACATTTTTTGAGATGTTAACATATATGAACAGGTTCCACATCAGTGAAAACAACAATAGCACACATTGTGTCTATTATTAAAGGAAAATTGGTTATTTTTTCATTTTTTGGAGCAATTTCGTTCTTCCGGTTCAAAAAGCAAATAAATTTAAGGAACACAATGTCTTGTATTAACAACACAAAGTTTGATGTTTGAAAAAAAAAAAAAAAACAAAAAAAAAAAAACAATTTCCTACAGATCTCCATTAATTTTTATTTAATTTTACAAAAATCAAAACTTTAAAGACTTTAAGAATAGCTCTGATCCAAAACACTAGAAAATGGAAATAACATTTACTTTACTTTCTTATCACACTGCACAAAATTCTTCCTCAGTATATTTTCCCTCGCAAATATCTGAAGGTTCTTAAATCAAGAGACATTTACTTGAGAAGAATGTCGATGTTGAGGACATCACCTGTTGCAAATAGAGATGTATTTTAGCTCAGCGAAGGCGAGATGTTTGCGAAACCAGAGCTGTGGCAGCACTGATCTTGTCCTGAGAGGATGTGGAAGGACGTGAGGATGCAGTGAAGGCTCTCGTGATACATCAGATCCTGAGAGAAGGAAAATGCTGAGATGTTAATGCGTCATATGTGACGTGAAGCAGGTGCTCCTGGTTGAAATACTTACACCCGATGTGATGAGACCGTACAGCACCGCCAACAAATCATCGAAGAATTCCAAGTTTATCAGATGAGCAAACCTACAGGAAATAGTTTGAATCATGTTAATCAAGAACACAGAGGAATATTGACCAAAGCGCTTTATTACAGTCTAATAACACTATAATAAAGCAGTTATACACCATGGATCTTACTTTGCAAGACCTTCTAAAACGGAGGGCAGTAAGATGGACTTCTGAGCTTTCTTATATTTATTAAAGAATTCTGACAAGAAAATGTATCACAAAAAATATACCATTTCAGGTAAATTAGCATATTAAAATGATTTCTGAAGGATCATGCGACACTGAAGACTGGAGTATTGATGCTGAAAATTCAGCTTTGCATCACAGGAATAAACTATATATTAAAATAAAAAATAGTTCCTTTAAATTGTAATATTATTCACAATATTACGTTTTTTACTGTATTTTTCATCAAATAAATGCAGCCTTGCTGAGCACATAAGACTGCCCATTGACCCCTAACTTTAAAAAAAAAAAGGGACTGTATATATACACAAAGATTGTGTCCAGTGAACAATGAATGATACCACTGCACAGCTTCAAATCATGACATTTATGTGAACTAACATTCAGCTCAGTTCAAACCTTCCACTGCATCCTGGACAAATTTGTCTTTTTCTCCTTGAAGGACATGAACTTCTTTTTGGGTGCAGTGTCTTCAGTATCTTTCTTCATTTCCACTTCTTTTATTCTCAGACAGAGGAGACAGTTCAGCACCTGTGCATCAAGATGCCATAAATCATCACAACATAATGCATGGCTAAAGTCACAGTTTAATAATGATACTGTGACACTTGCAGATTTTTTTGTCTGATGTGAGCCAATAAAATCACAGAATTGATCAAACATGCAACTTCTTTGTACTATTTTAAACTTTAGTTTTCATTTTTTTTAATATATATTATTTGTGTAGTAAATTCAAATCTCCAGACCAGCATTATTATAGCTAATGAAAACTAAAACCATAAAAACAATATCATTACTTGAAATAAATAAATACAAATCAAATATAAAAACCTTAAACTTATTTTATTTTAGCTAGTTGCCAAGCCAACATTTCTCATTTTCATTTAGTTCAACTAAAATTAAATGACAAAACATAACAAAATTACTAAAACTTTAACTAACTATTAATATGAAAACAGAAAAAATTAATATGAAAACAAAAAAATAAAATGAAAAATAAAAACATTCAAAATATTCATAAAAACGTTATTGTATATTGTTTAATATGTATTAGTATATATTTTACTCTTTTTAACTATATAATAAAAACAATATAATTGTTAGTGTCTCAATGATTTTTAAGGCATCGTAGCTTACTGAAATCCATGAATATTCACAATATTAAAAAATAAAGCAGAACATGTCAAAATCTAACTATGTTCTTTAATTGAAAGTAGATTTAAATGATTACAATTTTTAAAAAGTAAACGGTCCATTTTAATAAAATAATTCTTTGTAATGAATGTTTACGTCAAGTACATTTTGTCTGTTTCCTCTGTTCATTATTGACAGATGAGGCAAAACTTGTTTGACCTGTTAAGAGTTCTTGAACACAGCATGATGATTGTACCTCAAGTTTGACGTTGTAGTTCCTGCCCTTGACCATGCCTGAGATGACCTTCACCACCGCTAATGAGGCCCGACCCAGTTTATCCTGCTTCAGCAGTTTGCTGACGGCTTCACAACACATCTCAGACACCTGAGTGCAAATGACAACATCTAAACAATAAGCAAACCTCCAACTGTTGAGTCTTTCCAGCAAATATGGCTAGCGGACTGACCTTCCTGACGGGGTCGCTCATCAGAGGCACCACCATGACTATGATGTTGTTGTGGAAATTGAAGTGTGGCAGAGCAACCAGGAGATCACAGATGCACCTGATGGCCACTTCAGCAAGACCTTTATAACTCTGAAGAGACACGGCCTGACTTCTCTTCTGCTTCCAGTCTGAAACACCATCAGATCAGATGGTCATGATGAGAACGAATGGGCTGATGGGAAGGTAAAAGCACAGAGCACTTGATGTACCTTTGACTGTCTGTTCCAGATCTTCCAAGTAAAACTTATACTGGCTGACGAGGCCCTCCTCAAACTCCCTCAGCTGCAGCGTCTCTTTTTTCACCTGGAGAAGAATGAGAAATGCTTAAATGGGTCATATGATCCATTGATTTCTTCTGTGCCTGTATGAATGTAAACTCTGCCTTTCAGACTGAAATGATTCGAAATGTTTCTAAAACAAAGAAACAGCATACAATTTGGAAGATTCACCCATATTTTACTCTAAGAATTAAAGGCTATGCTGCTTTATCGTCAAGGGTATTGGCAGAGTTTTTAAAATCATATTAAAGACTTTTTAAGACCTGCACAAATAAAATGAACACATTATAACAAGTCCATACAATCTCAAAATAAAACTCTCAGTTTGTATGTCAGCTTCTTGCAAAAAACAGGGTAACTCCAAATCTAAAATGCGTAATAATTTAATATATACATATGCATTGATGTTGGTATATGTAGTATATCAACACATGCATAATAGAGATCGACTGATATGGGATTTTGCCTATACAATAATAATTTGTTTAAAGAAAGGCAAACGCAGATTATTGTGTCAGTACCAATACCACATTTCTATAGTGAATGTGAGAATTGTGTTAAATTTATGCATAATGCTTTAATTATAAATAAGGTCGAAATACAAAAGGACTCTTATTTTGAAATGTCTATGCTTTACTACTTATTCCAGCTGCTCACTCAAAAAGACAAGGGAGATAAAATAAGCATTCTTACAACCATCTGCAACATATTACAATACAAACATCCTAACCGAAACTATGTAATTCATCATCAGTAGATCATAAACAATCGCTTGGCATACATTTGCGATATTTATTGATTGCGCCACATTTCGATTTTAAACATGCAGCATTCACATTTATTTAATTAAATCATCACCTTTTGAAGTTTAATTTTCTTCTTCAAATTTAAAATCTCTTAAAATCATAATTTAAGAGCTTTCATGGCCTTAAATTTGGTCAAAATGAATTTAAGTCTTTACAACCTGGACCAAGTTTCTGAACACCAAAAGCATTGCTGATGTGCAAATTCATGTATGGTCACATGATCTATTCATCTGTCTGTCGTCATAAACCTGAGCAATTCCTGGTCGTTATTGCAGCTCATTTTCAAGCAATGCTGTTTTGTACTAAAGCTGAAGTTTTTTTGACAGTTACAATATATTTTTCATAGTTCAATGAACTCTTATGCACAAAAGGTGAAGGGAAATCAAATTTAACAGTGGGGCACTGCACCTTTGTAGCTTTCTCCTCTTCTGTCAGCGGTCGGATTCGATATGATGGCACAATGTCTTTAAACACCTCCAGGAGGGACACCATGTCTAGCTTTCTGACAGTGACTGCGACGCACGGGTCCGTCTCTATCAGCATGGCCCTCAACTCCTTCAGCCTCTTGATCTGAAACACGTGTGGAACGTCATCGTACATGTGACGACAATACAGATCACTTACAGAAGATCACTGTGAAGGGCTGTCTTACATTCACATGTGGATCTGCGAGTATTGCTGATGACAGATTTGCGATGTGCAGTTTCTTCTCCGTCAGTATCTGAGTACGAAGCTCTAGTTGCTCCTGAGGAGTTAATAACGGGACAATCTCTGGTTCATCCTCTGATAAAAAAAAAATAAGAAGCAGCATCAAAAAGGTGCCATGAAAAAAAAAACAGATCTTTTAATGTTTATGAAAAGTGTCTTATGCTCACCAAGGCTGCATTAATTTGATCAAAAATACAGTAAAAACAGTAGTACTGTGAAATATTATTACAATTTAAAATAGCTAACTGTTTTCTATTTGAATATATTTTCAAATGTAATTTATGTAATTGATTTTCAGCATCATTACTCCAGTCTTCAGTGTCACATGATCCTTTAGAAATCATTCTAATATGCTGATTTGCTACTCAAAAAACATTTCTTATCACTACAAATGTTGAAAACAGTTATGCTTCTTAATATTTTTTGGAAACAGTAATAATTTTTTCAGGATTCTTTGATGAACAGAAAGTTCAAAAGAAGAGTATTTATTTTAAACTGAAATCTTTTGTAACATTCTAAATGTCTTTACTGTCACTTTTGACCAATTTAATGCACCCTTGCTCAATAAAAGTGTTATGAGTAAAGCTATTAGTGTAGTCAGGTTTGAGAGTTTATTAAAAAAAAAAAAATCATAAAAATGTAGAATTAAACTTATTTTAAAATAAAACATTCAAAATAAAATACTAAAAAGATTAAATATTTTATTAGTTTACTTGCATGTCATGTAACCAATAACCAACATCAGAGAACAAATTAATAATTACCGAAATGTAAACATAAAATCTCAAATAAATATTTTGCATCAAAAGGACTTTTCTTAAAACATGACAACAAAACTACTACAGCACTTTCCTACACACATTAACGAGATTTAAGAAATTTCAAGGGTTGCATTTGAAAAGAACACATGAAAATCCACACCAACCTTTTTGTATTTCATCCTGGTCGACTGGTTCCTCCTCTTCTTCTGCCTCCGGCACAAACAAACAGTGCAGTCAATCACAAATCATCCTCTGTAGCACCACAGCATTCACTGAAAGTCATGTGTTAACACACATGGTCTGAGGGATCAGGCCGCTCTTGTCTTTGATGGGCAGCAGATGAATGAGTTCTTTCTGCTCCTCCTGCTGCATCTTCCTGGGCATCTTCTCATACTTCACCACCAGCTGCTCGGACTTGCGCTTTTTGGCATGTACTGGAGCACTACAAAAGAAAAGAGGAGGAAAAATGATCACAACAGACAATATCAGCGGATGACTGTGTATAGAGCCTACAGAAAAATCAATGTCAAGTGATTAACAGAAGTGTGCTGCTGTTTACCAGGATGAGATGTCTCGAGTCAGAAAGGAAGCTTTCTTTGCCATGGCTTTGATCTGTTCTAGGTCATCCTCATCCATCATGTCTACAGGCAGACTCCAGGAACGCCTCCTCATCTTCCCCCTCTGTTATAATACATCAATATTACAACACTGTCCTAATACACAGCATGAGAGCTCATATAAAACAGTTTCTCTCACCTGGTTTCTTCTTGTAGCGCTCCAGGGGTTTGAGGGTCTTATGGGAGACATCAGTAATGGCTTGCCGAAGTTTCCTCTGTTCTTTGCGTTGTTTCTTAGCTGAGCTCTGTTGCTTAAACTGGCGATTCTTCAGTTTGTTTTCTAGCTTCATATTGCTGGTTTTCAGTAACTTTCTGAAGCTAGGCTTCTTTTTCTTGTTCTTTTTGGAAGCCTTGTGTGAAAGACGCAGAAAAGCACAACTAAATAATGCATATTAGTGTATGCTACAATTACACAAAAGACATATGACAGATGAAGCAAAACTAATTTCAGAGGCTGACTTGTATAGTTTGATGCCAAAATGTGATTTTGAAAATCAGTGTAAAATGAGTTACTTTATATAGAAATAAACTGTGTTCAAATAAGAGGTTAATATAGTTTAGTACAACGGAATCCCCTCAACATATAAAATATTACATGAAAAATATGACTGAACTACTTATTGCTTTGGGTAAAAGTTAAAAATACCACAGGGTCAACGAAAACAATGAGAGGTTAGCTATTAGTTTATGATATAATATATGACATGTGATACAATAGGGGTTGACTAACATAATATGACATAACGGGTGTTTTTACTAGTATAGTATGATATTAGGGATAAAACTAGTATAGTATAATGAAACAATAACGTAGGGGTTGAAAAGTGTAGTTTGATTTAATACTGTAGGATTACACTAGTACAGTATGATATACAGTAAACGTTAGACTAGTATTCATACGGCAAAGTTTTGACTAATACATAAAAAGGGTTGTTCAATCTCAAGTGTCACTCTTAAACACTTATTTAAAAGTAACGTTAAGTGAAGCAGAGAAACAAGAAGCTGCTGACATTAAACTCACTCGCGCTTTCGTTTGTGTATTAATAATTACAAAATGACTTACCGGCCCCATATTGATCTGTGATTTGACTCAACTATCGATGACGTTTCAAATGCATAAATCAGTTTAATCCAAAAAAAAAAGTATAAGTATCTCCTCTTCACACATGCACCACATGGACAAAAAGTAAACTAAGGGAGATGCTACATGAATGGAGAGACAAACGTTCCGCTCCAAGTCATTTATTTTAATTCTTATTTTATTTATTTTTATAGAGCAGCTGAAAAATGGAGTGCCTTAAACCTCTTTGCAAATTAATGTTTGATAAGGTGGATTACTTCAAATTTAAAAAAAAATGACAACTATTATTAAATCACACACACACACATACAAGTGCTCAATATATTATAAACATATATACAGGTATCAATAAATTAGAATGTCGTGGAAAAGTTAATTTATTTCAGTTTCAAAATTTGAGTTGAATTACTGAAATAAATGAACTTTTCCACGACATTCAAATTTATTGAGATGCACCTGTATATCTATCTATCTATCTATCTATCTATCTATCTATATATATATATATATATAAAAGAACACAAGCAAGTCACAATGAATTTAAAAAAGAAACAACTATAATAGTAGTTTTAGATTTATTTATACATTTGAATTTAGTGGTGTCAAACATGTCACCTATTTACAATTTATCTTCACTTGAGTATGAAAACTGTACAATAAAACCAGGAGTGTGTAG
This sequence comes from Spinibarbus caldwelli, assembly GCA_039654775.1. NCBI lineage: Eukaryota > Metazoa > Chordata > Actinopteri > Cypriniformes > Cyprinidae > Spinibarbus > Spinibarbus caldwelli. Next base: position 26,334,579 of record CM077256.1, on the reverse strand, counting down.
AAAACAAACCAAGAATTAATGACACAATTTACATTTTTCATCAAGATACAACATTACCAAATCGAAAAATGTTTCGAGACCCAATATTTACAGATATTGGGTTAAAATCCATGATAAACAATGCATTTGGTCAAATAATTGAACAGAAATCAGACAAAAATTACACATTTTATTATTACACCACACATTCTTATTCTTTAACTGGCAAACGTCAGTTCATTTTAGACAATGTACCTTAAGTACACAAATCTCTGAATGCATTCTTCACATACTGTACTAACATTAATCACATTTAGATTAAAAGTAGGCTACATATTAGTGTTTTAAAGGAAGAAATTAAAGTAGCACAATGGAACTGCAAAAAAAATGCAATAATTCTTCGGCAAGAAGCAGCAAAATGCTTTCAAATATCTCAACACACTATATGCATTATTCCTGCATTATTAACTGCATCTGACATATTCTATTGCACTTCATTAAGGTCTTGTTCTACAAAACAAAACCGCTTAAAAAGAATCACATTTTTTAAAATCTCAGAACCTCACTATTCTATTATTGAAATCTCAAGTGCATTAAACAGGCTCTGAATGAATATGCTTCAAAATAAACTTCAGCATATAAAATGAGTTAATGGTCATCAGCATAATGTCATCACACTTCTTCAAATGCACAAATCCTCTCCTAAAGGAGGAATATTAAGAAAAAGCCTGATGCTGGTATCCGGTACAGTACATGACTAAGCTGGTGGAATATTTTTCATAAAAAGCTTATATTTTTAACTCATACAAATGTGTAACTTCAGTAATACTGGCATGGTTACAAAGGAGTCAAGTTTAGCTTTTTCCTCTTTTTTTTCATATTTCTTTGAGCCCGTTTTATACAATCTTCTCTTCTAATCGAGAGTTAAAGTCAACTGGAAATATAAAAATGAGTTCAAGAGTTTTTCACTATAGGACTGCTGCTTTTTTCCATTTCTTTATCCTTTATGAGGGCATTAAACACCTGATAAAAAGAAAGAGACAAGAAATAATTAACAGAAGGAATACTTCCTCAATGGATTCTCTTCAGTGAATGGGTGCCGTCAAAACGTCCAAATATCTGATAAAAACATCCCAATAATCCACAAGTAATCCACACCACTCCAATCATGTGAAGTGAAAACAGTGCATGGACTTTTTCTCAAGGAGAAAGCATTATTATGCATTATGGCCAGAAGCAATGGTTTTAAGTTAAAACGCATTAATGATGGATTTGTTTCTTACAAACACGCAGCTTTTTGCTTCACAAGATGTTAACTGATGGACTGGAGTGGTGTGGATTACTTGTGGATTATTGAGATGTTTTTAGCAGCTGTTTGGGCTGACGGCACCCATTCACTGAAGAGGATCCATTGCTGAGCAAGTGATGTAATGCTACATTTCTCCAAATCTGTTCCAATGAAGAAACAAACTCATCTACATCTTCGATGGTCTGAGGATAAATAGATTTCCAACAAATTAGAATTTTTGGGTGACTTTTTCCCAACACAAATCACAATGTACTGTAGAAGAATAAAGTTACCTGTAGTGTGAGCTACACTCATAATAAAGGGTTAGTTTACCGAAAATATGAAAATTCTGCCCTTTCCTCAAAACAAATTCATTCTACTATGTAACTATTAATAGAAGTTATGCAAAAGAACCTTTGAAGAGAACAAATTGTATCAGAAAGTATATTTGCATTTAATTTCCTGTCTGCATTTCCCTCTCAAACAAAATCCACGGGTTGATCACTGTAACTGCGCAGACGGGAACTGACCTGTGTCCACTTCCTGTTGCTGCTGATCATCTGAGTGTTGGCGATGCAGCTGAAAAGGTGTTCGGACGGCGTGTCCTCTGGGAGTCTGGTCAGGAACTGAGCGATGTGTATGAAGTCCATCTGCAGCAGCACTTCCTCGAAGAGCCGCAGAATCCCAAGCCCCGTGCGGAACAGGAACTCCTCCCCGTCTCTGCAGAACACATCCCACACCCGACACGCCACATCCAACGGCAGGGACTTAGTGTAGAGGGTGAAAATCCTGTAAATTTACAAAAGAAAGTAAAAACGACAGTCCAGGTGTTTTGTTTTTGTTCGTTTGAATGGAACGTAGCATTAGAATCTGCATCTAAATGGCATACTCTTACTCAAACACATTCATTTACACATCAAGCTTAGTTTTCTGCCTAAGTTGATCATCTTTATGATATCTAAGAAGTGTTTTTCTTCATCAAAAGGTTCTTTATGTACTCACCAGTCTATCAGATACAGGTCAGGCGTGAGGTTGTAACTCTTGAAGTGATTAAAAAGTCTCGGGAGGTTTTCCTCAAAAAACACCTCAAATGCTGCAAAGTACTTTAGCATCTAATAAGACAGAGACACAAAATTAAAACACCTCACTAATTCAAGCCGAAGCTGTATGTGTCAAAATCCACTCCATCAATTCACCCAGAAATAAACTATATTTAATATGTAGTGAAATAATTACAAAGTCCGGCATTTAAAAAGCAATTATGCTGATTTGCAATAAACGCCTAATATTACCTAATTTGATGATGCAATCTGATGACTTCAAAAATATCAATATTCAAAATATCAATAAAAACTTTCCATCGTGTAGGTTTTTTTTTTTTTTTCACAAAATACGAATTGTGAGCTTCAAAGCACTTAGCAAAAAAGCAGTCCAATGTTGAAATGACATTAAAAAAGTTTACATTTTAAACTTTAAAAACAAATTAAAGTTGACATTTTAATGAAAAAAAGAAGTATTCAAAATATGTCAATTAACTTGCAATCTGCAAAGAAGTGAAAAAATGGGAAATTAGGCATAAAATAATGTCTTCAAAATCATTCATAGTTGTAACCCGGCTCAGAGGAAGACAGGAATCATGTCTTTGTGGCAGTTTTCTATTAAATGCTTTAAAACACTTTATATTTTGTGAGAAAGTATGGCATGCTGGAGCAAAACTTTTTTTTGCAATCAGAAAAAAATGGTTATAAAAGCAGTAAGTAGCACATTAGTAAGACACGAGCATTGAGTTTCATTCAGAAAATATGATGCGGGGCAGTGTTATGTTTTGTCCCTCAGTTTAAAGTCTGTAAAGCAAAAATTGTAACTAAAAAAAAAAAAATAAATAAATAAATTCTGTCGACAGAGCTCAACTTGTTTTGAACCTGGAACATTCCTTTAAAATGATGTAAATAATCTGAGCGTCTATAAAACGCTGCGTGTGGAGGAACAGTACCAGCTCGTGGTCCACTCTGAAGAAAGCCATCTGACAGGGTTTGTTGAGGAGATTGGCGAAGGCGATGAAAGCGTCGGCCTCCTCCAGGTTGAGAATCAGCACAGCAGCTATGAAGGACATTCCCTGAACCTGCAGCCAAAATAAAGACATTTCAGAGCCGCTCTTATCATCGTCTAATGGTTCTCATGAGGACAGGGTCTTTCAATAAGGCGCTGGATTGAACTAGAAGAATTCTATATACAATAATTTTATTATGTTACTAGTTTAGAAACATCAATGCTTTTTTTAACTCACATTTGCAGTTTTGCTTTTTTACACTACTACTGAACAAAAGTTTGGAGTCAGTATGAATTTAATACTTTTATTTAGCATGGATGCATTAAATTGTTAAAAAAGTAGCAGTAATGATTTCTGTTTAAAATGAATTCTGTTAATTTGAACGGTATATTAAATCAAAGAATCCTGAAAAAAAAAAAAAAAAAAAAACATGATCAGTTTCCACAAAAATATGAATAAGCACAACTGTTTTCAACATTGATAGTAATAAAAATGTTTCTTGATCATGATCATGTGACAATGAAGACTGGAGTAATGATGATGAAAACTCAGCTCTGCTTCACAGGAATAAATTACATTTTACAATATATTACAATAGAAAACAGTTCTTTTGAGTTGTAATAAATGCAGCCTTGGTGAGCATACGAGACGTCTTTCATAAATAATAATAAAAAAAATCTCACCAACCCCACACGTTTGAAAGATAATGATGGAACACCTGATTAAATACAGTTATCCTATCCATTTTTATGATACTTCGAGCATTTTTGACATTGCTAACACATGAAACTGATCTAAGGGAATATTTTTAAATGCAAATGAGAAACAATAGAGGAACACATAAGATCTTCGTAAATATTTGTTCATTGTTCGATTGTTCATTGTTTGTTACTTGATTACTGTAAATGATCACTCACATATCCCACGTCAGGTCTGTAGCAGGTGTAAGCGCCCAGAACGCTGTGCAGGAGATCATGGTACGGCCCACCCTAACACAAGAGAGGCCAACATTAGTCATTAATAATATTTCCAGTTATACTGACACCATAACAGTGAGAGAAAGAGTGTGAACAGTACCTTCTGGAAGATGAAGAGCGGTGGAAATGTGCGTGAGATGTCCAGTTTGATCAGATCCAGACTGGACTCACGGTCGGCACTGTCCGCTGTAACAACAACAATTTAAACATAATGAATATATACTCCAGTACATGCCTAATAAACTGTCATTTTGCATTACAGTTTTTTTTTAATAATATTTCAATATTAGCCAAAAATATCATGTTATATATGAAGTATTTGCAGATTCTGATCTCTGATCTCTATCGTCCTGTGATACTCTACAGTGTATTCGTGGCAGTGGATAAACAGGTGCGTCTGGTGTTTGTTAGTCTCAGAGGATCTGCTCAAGCGTACTGCTGGAGGCTAAGATAGGCCAAAACAGTCTGAGTGTTGTGATGAGGGCCAGATGTGAAAGGGAGGATGTGTTTGTGTTCAAACTTTATGAAAAACCAGCTTTATACAGATTCATCAAAGAACGAAGCGCTGAGGCTAATAAAACAGCATTTTTTAGAGTACACAGGCTGGAAGGCATAGTAGAAAACAAGAATAAGAATTAGCATGTGATTAGCAAGACTGGGCTTGCAGCACAGGAAGGAAATAACCACCGTTTCAATAAAATGAGGAGGAAGGCGCCCGGGGAGAACTGAAAGTCGAGAGACTCACATACACATAAACACACCAACGTTGCATTTCCACACCAATGAACTTCTATGAGACCGATACCAAAACTGATTCATATTTTGTCAGTTTGCAATTACTGACATAGTGGATTGTTAAAAACCCTTCAATTTCAGACTGATTCACTAAGGAATCATTCAAATTGCGAATTAGTTCATCAGATTCATTGAACCTGACCAATGAACTTCAGTGAGACTCAGTGTTAAAACCCATTTAAATTCAGACTGATTCAGTAATAAATCATTTTCACCAAATTGTGAATCAGCTCAACTGATTCATTGAACCAATTGAGATTTTGTCAGTTTACGATTATTAGAATGGCTAATGGATCATTCAGACTGAATTGAGAATCAGTTCAACTGATTCAATAAACCAGTTTGCAATTACTAGCGTATAAACAGTGGATTGTAAAAACAAAACAAAAAAACCATTCAAATTCAGGCTGATTCGCAAGTGAATCATTCAGACCATACTGTGAATCAGCTCAACTGACTCACTGAATCAATTCAAACTCAGACTGATTTGCTTATGAGACATACATACTGAATTGTGATTTTGTTTTCTACTCATTCACTGAACCAGTACAGATTTGTTAGTTTGCGATTCACTGATTCTGATTCACTAATGAATTATTCAGACCGAATTATGAATCAGCTCAATTGATTCATTGAATCAATTGAGATTTTGTCAGTATACAATTACTGGATAAGCATAGTGGATTGTTAAAACCCTTTCAAACTCAGATTGATTCACTTATGAAACATACAGACTTAATTGTGAATCAGCTCAACTGATTCACTGAATCAATTGAGATTTTTCCATGTTACGATTACTGGATAAGCATAGTGGATTTTTAAAACCCATTTAAACTCCGGCTGATTCACTGATGAAACATACAGACTGAATTGTGATTTTTTTTTTTTTTTTTTTTTACTGATTCACTGAACCAGTACAGATTTTGTCAAGTTGCGATTGCCCATTTAATTCAGGCCTATTCGCTAATGAATCATTCAGATTGAATTGTGAATTGGTTCGAGTGATTGGCATGTCTAAATGCTCCAGTGGGCTGTGTGAGGGATGACAGACGTACCATCTGACTCCATCTCACTGCCTGTCTCTCTGAAGCTCCTCCAGCGCTCCTTGGCCCGCGAGAGAAAGATCTCATACAAATCTGAGAGGAACAAAGGAAAAAGAGTTACAATCCTCAGACAGCAGATCACGGCTTTAATCATAAAACCTTAAAAAAGACAGATGAAACATCCGGTCTGTATGTTAGATTTAGCTTAGACTCTCACTTCTGAAAGTCCTAAATGCAAAAATCGTTTTCTTTTGGGAGTGTCAGAAATAAACCAAATTTCATGTCAAAGAAGGTTTAAAAATCACCTCAGGCGGACCTGCATAGTGTAGTCTTGCATTCATTCATGTGAATACTGCATAATGACACACTTCAGACAAAATGTTTGCCCAAAAGGTTTAGTTAATCCTGGGCTTAACCGCATCTTCAAAGGCGGCTCTTCACTGACATGTGAAAGAGAGAGTAAAATAGAAAAAAACCCTGAGGTTATGTTCAGCTCATTCCCAATGGCCAGACTCCAGACTTTCCCCCTCACGTTGGGCGGAAGACCTTGCCACCACAGATCCCTCACACGCCGCGTGCCACGCCTGAAGAAACACATACAGCAGAGAGCAGTGAACAGAGTGTAATAAAATCTGCATTTTACATTAGATTTATCTATATGCATAGGTATTAATATTTATTGGAAGTCCCTATCGGGAACAAGCAATATGCTGCCAACGTAGTCAGTTCTAGTTTTAGCAACAGAGATAATGTGTTTATCATAATTATCACTGCAGGTTGTGATAATGAAGAGCGGCTGTCTCACATGCTCTCCCAGTTGGGAAGGATTTCGGTGTTCCAAACCACCATGGCATTAGCGATGCTTTCCTCCTGTTTAAATCTTTCCTTCATTTGCTTTTTCTTCTTCTGAGCCTCCTTCAGTTCTGTGAACAACAGACATGTTACCTCATATTAAAGTTTAGCAAGGCAGAGTGTGTTAAAAGCATTCCTGACTAAATGAAATAGCACATTTCCACATTTAATGACCACCTTGGTCTTGGCAAGTGAAAGATGTGATAACTGTGTTTTGTATAGATGAATCTCTTGAAAACACGCCTGGGTCACATTCACCCAAATCAAAGTACTTTTTATAAAAATAAAGGCTATTTTACATTATTTTTATGACAATTATGCATTTCCCCAAAATTGTTGTTACCATAATGCTTCCAGATGGTTTATTTATTTTTTTTATTTTATTTTTTATTTTATGCATTAATTAATTAATTAATTAATTAATTTGTTTTAGGTTTTAATTCCTAATAATGTTAGTGGTGATTTTCAACTCAAATTTCTGTAAAGTGGTAATTTTTAATGTATTTAGGTAATTTTTTTTTTATTTGAATCCCAGAACCACCATTACAATGTATAAAAATATTTAATAATTCAAATGTACTTATCTGAATAGCAATATATATATATATATATATATATATATATATATATACATACATACATACATACATACATACATATATATATATACATATACTATGAGGTGCCAAACAGGAAATAATTATATAAAAATCTGAATATATAAATGTAAATCTGAATATATAGTTATAAGTCGGAATATATATATATGTAAATCTGAATATATAGAAGTAAATCTGAATATATAGAAGTAAATCTGAATATACAGTTATAAGTCTGAATATATAAATGTAAATCTGAATATATAGTTATAAATCTGAATATATAGACGTAAATCTGAATATATAGTTATAAGTCTGAATATATAGAAGTAATTCTGAATATATAGAAGTAAATCTGAATATATAGTTATAAATCTGAATATATAAATGTAAATCTGAATATATAGTTATAAATCTGAATATATAGAAGTAAGTCTGAATATATAGAAGTAAATCTGAATATAGTTATAAGTCTGAATATATAAATGTAAATCTGAATATATAGTTATAAATCTGAATATATAGAAGTAAATCTGAATATATAGTTATAAGTCTGAATATATAGAAGTAAATCTGAATATATAGTTATAAATCTGAATATATAGAAGTAAATCTGAATATATAGTTATAAATCTGAATATACATCTGTAAATCTGAATATATAGAAGTAAATCTGAATATATAGTTATAAGTCTGAATATATAAATGTAAATCTGAATATATAGAAGTAAATCTGAATATATAGAAGTAAATCTGAATATACAGTTATAAGTCTGAATATATAAATGTAAATCTGAATATATAGTTATAAATCTGAATATATAGAAGTAAATCTGAATATATAGTTATAAGTCTGAATATATAGAAGTAATTCTGAATATATAGAAGTAAATCTGAATATATAGTTATAAATCTGAATATATAAATGTAAATCTGAATATATAGTTATAAGTCTGAATATATAAATGTAAATCTGAATATATAGTTATAAGTCTGAATATATAAATGTAAATCTGAATATATAGTTATAAATCTGAATATATAGAAGTAAGTCTGAATATATAGTTATAAGTCTGAATATATAGAAGTAAATCTGAATATATAGTTATAAATCTGAATATATAAATAAATGTAAATCTGAATATATAAATGTAAATCTGAATATATAGTTATAAATCTGAATATATAGTTATAAATCTGAATGTATAAATGTAAATCTGAATATGTGATGCGATATAGGAAAACCCAACACATGGTGAAATTTGACCTTTTTAGGTTTTGATACCATGGAAGCTGGGTTCAAGCCCTTTCCAAAACTGTTTTTATTTTGTCCATAGCTTGAATGTAACAAAAGTTATGGCTATCTGAAGTTGGCGTATAGCTATTATTTTCAGGAATGGAATTTTGAGAAAAACGGGTTTAAAGGGAGACGGGTTTCACTTTCACTTCACTTTAACGAGAGCTGTCTGTCAAGAGTGCTATTCTGCATCATTACACAAACAGACTAACGTTACCCTGAAGAGGACAGTTTTCCGTTGTGTATCATGATGGGCATAGACTCTGAACTTTTGATCACCCCTTGTATGTTTAGATAGCACGAATAGTGTAGCTACCTTGTAGTTTACATTTAGAACTGTTCGCGCACCTGTGCATATAGGCTAACAAACTGTCATCGGACACTTCCTCTTTAGTAACTTCATCTTCCGATTCTTCATCTCTGAATGTGAAATAGTCCATTATAACATCGTGTAGGGCACTACCATCACCAAGACTGAGCAGACTGAGATGTGCAAGATCGTTTAAGTGAGCAGCTAACGTTACTTCAGACTGTTCTCTTGTGTTCCGCCATATCATAACATACTTAATACTTAATAAATTATTATTTACTTAATAAATAAGTAAATAAATACATACATACATAAACAAACAAACAAACTAACTTTACATGCCATAGTTTACACAGGACTGGCAGGAAATGTGCATTGATACAAATTTATTATATATGTTACGTGGTTTATTTTGATAGGTTAACAGTTTTTGTGGTGTTAAGAGAAAGCACCTCCTCAGCGCGTCCTTAACATAAGAGAAAGACACAGTCTTTTCTGCTTGCTGCAATATATCGCTATTTTTCTGTACTAAACAAGTGCATTTTGCCAAGATATTTTCAGAGACGATAGACAAGATGTTATAGAATAATATTTTAATAAAAACCTAATTTTGACAAAAAAAAAATCGACTTATTTTTCGAATTTCCTGAAAATCTCCCAGCGCGACATCCGACGGGTTTTCCCAGATCGCATCACATATATTTACAATATATTAACATTTAGTCATTTAGCAGACGCTTTTATCCAAAGTGACTTACAAATGAGGACAACAGAAGCAATCAAAACCAACAAAAGAGCAACAACATGCAAGCACTATGACAAGTCTCGGTTAGCCTAACGCAGTACACGTAGCAAGTAGATAGAATATAGAATAAAGAAACCTAGTGGTTTTTTTTTGTTTTGTTTTGTTTTTTTTTTTTGTTTTTTTTAAGAAACAAGTAGATAGAATAGAAAAAAGAAAACTAGTGTTAGTGTTAGATTTGTAACTATACATTCAGATTTACCGCCATATATTCACAATTTACATTTATATATTCAGACTTTTAACTATATATTCAGATGTACTTCTATATATTCAGATTCACTTCTATATATTCAGATTTACATCTATATATTCAGACTTATAACTATATATTCAGGTTTATAAGAATATATTCAGATTGACATTTATATATTCAGACTTATTACTATATATTCAGATTTACATTTATATATTCAGATTTATAACTATATATTCAGATGTACTTCTATATATTCAGATTTATAACTATATATTCAGATTTACATTTATATATTCAGACTTATAACTATATATTCAGATTTACATTTATATATTCAGACTTATAACTATATATTCAGATTTATAAGAATATATTCAGATTTACATTTATATATTCAGACTTATAACTATATATTCAGGTTTATAAGTATATAATCAGATTTACTTCTATATATTCAGACTTATAACTATATATTCAGATTTACATTTATATGTTCAGACTTGTAACTATATATTCAGATTTACATTTATATATTCAGACTTATAACTATATATTCAAATTTACTTCTATATATTCAGATTTATAACTATATATTCAGATTTACATTTATATATTCAGACTTATAACTATATATTCAGATTTACTTCTATATATTCAGATTTATAACTATATATTCAGATTTACTTCTATATATTCAGATTTACTTCTATATATTCAGACTTACATTTATATATTCAAATTTATAACTATATATTCAGATTTACATTTATATATTCAGACTTAACTATATATTCAGATTTACTTCTATATATTCAGATTTACATTTATATATTCAGACTTATAACTATATATTTAGATTTACATTTATATATTCAGATTTATAACTATATATTCAGATTTTTATATAATTATTTCCTGTTTGGCACCTCATAATATACATATATACATATATATATATATATATATATATATATATATATATATATATATATATATATATATATGTGTAGCATTATGGTAATGAGACGAACTTGTGATGCTCCTCGATTGCATAAAAGCATCTGATCTTGGGACAAAATATGACCCAGGTGTGTTCTTAACATGTTTAATGAGATTTAGCCATATTTAAGGCAAATTCACAATAAAAACTTGATACCCTGAAAATAAAAAAATAACTAGGTGTAGAATTTACTTTGAAACAATTTTCACTCAAAAATTAATTTAATAATCAATTTAATTTTTTCAATAAATTTTACAAATACTTACAAAGAAAATGCAAGTAACACTGAATTATAATGCAGCTCAAGAAGGTTATTTACACTGCACTCTCTCGTTTAATATAATAACTCGCTTTGGTGTGTAAATCTTTTTGATTACTTTAAAATTTCAGCTATTTATACTATAAATTCAGAATTTTTTTATATTTTATTTTGCACTCAGAGGAAAAACTCGTCCATTAATCAAACACATTTGGCTCGCAGGCCTTCTTCAGGGTGTAACATTAAATTAAATATGAACTTCTGAAGTGGAAAGACTGAAATGGTATTTTCTTGCAAACTGTTTTCCAATAATCTTTCTTTTATTTTACAGTGTATAAACGTACCTCTCTTCTTGGCCTCCGCCACCATTTCATCATACTCCTGACGGTGGCGCTGTGCTTCCTCTTCCGATTTAGCAGGGAGGTTCCTGAGGAAGGAAGCCAATGATTTCAGTTGTCACAACAAACGGACAATTGAATGTCTCAAATGCACAGCCTAGAAACCTGTTAGCACTGACATGTTTGAGAAACAACTGACGAATTCACAGAGAAGTTTCTGGAAAAGGCCTCATCGCTGGTTTATCTCATGGTTTGGCTGACACGCTCACATTTCACTGCTCATTTATTCTTCATAAGGACTTGGGGACTGAAGAGACTTGTGTGGCGAAATACAACCCAGTCTGTGCTAAGTCTTATTTATAGGCCTTTGTTTGGGAAAGATGAGCCTCTCAAGGTTTGCCAGGATATATGTATCACAGGTCAATGTATCCTGAGTAACGTACGCCACAAGTTAGGAGAGTGACAATACATCTACCTATACTCTCATGGAAGGACCTCAAAGACTCCCACAACTGAATCAATGTAGAAAACGTATCTTTTTAAGTACTGACACTATATTAAGACTAGATTGTAGGAGAACTGCTGTTGCTTTTATTTCCAAGGTTTTATTCTTTTCATTATACAACATCAAATGAAAATTTTCGTTATATGCAACATTTGCCTTTAGCTTGCACACTAGTGGGACTACATATATACACGCACTACACTGAACATATACATGAAACACAGACTTACAGGTTTCATAATCCTCAGTATCAACACAGAACAAATTAATATGCAACTTTGCGTGATTGTTTGAATTATCGCAATGTAATAGTGCTGGGTGGTATACCGGTTCATACCGAATACCGGTGTTTATTTTTCTTATGATATGAATTTTTAAAATACCGCAAAACCGGTGTCATTTAAATAACGTTTGGAACGCGACACTGTTTGAGAGGGGTCTCTTTTCACTGTTGCACTGTGGCGAGGACACAGCTGTATGTGTTACTAAGCGTGAAAGTTCTGAAGCTGTAGAACTAGTAGAACGTGATGACACAGAAGAACTCATCCACAATATCCACCGCCCGCTGCCATCAGCTCCCGCGTCTCACACACGAGCGCAACTTTAGCACTATATTTAGCAACTATCAGACCCTTTTAGTGTTTTTTTCCATAGAATATACAAACCTTAGCTATGGTTCAGTTGGAAGATGTCTCCAGTGCTGCCCCGCGAGCACTAGAAAACACCTGACGCTAACTGACTGTTTGGAATTATAAATATGAGCATAGCTCATCTGTTAATATTATGCACTTTTTTGTTTGTTGTTTTTTTTTAGTTTGTTACTCAGACGCAGGCAGTGCGCTGCATGAGACAAAAAAAGTAATATAGCCAAAACCACCGCATAGCCGCTCTTTAGTGTAACATTAGATGCATGTTGATTTTATCAGACGATGTCGCGAATATAAATGAGAGTGACTCCTGGTTAACATGTATTAATGGGTCGTGTTTAGTCACTATTTAGTGTGGAATTTTTCTACAATATTCGCTCATCCTGACAGTAAAATAGGGCATTCTAAGTCAATCTACTACAGTTTTTCCTCTCTCAATCAGTAGAAAATGTGGTTAACACCCGGTCATGCATGAAAAAAATAAATACCGTCATATACCGTGAAACCGGTCTAATTTTGAAAAATACCGTGATATAAATTTTTGGTCATACCGCCCAGCACTTCAATGTAAACTATATTACTGCACAGCTCTATATATAAAGGTGGATATATAAATGCTGTACGTCCAACCTTATCCACATACATACAGTATACTCATATAAAGTGATTTATACTATACAGCAAATTTCAGCTGCTTGATTGTTTATATTGTCACCCAGCTCTAGTTGGCTAAAATGAATTTAAGATATGAAGATATCAAAAAATATTAACGTCATGATTTTTTGTAAAGATGCTTTGAAACTTATTATGAAAAGTGCTACAAATAAAATTGACATGACAATATATTGGTGAACTCATAAACTACTACTCAGACTGCTGACTAAACTATATGTTTTGCAACCAATGTCAGGGCTCCACACAAAAAATATAAATAAATCAAAACATGAATCAAAGTGAAAAAATATATTTAAAACTATATATATATATATAAATAAAAGTATGCAATAAAGTGCTATATTGTGAGCAAAAGATTTTCACTTTTTATATTTTACTGTCAAAGATTATTACAAACGACAGCTGATTATGACTAGAAAAATCTCTTAAAATGAATGAAATAGCTTTATACTGTGCTGTACCTGGTTAGTTAACAGTTTTATGATGATTCTCACTACTTAATTGTTTATTGTAAACAAAATGTAAACTATGTTATCGCAAAGAGATATACAAAGTTGGATATACAGTACATCTAACTTTATTACATACTGTACATACAGTATATTAAAATAAAGCAATGTAAAGGTGCATCTCAATAAATTAGAATGTCGTGGAAAAGTTCATTTATTTCAGTAATTCAGCTCAAATTGTGAAACTCGTGTATTAAATAAATTCAATGCACACAGACTGAAGTAGTTTAAGTCTTTGGTTCTTTTAATTGTGATTATTTTGGCTCACATTTAACAAAAACCCACCAATTCACTATCTCAACAAATTAGAATACTTCATTAAGTACTCTTGAAAATACTTCAAGACCAATACTTCATGGCCAAGCTGTTAGACAGCTTTTATGGACTTTCAAAGTCTTGTTACAGCAGTGGGTATTTTTGACCATAATAACATGGATCCTGTAGAGTTTTTGTCAAAACTGGAGAAGGTAGAGGATGTTTATAATGTATCAGACGAAGATGCTTGTAGACTTCTTATGATCTGCATTCCAAGCTCATTAACTCGTGCTCTCTCACCGGAAGTTCATGACAAAAGTGCAGACAGAGGGGCAAGGAGAGAAGCTCTACTTAGACTTGCTGGGACTAATTTGATTAACTTGAGAAAGATAACTGAGGTGACAATGGAAATTGGAGAGCATCCTCTAGCATTTGCATCTAGGTTGTGGGAAATGTTCAGCTGTTACAGTGGTTTGCCAAATGCAACTAAACAAGACCTCATGTTTAAGTCTGCATTAATTGCACAGAGTAGTTCACACATGCGAGAAGCTATTGCTCTGCATGTAGATATAAATACACCATATGAGCAAATCATTTCCAAAATGACACAGCATTTCAATGCAAGAAATCAAATGAAAGCTGCAGAATCTAGATATCCAGTTGCTGCCTTTGGCAGGAGAGAATGTTTAGATTATCTAATGGTTTCCATCAGAGACCAAAGAGATTAGAAAGAGTAAATTCAGAAGGTGTCACTCTTTGTTATGCATGTGGAAAAGCTGGTCACATTGCTAGACATTGTCAAGATAACGAGAGACCTCATCAAAGCTTTGTCTGTCATGCATGTGGAAAGGATGGTCACATAGCAAGGCATTGTTTTGAGAAAGGTAGAAAAGTTCAGGAATTTGTTTGTTTTGCTTGTGGAAGGATGAGACACAAGGCAAGACAGTGTCACTTCTCACACAAAAGAAGGATAGGCTATCGTGATTTGCTTAAGAACATTTTATTTTTAGATTTAGAAATTTAGAAACTCAGTTGGCACTGTTGAAAGGAAATAAGGAAGAAGCCATTCACACCTTGCCAGACACAGCACTGCATGAACAACATGACTGTAGCTCAGTCACAAGCAGATGCTGATGTGAACTGCAGGAATTGTTTTATGATAGTAAAATATTTTAGAAAAATATGTTTACTATCAAAAGGGGGGTGATTCTTTATAATTTCTGAGAAATGTGTTAATTGCATTAATATTTACATTTAATTTATGAGAAATGATTTAATTGCATTTAGTGATTAAATTTCTGTAGCTTTGATGTTTTGAATGTGAAAAGATTCTTGTGGGGGAAAGGGGGGGCAACCTCTTCTTTTTGATCTTGTTTCAGGTATAAGCATCGAGATGTTTGTTTGAAAGGTGTAATCTCCTGGAGAATGACGATACAGTCATCTGAAGGACAAGAAGGCCAACAGATCTAGTGGAGCCAGGGGACTTCCACAAGAAAAATTACTTCTTAAAGAAAAGAGTGATCATCAGAACTGGTCATCCAGAGATTTTCAGACCTGCAAGATTCAGAACTCCAAGCCTAAAAGATCTAGAAACCCTGAGACCCACCATGGCATGGATGGATCTGATGGAATTTCACAAACTGCAACAACAGCAATGACTGCTTCTTCTAGAAGAACCTTTCCAAATTGAAAAGAATGAACAATGGAAAAGAGAATCAAGGACAGATCAAACCATTTTCAGAGACTGTGGACAGCAGTCTTACCACTGAGATAGAAAACAAGTGGGCAAAGGACATACCCACACTAAGAAATGCGCAGACACAGACTCACTGCACATGACACTAGAAAGACACAAATATATGCATACTCGAATGCAGAAAATATTTTATTGTCTATTGAATGCACATGTGGACAAAGGATGTTCACATTGATAAAAGGGACAGAACGCACGTGAAGAAAACACAATACATGCGTGCACACACACACACACACACACACACACACACACACACACACACACACACACACACACTATGTTGCCTATTGTTTGATGTTTTTGCTCCATTAGCTTTAGACTATGTTTGTATGGTACATTTAGATAATTCATTTTGCTGGTATGGTTCTCAAGTGCTCCTCTCCCAAACCCAAGAAAATGTTTGTATGCCATTTTGCCAAATTTGAGAAAAGTCTCTATGATAAATTTTGCCTAATTGGATGGAGCGATAACCAGTGTGCATGAGGTGATGACCCAATGACGGGTAAGATTTTCCTTTGGCCAGAGGGGGACAACCTAAGACAGGGCTTCACTGCCACTGGGCACCTACCCAGGAAGGGAGGTGTAATCTGTGTAAGGGAGTGGACGTGATGCTTCTTTTGGGCCAAGAGCATCAAAGAGGGGACTGTAAGAAATTATAGTCTGCCTCAACCCAGCTTCCACTCCACAATATGTTTGATCATGCTCATTTCCCTAAATGGCTTAATTATTATAGAGAAGAAGAAAGTCAACAGTTATGTTGTTTGTAGACCATTTTGGATGATCAAATCCTGAGCAAATTGTGACCAGTTGTAGAATGGGACAGGTGTGGGACACAGAGAACCACTTCAGACAAAGGAGTGTCAGAACTTAATTAACATACAGACTACAGCTGTTACAACAGGAGCAAGTTCATTTACATGTAGGGTAGTAAACGGAAAATGTATAAAAGGTTTGAACTTAGTATGTTCTGGGTTCATTCCGACTCCGTTGAACCCAAGGTACAACATGTACTTTGTCTCTGCTATGCTGCAATAAACATCTTCATTGAGATCTTCAACGTCGTCATCACTTTTTCTTACACATGTATAATGTGAAAGGCACTATACAAATAAAATTGATTTGACTATATGCAGGTCAACTCCTAAACTACTACTTTTCAACATTTATTATTATAAAATATAGTCTAGGATACGTTTTGCAACGCATGTCATAGCTCTCCCAAAAAAATATTAAAATGACTATCAAAACACTGATAGCCGCTGTATGTATTGGAAGACATACAGCGACTTCAAAATCAAGAAGAAAAAAATTTATAATTATATCAATAATTACATAAAATAATATTTAAAGCAATTTTAGGTACGGCTAAAAAACACTTCTTTTATTGTCAACAGATTATTACAAACTGCAGCTGGTTAACACAGACGAAGCTTTTATCTTATGCTGCACCCGGTTAGTTAACAGTTTTATGGTGATACTCACGCGGGACGGTCCTCTAATATGAGCGCTGTGGTGGACAGTGGTTCAAATTCCAGGTTCTTCCGTCGGCCCTGAGCGGGCAGGGAAGGACTCTGGTCCGATTTAGACACCTTGGCCTCGTACTCCTGTGAGAAGAGCAACAGGTCAGGTTCAGATGTGTGCGGCCACTGCAATGAACGGAGAGCGTTATATGTCTGAACGTGCTGCGGACAGAATCACAGGCTTGTGTGAGTTTGACATGAGAGTGTGGAGGCAGGTGACAGGCATGTGAAGATGAAGTGCAAGGGTCACTGCGTGTGATGGCCATGGAGAGAAAGGCTGGTCATGTGAAAGTTGGGTGTTTGTTCGTATGAGGAAGTGTGAGGACACCTGAACATTTCAAACCCTCGTGCTGCTTTAAGGAACTGTGTAAAAACCACATCTAGCTGCAGAGGTGTTTTCCTGAGGACGGTCGGCCTGGCTGGTACGGTTCCTCTTCCTGTACCATCTACAGCACAAGCTCATTACTGACTGAACAGCAGCACAAAGACTCTTCCTCATCTGTCTGAGAAGCTGCTACAGATGTCAATGGACATATTGTGAATGGGGACCTTTTTTTAAGAAATATGGGTGAAGAAAGGAACTAGTCAGAGAGGAGAGAACAGAGGATCAACTGCTGTTTATCAAGCACAGTTTAGCTGCTTGATATCAGAAGAACATCATTTAGGGTTCATACTAAGTGATGCATATTTACATATCCAGACTTAGGGATCAACAGATAAGTTTTTTTCTGTTGGTCTGCAAGGAATTATCCATTTTTATGTCTATTTTTTAGCAATATACAGGTGCATCTCAATAAATTAGAATGTTGTGGAAAAGTTCATTTATTTCAGTAATTCAACTCAAATTGTGAAACTCGTGTATTAAATAAATTCAATGCACACAGACTGAAGTAGTTTGTCTTTGGTTCTTTTAATTGTGATGATTTTGGCTCACATTTAACAAAAACCCACCAATTCACTATCTCAACAAATTAGAATACTTCATAAGACCAATAAAAAAAATTTTTTTTAGTGAATTTTGGCCTTCTGGAAAGTATGTTCATTTACTTTATATGTACTCAATACTTGGTAGGAGCTGCTTTTGCTTTAATTACTGCCTCAATTCAGCGTGGCATGGAGGTGATCAGTTTGTGGCACTGCTGAGGTGGTATGGAAGCCCAGGTTTCTTTGACAGTGGCCTTCAGCACATCTGCATTTTTTGGTCTCTTGTTTCTCATTTTCCTCTTGACAATACCCCATAGATTCTCTATGGGGTTCAGGTCTGGTGAGTTTGCTGGCCAGTCAAGCACACCAACACCATGGTCATTTAACCAACTTTTGGTGCTTTTGGCAGTGTGGGCAGGTGCCAAATCCTGCTGGAAAATGAAATCAGCATCTTTAAAAAGCTGGTCAGCAGAAGGAAGCATGAAGTGCTCCAAAATTTATTGGTAAACGGGTGCAGTAACACAATGGACCAACACCAGCAGATGACATTGCACCCCAAATCATCACAGACTGTGGAAACTTAACACTAGACTTCAAGCAACTTGGGCTATGAGCTTCTCCACCCTTCCTCCAGACTCTAGGACCTTGGTTTCCAAATGAAATACAAAACTTGCTCTCATCTGAAAAGAGGACTTTGGACCACTGGGCAACAGTCCAGTTCTTCTTCTCCTTAGCCCAGGTAAGACGCCTCTGACGTTGTCTGTGGTTCAGGAGTGGCTTAACAAGAGAAATACGACAACTGTAGCCAAATTCCTTGACACGTCTGTGTGTGGTGGCTCTTGATGCCTTGACCCCAGCCTCAGTCCATTCCTTGTGAAGTTCACCCAAATTCTTGAATCGATTTTGCTTGACAATCCTCATAAGGCTGCGGTTCTCTCGGTTGGTTGTGCATCTTTTTCTTCCACACTTTTTCCTTCCACTCAACTTTCTGTTAACATGCTTGGATACAGCACTCTGTGAACAGCCAGCTTCTTTGGCAATGAATGTTTGTGGCTTACCCTCCTTGTGAAGGGTGTCAATGATTGTCTTCTGGACAACTGTCAGCTCAGCAGTCTTCCCCATGATTGTGTAGCCTAGTGAACCAAACTGAGAGACCATTTTGAAGGCTCAGGAAACCTTTGCAGGTGTTTTGAGTTGATTAGCATGTCACCATATTCTAATTTGTTGAGATAGTGAATAGGTGGGTTTTTGTTAAATGTGAGCCAAAATCATCACAATTAAAAGAACAAAAGACTTAAACTACTTCAGTCTGTGTGCATTGAATTTATTTAATACACGAGTTTCACAATTTGAGTTGAATTACTGAAATAAATGAACTTTTCCACAACATTCTAATTTATTGAGATGCACCTGTATATTGCTAAAAATAGACATAAAAATGGATAATTCCTTGCAGACCAACAGAAAAAAACTTATCTGTTGATCCCTAAGTCTGGATATGTAATAAAAAAACTGAAATAAATGAACTTTTCCACGACATTCTAATTTATTGAGATGCACCTGTATATGATTACATTAATATTCAATCTTAATATTATATAATTAAATATATACAATTCATATTATATAATTATATTATATTAAATATTTTCATCAAATATTAAGATTTCAAAACATTTTTTTCTCTTTAGAAAACGTTTTTTTTTCTTCATAGAAAGATCAATTTGTTCCCCACCCAAAACAATTATATTTTCATTAAATGTTAAATTTTCCGTACTATTTTTTCTTTAGAAAAGGAAAATTTACAAAATATATTTTTCATTAAAATATTTTCATTAAATGTTAAATTTTCTTTACTATTTTTTCTTCACAAAAAAAGAGCATTTGCCTAATTTAACAAATTCTTACTGATGCTATCGTAATGTCTTGACAGTACAAAAAAAGCAGAAACTACAATGTCTTACAGTAGGTTAAAGGGATCACACTTTACATTTATGGTTCAATAATATGTTAGCGCATTATATATCATGAACTATCAATAAATAAATTTTTTAGAACATTTATTAATGTATTTGCATTTATAAATAATATATTCAGTGAATGCCGTAACTTTAAATTCCATATATTGTTCATTGTTAATTCATGTTTGTTCATAATACATCATTTAACAGAATGTAAAATATTAAAAACATACTGGTAAATGTAGAAATTAACCATTTATAGTAATAAATGCTGTAAATATACTGTTCATTGTCAGTTCATGTTAGCTGTTGCAATAAATTTCACCCAAAATGTTAAAACTCCATTTGACTTTCTTCCGTGAATGCAAAAAAGACTTTAAGGAATATTCACACAGCTATTTTCCATTCAATAATACATTTTTAAAAGTACTGCAATATTTTCCTCATGATACCGTATTGATATTCTCACATTAAAAAAAAAACAAAAACAAAAAAAACAATATTTGTTTTAAATCTGTCACATTTCACAAAAGAGTGAAACTGATCACTATTAAGAGCAAGACATAAAGTGTTGTGTCAAGATGTGGCCAGATTAAACTTGAGACAAATCACAAAACTTCAACTTTATAAAAAAGTAAATGAAATTTAAGAGCTACACTAAAGATTTTCAGTAAATAACTACTTAAATTTCAGTCTGACAACTTCACAAGACACAGAATAGAGCACACAAGTCATATGGACTCCTCTGACAGGTGTTTGATGTTTCCTGGTCATTGTATGATTTAACCATATGGAAAAGAACAGCAGGAACATTCTTTAAAATATCTTATTTTGCATTCAACAGGAAGAAGACAAGTCTGAGGAGGTAATTTCATTTTTGGGTGAACTATCCTTTCAACATGTACAGGAAATGTTATAGCACTAGTCAAGCAGGCATGTCACGTGAGAGTGATTGAAATGACTGATGGGAAGTGATGGCGTACAGCTCCGTGCACAGAACAGACATGAAGGAGAGCTCATTTAGAAACCGAACATCATACCCCTGAACTTAAGAGATTGGGTGTAGATACAGATGTGAGATTGCCTGGGTTACCTTCCTGAAGAGAGAGCAAAATGAGAGAAATACAGTACACAAAGCAGAAATAATGGCCTGGCCTTCAAAACTGTGCTGACTAGACTGCTTTCAGAGGAGTTTATGCTGACATGATTTAGTGGAGCGATGAGTCGTGACAGCAAAATCTACTGTTTACGGAATGGCCTTTATTCTCATTGGATCCAGTTTTTCTTCTTATTTGTGTGTAGTTTAAATCAATAAACAGAAGGAAATGAGGAGTTTGGCTGTTAGTAATCTAAGAGAACGTGTAGAGAGCCGTGTGTGTGACAGAAGATAAGCAGGGCAGAGATAGCATGAGGCCGTGCATTAAATAAAAACATTGCACATGTGCGTTTGTACTCCCTAAACACATGCTGACCTCTAAATGACCTTCTCAGTCTTTTTCCTAAAAACACAGACACACTAATATCCTGAATGGAAATGAAGCCAGCTGGACTCCACACACTGCAGCCGAGCTTGATCCAGCCGGTTCTTACTCTAACTGTCAGATCAGATTCAGGCCTCAGCATACAGTCTCTTAGAGAACTTAGAGGTACTGTAGTGTAGTTTGCCTAAACGACAGAAGTGAAACTTGTATAAAGATGTCTGGTGAGATGAAGTGAATTCTTTCTGGTTAAACAGCACCAAAAGCGGAACTGTTTAAAACTGTTTCTTCCAGTGTCCAAAAATATATATATTTTTCCCCAAACCTTTCATAGACAAGTGAATTGAGAAAATTTACCAGACTACAGACCTATTTATTCTCCCAGAATTTTTTATTTTGTTTTAAGTTTTTTTTTTTTTTTAATCTCAGCTCTGTCTAGTGTTTATTATTTATTATTTAGTTTTCCACTGTTTTTGCTGTTTGCCTATAAATGTATGAATGTTTGAAACTGTTGTGTCTTCACATTTTTTCCTGGTAGAGTGACCTTCAGCTTGGGAAAGACACTTTATAAATAAAACATAATATTATTACTAGTAGTAGTGTATTTCTTATCCTTGAAACGGATTTTTAATTGTTTTTCTTAAAAAATAGATATATGCATTATATAAAATACATTTCTCAATGACAATGGAGTTATTTATTAGTTTCTCAGCAAGTGAAACTACACCTGTTGCGGAAATATAATACTGTAATTTTGTTCCTCATTATGTTCAATTAGCTGTGAGGAATACTCCACAGTCTCACCCAGTAGAGTCTCTGGTGACAAAAAAAGCTAAACTTCTCTAAACTTCTAATAATAAACTAGATAAAAAAAAAAAAGATGGTAAATCTTCCATTTCCACTAAGGTAAAATTGGTTGAATCACGCTCTTCTCATAAGCATCCAACTTCCATAATGTGATACATAATATCTTGTTAAATATGGTTCACATTAATATATGGCAGCCCTTGTGAAAAAAATAGACTGCATAATTGCATTGAATGTGCTATTGTAGTATACTTCAAATGTTAAAAAAATGTAAAAAAATAAATAAATAATAAAATTATTTACAAATAAAAGAATATTAATTAAAAAAAGGGCATTTAAATGGAATTAAAGGGATACTCCACCCCAAAATGAAAATTTTGTCATTAATCACTAATAACGACATTTATTCAACAATTCTTCTCCTCTCTGTCTCTCTGTGTCAGCGTAGCGCCATTTTAGAGGGCATCCGATGGACGCAAAGTGCGTACGCTATTCTGTCATCAGTAACACATGGAGAAGAATTGTTGAATAAATGTCGTTATTTTTATTTTCTTTGCGTACAAAAAGTATTCTCGTCGCTTCATAAAATTCAGATTGAACCACTGATGGCAGATGGACTATTTTGACGATGTTTTTTATACTTTGCCAGTGTAATTTACTTGGCAGTTAATGGGACAGTCACAAGTCTCCCGGTTTTCATCCAAAATATCTTAAATTGTGTTCCGAGGATGAACGAAGCTTTTACGGGTTTGGAACAACATGGGGGTAAGTGATTAATGACAAAATTTCATTTTGGGGTGGAGTATCCCTTTAAACAAACATACTAGAATTTTAACCATAGTGTGTTATTCAATATTACATTTAAAGTTAATATATTTTAAATGTATTAAACTGCAACTTCATTACCACAGTTATTACAAATATATTTAAATACATGAAGTTTCATGGCATTAAAGTGTATTTTAGTTTACCATAAATGCTTGTCAGTGAATTCAGTAGTATATTTTATTCACCATTTTTCAAAGAAAATTGAATTATGAAACAATATACAAAGATGTATTTACAATAAGTCCTACTTAAGTGGGTCACTATTTTAATTTAATTGCAATTAACAATTAAATGTCTGAAAACATTACATTCAGTTCACATTTAAGTATATTCTTTTAAAGTACATTATATCCGTAATAGGTACACTTTTGCTTAAGTGTACTTCTTTTTCATAAGATAGGAATTAATTTATTGCAATTTGATTGGATTATCAAAAATCATTGGGGGTGAAAGCATTTACATTTTGATGTTTTTTCTTTAGAATAATGTGCACTGATGAACTGTGCACAATAAGACTAGAGGAAAATTATTAAGAGGGTGAGTTTTGATTTCATGTTCACTTAGTAAAAAAAGCACACACAAAAAAAGCAAACAGCAAAACAGCTATTTATATTGATAATACAGTTCTATAAAAGACAATCAATCTGAATCAGGTGTGAACAGACCTGCTGAATGGCTTTGGAGTCTTTGGGAGGACTCTCTCTCAGTGGGACCTTTCCAAACAGTTTCCATCCTGGTGCACTCTGGGCCTCCCTCTGCTTTCTGGTGAACAGACTTCTGCCAAAGACATCATCAGAGAGCATTTGTCAAAACCTGAAAACACTGCACTGACAATGCACAAAAATAACTGCAAGTGCACAAGCCAGTTCTATATGCTGATTTTGGCTTAACAACAGCGTGAAGATAACCCTGATAGTGTAAGTCACTGACTTGAAAAGAATGCACTACAGCCTGTGAACTGAGATAAAGCACAAGCTGATTCATAAAGAATTATGAAAACCGTGAAACAAGAAATGTGAAGAAATGTTCCTCTTTTGCAGGTGCGGCCAGAAACACAGCTGCTGAGACTGCTGATCTGCAACTGAGCTGTAACAAGCCTCGTAAAATATGAGTAAATTCATAGTTTAAGTTTCCAGTCAACTCAGTAACTGGAAGGAGACAGAATCTTGGTCAAAACCTGTTTACTTTTGAAGAGTTATGTGTTGAACAAGAGATTAATTTCTTGAAGAAAAGTGTCTTTTGAGAAGCTTCTTCCTTTTATCATAATACACTGACATTTTAAAGGGACAGACCAGCTAAAAATGTAATTTTATCATCATTTACTTCATTTTACATAATTTAGTCCGTGTCATTATATTTTCTTTGTTCACGAAAATAAATAAAAATGTTTAGCAGAATGTCTTAGCTGGACTTTTCCATGCAAAAGAAATTAAAAGAGTTGGAATTACATGACAATTAGTATATCAAAAAAAGAATTTTTGGGTAAAATATCCCTTTAAATGAACGGCACAAATAAAAAATAAATTAAAAAAAGAAAAACTATTCTACATTTTATTTAAAAAAAAATGTCACTATTTATTAATATCTGAAAAAGTCTTCAGATATATGAGATATTAGAAAATTAGACAATTTTATGAATATTAAAAGGCAACATTAGGTTGTCAAATAAAATATTTTTTACCTAAGTAATATAAGTAAAATATATATATAAATTTTTGAAGAAACTATGTATTATCTGTATATAATATTACATTATATATATATATATATATATGAAGATGCGTATTCACGGAGCAAAGTAAAAATTTATCACTTTTTAACTTCATTACATTTAATAAATGTCATCTTTTCTTGAAAATGTTATAAAAGTTTTCCAAACCATATAACACAACATAAATACATGAGTGTCCATGTTTTAAACTCTATATTTCTTTATCACAAACACTCTTATTTGTCATTAATTCCCACATCATCTAATTATCTTTCTGATAGGCTCAATATAATATGTGCCTGTGAATTATGGTTCTTCTCATATTTAGCTAAAGCATTATTTCATATAAAGCAAAATTGTATAGCATTACAATACCTGCTGAAGATCTCAGAGATGCCGTGTTTCCTCTGGCTGAGAGTCAGATCTGCGACAGCAACACTCAACACACCAGGGATGTTTTCTGGGGCGCTCTGACGCCGACTGATCTCATAAGTGTTCCTGGGTTTCAGACTCACATCCGTGAAGCTCAAGTCATCAGGTCTATCTGATGTGGAAAAGGTCTCGTCATCATCCGTACTGAGAGGAGCAGAGTCAGTGTTGAGGAAAGTGCTGGAGGAAAATGTCCTGAGAGAGTGTTTCAGAGTTGACGGACTGTTGGAAGAGTTCCTATCCAAAGACGGGTCGCCTTCGGAACAACTTCTGGTGTCACTAAACATTGAATTTTGGGCATTTGAACAGTCTTCTGAGCTGGTAGTTCTCTCTTCAGCTTTATCTTGAGGTGGTGGAGCAGAAGCAACGGAGCCTGCCAACAGTTCTCCATTTGCAATCACACGATCATCTTCTGAATTCAAGTTGCTTCCTGTAGGAAGAGATGACTTAGGATAGTCCTGCTCAGTTACTTCATGTGTACCATGGCCTACATGTCCATTTGGGAGCTTAGTGCCACATGGCTGGTTAATGGTCTGATGCTGTACTTTATCACATGACTCTGGGGCCTCATGGTCCTGGCTGCTCTGCAATTGGCCTTTCTCGCCCTGCGTTGTTCCAGTATGGGAGAACATGCCTTGCATTATGTTCTCCTGCCTGTCTATAACATCTGCGATGCGTGGAGGTGGTCTGCCTTCCTCAGCACCCCTGCCTCCAGAGGAAGATGACTCCACCATCAGCTTCACAGGTGAATCTACAGAATGCCCACAATGCTTGGAGATGACACTGCTTTTCTGGACCCCGCTGGGTGGATAACCTAAAATAAACCAATTTGTAAAGGTGATTTGAAAACATAAGCAGTGAAATATTTTGCATGTTTCAAATCCTGTTAAGCGTTCTACCCAGAAGACAGCACTTTAGAGCATAACATACATGTTTGAAACATTCGATTCAGTGTTTTCGATCATTGTTTGGAATGTTTGATTCTGTATTTTAGGCATTAAATATGTTTTGGGACATTTGAGTCAGCACATTCCATTCAGCTTTGTTGAACATCATAATCACATTTAGAAAGTTTGTTTCAGTATTTTGGTGCACGACAGAACATTCCATTCAAGCACTGATTCAGTATTTTTAAGCATCGTTGGACTTGTTCAGTTTAGAGTTTCTGAACATCAGAATATATTTTATTCAGTATTTGGGCATCATACTTGCATCTGTAACGTTTAAATTGAACATTTGATTCAGGATATTAGAAAAGCATCAGAATAATGTTTGGAACGTTTGATTCGGTATTTTGTTGAATCGTTAATTCCATTTGGAATGTTAAATTGGAACATTTAAATTAAGATTTACGTTTTTGAACATCATAACAGAATTTGAAATGTTTGATTCAAAAACTGAATTCAGCTTTGTTGAACATCAACATCACATTTATAATGTTCGATTCAGTATTTTGGAGCCTGATAGAACATTCGGGACATAATCGCGTCTGGAACCTTTGATTCGAATATTCGATTCAGCGTAGGCACTCAGCATTAAGTTCTAAATAAACATCTGATTCACGTT
The DNA here is from genome assembly GCA_039654775.1 of Spinibarbus caldwelli. NCBI lineage: Eukaryota > Metazoa > Chordata > Actinopteri > Cypriniformes > Cyprinidae > Spinibarbus > Spinibarbus caldwelli. The sequence continues at coordinate 26,307,220 of CM077256.1, read as the reverse complement.
TTTGAACAACATTCGATTTGATTCAGTATTTTAAAGCATGATAGAGCATTCAATACCAACATGCGATTCAGTACTGTTGGCCATTGTAGTACTAGAACGCTCAGTTCGATTTTTATGATCCTTTGGAATATTCCATTTAGTATTTTGAGCATCACAATCACGTTCGTAACGTTTGATTCGAAAACGAATCAGCCTAGCTGAGAATCAGAATCAATTTTGGAACATCTGATTCAACATTTTGTTGCATACTAATGTTGAATCGGTACATCCAATTCCGATTTTACTGAACACCATTTTTGATTTTTTTTTATTCGAACATTTATTCAGCTTTGTTGAAGCATTTGAAGGCTTTATCTATTTATTAATATAGTGCATGATAGATTCCGTGCACTCGATTCAGCAGTTTAGGGGACTGTTGAAAGGTTTTATTTATTCATTTATTTATTTTTTTGAACATAATAATTTTTAGAACATTCCATTTAGTATTTTTGGCATCATAACCGCGTTTGGAACATTTGATTTAAACATTTGATTTAGTATTTTGTTCATAATTATGTTTGTAGCGTTTGAATCGAACATTCGATTCAGTTTAGATGAGATGCGCGTCATAATCAAGTTCAGAACGCTTGATTCAGCATTTTGTGGCGAGTCCGGATACAATTTAAATTCAGAACGTTCTGAAAGCATGCAAGAAGCCCATAAATGCCGTCTAAGTAGACAGCTGAACAAGGTTTGAGACGCATCCAATACTGCATTACAGTCAAAATGCATAACAACATAAGAGCAAGTGACTGTACATACCCATCGGCCGCAGCCCAATTCCTGATAGCAGCACAAATGACCTCTACTGTAGTCCTCTTTTAGACCATCCAGTGAGGAATGTTTCTATCTCAGTTTGCGCTCATATAAAGCAAATATATCTGTACAGGTTCATCCTCAGTCCTTTCCATCTCATTCAAAATGTGGATTGACAGCCGAAGCGCAGTAGTTCCGTGTTGTACTCCGCACTTCTTCCACCATGACACCTATCCAGACTGTCCTCCAGCATATTAACGGGATAAATATTAATAGTACGCAAATAATGTGAGTTAATAGACATGCCCGCTAAAACATCAAAGCTTTCCTGTGTCAGACCGGTAGATGACCGGATCCTGACCGCGATCGGAAGCCATCTTGAAATTCCAGTGACGTCATTCGATGCGGTACTAACAGGAGAGTCCACGCGCCCCCTGCTGGACCACACGCGTTCAGAAGATGCAGGCTACACAGATAAACATAGCAGCCTACTGTACATACAGTAGACACGCACAGATAAAATGATTGCACAGCTACATTATAATTAGCTAATTTCACATTAAATTGTGCTTCACAACTTTAAATTTCACACAGCTGTTAACGGCAGGCTGATACTAGTAATTTTTCAGTCACCAAAAAAATAAAATAATAAATTAATAGTAATAATAATAAATAAACATTTAAGGAAGACGTTTTACTCTTAGAGACATTTCTCAGAAATTGAAAAACACATTTTCTGTAACACATTGTTATTGCAAAAAGCTATTGTGAAACACAAAATAACTCATGAAAAAGCAAAATTGTAAAGACTAAAATACATAAATTAAATATTATAACTATACAAAATGTGACAATTTGACACATTTATCAAATCCACCTTCACTGACTGTATCCCAATGTGATAGCATTGTGTTCATTTGTTCACACAAACACAAAAATATAATAATTGATTTTAGTTTGAAGCACAGAATTTTACATTGATAGATAGATAGATAGATAGATAGATAGATAGATAGATAGATAGACAGACAGACAGACAGACAGATAGATAGATAGATAGATAGATAGATAGATAGATAGATAGATGGACGGACGGACGGACGGACGGACGGACGGACGGACGGACGGACGGATGGATGGATGGGTGGGTGGGTGGATGGATGGATGGATGGACGGACGGACGGACGGATGGATGGACGACCAGACTGAGAGACAGACAGACAGACAGATGAGATAGACAGACAGACAGACAGACAGACAGACAGACAGACAGATAGATAGATAGATAGATAGATAGATAGATAGATAGATAGATAGATAGATAGATAGATAGATAGATAGATAGATAGACTCTAAAAAATGCTGGATTGTTTCAACTCAAATTTGGGTCAAATATGGACTAACCCAGCTGTTGGATTAAATTTTTACATTAAATTTTTAACCCAAAAGTTGGGTTAGTCCATATTTGACCCAAAATTGGGTTGAAACAACCCAGCATTTTTTAGAATGTATAGATAGATAGATAGACAGACAGACAGACAGACAGATAGACAGACAGATAGATAGATAGATAGATAGATAGATAGATAGATAGATAGATAGATAGATAGATAGATAGATAGATAGATGGATGGATGGATGGATGGATGGATGGATGGATGGATGGATGGATGGATGGACGGACGGACGGACGAACAGACAGACAGACAGACACACAGACAGACAGACAGACAGACACACAGACAGACAGACAGACAGACAGATTTCAATGTGTGTATCAGAAATTGTTGCTATTTTGAGGTAGAGCTGCTTTCTATTTCTTTTCTGTTTTCTCTAACTCATTGAGCGCACTCACTCAGTAATGTGGAACCCTACTGAACTGATCTCTCCTCTCTCTCTGTGGCGCTGCACTGTGTTTACAGCAGAAAGAGTGCTGCCCCATTCCCTCTTACGCGCTGCTGTTCAGCAGGAGCACGATGGCACTTTGCAAGAAGAAGACATAGAGACCTGTCGGAAAAGAGCTTGACTGGAAAACAGAGAAACTTTTGACGTGAGGAGCCACTTGAATATGATCTATCTGCTCTGGGTCCAGAGGAAGCCCCATGGAGAGCGATGGTGTTGAAAGGGACAGCTCCGGTGTGGGTGTCCGCGCGCTGACGGGCTGCGCTCTCTGCGCGCTCATCCTCTCCACACTGCTGGGTAACACGCTCGTGTGCGCCGCCGTCATCAAATTCAGACACCTTCGATCCAAAGTCACTAATTTCTTCGTCATATCCCTAGCAGTCTCGGATCTGTTCGTGGCTGTTCTGGTCATGCCGTGGAAAGCTGTCTCTGAGGTGGCCGGCTGCTGGCTCTTCGGGAGCTTTTGTGACACTTGGATAGCTTTTGATATCATGTGCTCAACGGCGTCTATCCTCAACCTGTGCATCATCAGTTTGGACAGATACTGGGCCATCTCAAGCCCCTTCCGTTACGAGCGTAAAATGACCCAAAGGATGGCGTTTATAATGATCGGGATGGCGTGGACACTTTCAGTCCTGATCTCTTTCATTCCCGTCAGACTGAACTGGCACAGGGCTGAGGACCACAACGCGCCCTTAAACCTCACTTTCAGTTCGGGGGACTGCACTGCGACTTTAAACAGGACTTATGCTATTGCATCTTCACTTATAAGCTTTTACATCCCTGTTATAATCATGATAGGAACATATACGCGGATCTACCGCATCGCGCAAACGCAAATCCGGAGGATCTCCACTTTGGAGAGGGCAGCCGGGCACCTGCACGACTGCGCGAGCGAACAGTCGCTGAAGACCACGTTTAAGAAAGAAACCAAGGTGTTAAAAACGCTTTCCATCATTATGGGGGTGTTTGTGTTCTGCTGGCTGCCCTTTTTCGTCCTCAACTGCATCGTGCCGTTCTGTGAGCTGGACAATCTTGGAGACTCTCTCTGCGTGAGTAGCACTACATTTAACATCTTCGTGTGGTTCGGATGGGCCAATTCATCGCTCAACCCGGTCATCTACGCGTTCAACGCGGATTTCCGCAAAGCCTTCACCACTATTCTGGGTTGCAACCGACTCTGCGCGTCTTCCGCGGTGGAGACGGTGAACTTCACCAACGAGCTGGTGTCCTACCATCACGACACCACTCTGCTCCACAAGGACGTGCATGGCGTTTCCAACCCCCAGTGCCTGGTTCTGGTCCCCGGTCATGGGGAGCCCGCGGACTTACCTTTCGACAAGGTCTCGGTCGTGTCCGATTCGTCTCGTATCCAGCGGAACGTGCTGCTGCCCGCCCTAGAGCAGCAAGAGGGAGAGATGGAGATTTCCCTGGACATGATGCCCTTCACCTCCACGACACTGAGCGACTGCTGTGGGATTCCAGGTCAAATTGAGGAGTGCTGACCTCATTTCATTTCATTCGAACTTATTTATAGCATCAGAATTAATATGCATATGACATAACCTCGTTTTATTTTTGTAGAAATAGGTCTGAATGCAAGATTTGTGTATTTGAATTGCATCTAAAATTTCCATCCATTTAGATTACACGGTTTTCATATAAACATTAACTAATAAACATATTTCTCAGTCATACACTAACGAAATATTTCTGGAAAAAAAATAATCATGGCTTATTATTAAGTTTGCATGTATTTTATTTAAATATTCATATTTTAATGTATGTACGGAAATATCTAGCATCAGAAAATCAGCATAAATCTGTTCATTTAAAACACTTTAATTTGAGCCTGTGTCCTACTCTTTGTGCGTCACACGCATCACATTAAATTGTGAAATCTAAATAAATTGAAATTTTAGATGCAATTCAAGTACATAAACCTTAAAGCAACTGTATAGTTTTGTGTATTTATGCGAAATTGGAGCCCTCCACCCGCTCACCAAACTTACAAACTCCCAAAAACAGAGGTTTGGGGGAAAGAAACAGACGAATCATTTTAATGTTTTTTAAAACTGATATTTTTACGGTAAAGAACTTTCATACAGTTGGTTTAAATTTAGGTCTATACACTTTTTGAGTCCTTGTCAATCTCAGTAATCCTAAATCTGTCAAAAAAGTGAAATTTCATTTAGAATAAGACATACTTTTTATTTTATTAAAGTAATCTCGTTAATCTTCAAAACTCGCAGAAATTGAAAGCTGGGGTCCAAAAATGCTAGACCTGTAGAGAAATGCGAAATTTTAAGAAATAATATTATCAGCATAACTATTTGAATGAAAGTTGAATGGAAGAACGAATGTGAAACTGATGATCATGTTCAACAGGTTCATGGTTTGAGAATGATCCAAAAACATTTTATGCATCAATGGAAGCAAGAACATCTAACTCTCCGTACGAAGTCACATGATCAGTGTCACAAATTTGATTCGCTTATTTGATTTGTGACCTAGAAACAGAGCAGAACCAATGTTTCAGTATACTGAAATATATCATTTTAAGTAATACTGTTGTATTTCCCCCCAAAATAAGTTTATTTCAAGGTTTGTGTTATATTTTGAATGACAGATTTTTAATGTGGTCTCAGAATTTTGGAGTCCAGCTGAAGACAACATAAACATGCTGCTTTATATTTCCAGACACTGCTGGTTATAATGTGAGATTATTGTACAGCTAGTGTCACAATTTATTTTGAATATGCTTTAGAAGTATGATAAGAACTGTTCTTCCCCAAATACACACAAGAACTGTATCATTACATACTGAGCTGAAAAACAACAGTTAATAAAAATGTAAGTCTGTGCATTTTTGGGGCAAAACACAAGATGAGCTTAAAAGTCATTTTATAACATTGTCTGAAACCAACTGACCACATTATTCTGTTTTTCATGTTTTTTAAACAGATCACATCCAATACTGTATCATCATGATGCTGTGTGCTGCACACAACTGCTATAAATACCATAATAAATCGCTTAACAGAAAATAAATTTCTGCCATATTAAAAGACTTGATAAAACAAAACAGTACAAGGCTTGGAGTGGGTCTTTGTTGTGTTTAGATGCAAATCTGAAGAGGCTTGTTAGAGATAATTGCTCACATAATTACCAGTTATTAAGAGATGAAGTATGCGGTAATAGGTGCCACTTGGGAGCAAAAAAGAAGATAAAGGAAATTTCAAGCCTCTAATCAATGAAACCTGCACACACACACACACACACACACACACTCCAAGTAATTTTCGTGGAAACTTTGAGGGCACAGTGCCCTGTGTGAACTCTTGAACTTAGACGAAAGGCTATTAGTTGGACAAATTATTCATGTTGCATTTCCATTTTTTGTTCAATGACTGCTTGTGACGAGGAAGGGTTTAGGAACAAGCACAAGGAGAAATAAAGAGCTGGGACAAAAGTAATTGGATGCTAAATTTACCTTCACACAGTATAAGTAAACTGTCTATTTGCTGAGAGTGGGCTTCAGATTACAGTAATCCCCAAAATATACTGCGAGTGATCACTGAAAATGAAAGGAATAGAAATTTAGCATTACATCACTTGCTCACCAATGATCCTCTGCAGTGAATGGGTGCCGTCATAATGAGAGTCCAAACAGCTGATAAAAACATCACAAGTAATCCACACCACTCCAGTCCATCAATTAACATTTTATGAAGTGAAAATCTGCGTGTTTGTGAGAAACAAATTAATCCTTAAGATATTTTTATCTTCAGACTGTTGCTTCTGGCCAAAACAAGTCCTCCAACAATAACATTGCTGTCTCCAGTGAATAAATCGTCTCGTCTGAATCAGGAGAGAAGTATGCATAGATCAAGCACAGTTTACTGCACAAGTGAAAAAAGTCCAAAACAGTTATATACAAATATGTGATATGTGAGAGGGAGACTTTTTCACTAGAAGAAGTGTTATTATGGATCATAGACTTTTATTTTGCCTGGAAGCAATGATTTAGAGTTAAAACACCTTGATGAATTTGTTTCTCACAAACATGCAGCTTTTCACTTTAGAAGACATTAATTGATGGACTGGAGTGGTGTGGATTACTTGTAATGTTTTTATCAGCTGTTTGGACTCTCATTCTGACGGCACCCATTCACTCCAAAGGATCTTTTGGTGAGCAAGTGACGGAATGCTTAATTTCACCAAATCTGTTCCAATGATGAAACAAACTCATCTACATCTTATGGTATGAGGGTGAGTACATTTTAAGCAATTTTTTTTATCTTTGGGTGAATAATTCCTTTCAGCCACATTATTTATGTAACACCCAGAAAGTAGTAGTTGTTACTGATTTCTGAAAGACTAATACATGCATTCGGTTTGATGGTTTACACCAAGCACACACAAAACCCTCCAATATATCAAATCTGTTTGGATGTGCACTTCAAGCTGTCTTGGGTGATGTTCTGTAAGGCAAACCTGCTACAAAACTTATTTTGTGTCAGCACACACAGCTTTGAAAGCTATTATTTGCCCATATGGCAGAAGAAGTTGGCTTCTTTGGGGCTGGAACAGCAATTGCTTGAAAGCCTCTGTGCTTGACTGAAATTGCTGAGTTGAAATGGTGTGAACAGCAAAAAGAGTAATTGAAAAAAAAAAAAGACTTACTTTTCAGCCTTTCAACAGAGTTTGTGTGGAAAAATGACTAAAACAAGCCTGTTTTAAATTAAAATCTGGTAAATATTAAAATAACATCTAATTGTAAAGTGTTACCATTAATATTATATTAATATCTTTGATTACAATTATGCTAGATCAACTACTGTACATCGAAATCAATGTTTATGCATTAGCACTGTTGAACAATGGCTACAGTATTCACATTATAAAAACCAGTATCATTCATATGTTTGTAAAGAATGACTGGAAAATGCACTAACAGGTTCTTTTAAGCAATAAACTGCATTTAAATATAGTGCAATGTTTGTGTCAGAAATTTAGGCAGCTGAACGTGAAGAAAGCCTCTTCCAGACAGCACTGTACTGTAATGGATTTGGAAGTGCATCATGATCCCCAATATAGGGGAAAAATTGGAGGTGAAAAGCCTTTGTGAGAACTGATGCATCTGCTGTCGACAGGCACTTAATATTTACCCAGCACCCTCAAGGTTATTATTATTATGAATGGTGTAAACACAGTATATATCAGAATATAAAAGGTTATTAAACTCTCATAACACTGAAGCTCTTTGGCAAATGAAGAAGTGCCCAGGGAATCTCAGTAGCAGACGCGCTCATATTATTGCATCCAGACTCAAACACCACATGACATGAATCACAGGAAAGGAAACATCAGTTCAGAGATGTATTTATGCAGTTTGCAGACTTTCACAGTTCCATTGTTCAGAATGTAGCGGTTGAGTTGATTTGTTTCATCAACCCTAGTGGTGAATTTAGGAAATGTAGTTCAACTATTCAGGTATTTATGTGACATTCTCAGGACAATGTGGCAAAGATACAGTATTTCAGTTCAGTGATGAAAACTTGTCAAGGTTTTCCTGAAGAATGGTGTTAAATATCAAAATCCATTGTGCAGCTTTATGCGGCTCAGTCTTTAAGTGACCTGAGCCAATTTTGGTTATGCACACATAACCAAAAGAGGAAAAGCTAAATATATATGCAAAGAGTTGACAAATGATGTTATCTTTTTTTAATGTATTACATAAGAACAGTTCGGTATAAAAAAGGTTTTTGATAACTTTTGATAACTGAAATTTGGTCAAAAAATGGAAGAAAAGTTTAAAAAAGTATGTTTTTAATAGAATTCAAAGCAGGAAGTCGAGTGGAAATTGAAACCACAGTACTGTTGTAATAAACATGACTCAAAAAATGTACAGGTTTTTACAATTGCTATTACAATTGATTTCTCAAAACTCCTTACCAACTCTCAGCTTGGCATCAATAAATGTATCATCTAAAATGCACTAAAACTACAAAAAGACATACGGGTCTCAAATCAAGTCATTCTTCCATAACACTAGCAAAGCTTATCAACCAACAGACACACTTTGTCACTCATAAAACAATGACCTAAAAAACTAACAACAGGTAGCATTACGCAATAGATTAACTTTAAAACAGTTTTGTTTCTGGGTCAATTTTTTCAAGTTAAATGCTAAAAATATGTGCAAATTAAAATTGTTAGCTAGCAGTTGGAATATGGAGACGCTCTCCAACCAGTGAACTTCGCCATATAGATTCCAATGCACAAATGCAAAATATGCAAAGCAAATATTCTGTGCTTGAGCCCTAAATAAGGGTAGACTGATTGGGGGAATGTACTTATTCCATATGTTCTTTCATAAAATATGACTAGCCTTGAAATATAATTAAACTGACATATTAAAAAAAAAAAAAAGTTTTTTTTTTCTTGTATATCTTTTCCTGCATATGCGGTGAAATGTAAGAGTAAGCTGTAGTTTTGAAGTTATAAAAACCTGTGCGTGTATTTTGTGAGGCCGTGTGACTTATTTGCCCAAAACATGACATCTCCCCGAATAAATGTCAGAAGTTATGCAAATGAAAGTGTAAATCAAAGGTCAGGTCAATGGATGATATGTGTTGTATATGGGAGATTTTAACACTGCAGAATGGAACAAATGTTTACAGCAGTCAGTGGAAATGAATGCAGCAAACTGAGCATTGAGAATATGCTTAAAATTCATTCCCACACTGTACAGAAGGCTTCTTGTTAAAAAAACATGTCACTTCTTCCTCTCAAAGGTCAAGAAGAACTGGCGCTGTATGCAGAGTGTAAAACGCACAGCTGTCACAATGAAAAACAGGGTGAATCTCAAGAACATGTTCAAGTCATATTTTTAAAAAAAGACAAATAAATAAATAAATAAATAAAGCTAAATAAAGATATATATTTATTTATGTATATATATGCACCATTACCACAACGCAAAAAAACTGTAAAAAAAAAAAAAACTCATTACTGTAAAATGGAAGAAAAAAAATGGTAGTACATAATGGTAGCATTTGCTTTATTGCCTTTTATTTAATAATTATTTGTTCTTTTTTTATGTAAGGTTAAATATGACCTGGACGTGTTTTAATTATGAACACTTCCTTTCTCAAGATTAATACTGGACACTAGAACACATCTGATGCACACTGGGATGTATTTTTATTTCGTTCTGGTCAGAATTATCTTTCACCCTGTCTGTCTTTCTTTTCCCCAAACACACACTGGATTTATTCTCATGCAAATGAACCTCAGGTGTTGCTACCTGAATTCTAATCATTGTTTGATTTTAGTCTGTTATTGGAGTTCATATCAAAAGTTTCTTGGAGCAGCTGGGAACGTCACAGTATGACTTCATCACATCATCCTGTGATGAATCCCTGTGTAGAATATCTATTGTTTTGTAAAGACATTAATCTAACAGCTGCGGTACATTGATTTTTCTGAAATATATTAGTTCTTGTGCATTTGAACAAGTTATTGTTAGTGAAGTTAATACCAATTCATGAATCTGAATAGTGCCTAGTGCAGAATCTTGAAGGAATAGTTCACTCACAAATTAAAATGTATGAAAATGTACTCAGCCTAAGGTCATCTGAGATATTGATGAGTTTGTTTCTTCATCAGAACAGGTTTGGAGAAATGTAGCATTACATCACTTGCTCACCAAATGGATCCTCTGCTGTGAATGGGTGCCGTCAGAATGAGAGTCCAAACATCTGATAAAAACATCACCATAATCTATAAGTAATCCACATGACTCCAGTCCATCAATTAATGTCATGTGAAGAGAAAAGCTACGTGTTTGTAAGCATTTCAGCATTTTTTCATTTCTGGGTGAACTATTTCTTTAAATGTTTCTTATTCATTCCTCATGATAAAATCACTATGAGAAAAAGATTTTCAATGAATAACATGGAACATAGACAGGGAACATAGTCATATGGCGTACTTTTATGGTGTTTTTTGGAGCTTGACAGCCATGGGTATGAACTGTCAAGAGTTGCATGAAAATTCCCTTTTGTGTTGCACAGGAGAAAAAGAAAACGAGGGTGAGCGAATAATAGTCTATAAAATTATAACATTTTCTATTCCTATACTGTTGAGACGTGTTTTGTAACCTCTAGCCTGACAGAAACTCTCACATGTTAATTCACATAACAAAAGGGACAGCAGCAAGACAGCAGCAGCGTTCCCTCATCTCATCAGTAACAGTCAAAGAATTTCATACCTCTATTCCGCTCTTAAATTTGCATGTCAACGGGACTCACCAAGAAGCAGTTCACAGGAAGGGGACTCGGGATCCGTTGGGAAGGACTGATAACGGTGATGAAACGACGCTCACAGATGCTCTCCGATCCCTTGTGGGCCACACGGCAACCCACATCCCAATTAGATACATCCTCCTACTCAACATCCTCTGAAATAATTCTGATTATATAAGAGCATAGAACAACAAAACCAAACAAGAGGTGGAAGAGAGGAATTTTACAGCTGAAAATGCCAATAGGACCTGTGCTGGAGATTTAGGATATGGGATGATGTCTCGCAGCATGCATCGTCCATATGCACAAAAATTACTGTGTGCATGACAAATTTGTGCAAAATCTGAATTTTGAATATGTTATTCAGTGATGCCATGTCATGATCTCATTCTCTTTAAGCAATTTTGCATTGAATTGTTCAGTTTTTGCCTTATTATCAACAGGAAACTACCTTGTTGCTGAACAGGTGCAGAAGTCCTCTAAAAATCATCAAAATGACTTGACTTGACTTAAACCACGCTTAAATCCTTGTCTGACAATGGAGATTACCAAACTGAGAATCATTTTCCCTGACAATATCTCAGCATGTGTTTTTATCTGCTGTTTAGAATCAGAAGTAACGATGCCAGATCTCGAATGAATCACTCTTTTTATCTGTCAAACAGGTCTGAAATTAATTGTGAATCATTTCGTTTTGATTCATTTGAATGGTTCACTCACACACTGAATCATTTGCAGTGCATGTCAAGCAAGCACGTTTGAGCTCCTGTTTTCCATATTTGATGTGCTATATACACTGATGAGCCAAAATATTATGACCAGTCACAGATGAAGCAAATATCGTTGATCATCTCCTATCAAGGTCTGGGAAGATTAGATGGTAAGCAAACAATCAGTTCTCGTAATCAACGTATTGGATGAAGGAGAAATGGGCAGGAATATCAGAGTGAATTTAACAAACTGTTATGGCAGGGCAACTGGATCAGAGTATCTCATAATGTTTTGGCTCATCTGTGTATATGAGTTGATCATTATTTGGGTTATGCATGAATAAAAGCCTAAATGTAATCTGTTCAACATATAAATCAACTGTGTTTATTCAGCAGACTTGGATTAAACCGCTCAATTCTTATATGTTACGTTTACAAACTTTGTGAACATTTTGAAGCAATAAAGTTATCTTCCTGTCTCTCTATCCCTAAGGATGCATTGATGGAGAACAAACATATGGATCGGCTGAGAACCGTTAGCTGAGCTGAGCAAGTTGAGCTTGAGCTGTACTGTGATCTTCCTTTCTATTATTATGCCTGGAGGTGAAGGATAAGACAAAAATGGCCAAATTCACTGATCTATGCCACCACTTCTTCAATTACAATACAGTGAGTTCAATTAATTCTTCTGTAGACAGTTGTGTTATAAGCACAGAAACAGTCCAGTACTTTATGTACTTTTTATGTATGAATAATGAATTTCTGTGTCCAGACCCCAGAGTGATTGATATGTTTTGCCAGGCTACCCCATGCAAATAACCTAGTTCTACATACAATGGCAAAACAGTGATGAATGAATGTATAGTTCAGTGAACTATTTAGCACTGTGATAGTAGTGTTTTCTAAATGGCTATTTGGACTTTTTTTCTGACTTATTTCATTTGAAACTATTTCACTATAAAAAAGGATTTTTTTTTTTACTCAGTGTTTAAAGGAATAGTTCACCCAAAAATGAAAATTGGCTACAAGTTTACTCACCTTCAGGTCATCCAAGATGTAGATGAGTTGTTTCTTCATTGGAACAGATTTGGATAAATTTGGCTTTACATCACTTCACCAATGGATCCTCTGCAAGTTAATGGGTGCCGTCAGAATGAGAGTCCAAAAAGCTGATAAACCATTATTTCTGGCCAAAATAATCCAGTCTATAATCCATTATAACGCTTTCAGTTTAGAACTGTTTTGGTTTGTTTGCACTTGTAAACAGTGCTTGATCTGTGCATATTTCTCTCCTGATTCAGACAAGATGACTTTTTCTCTGGAGAAAGCAATATTATGAATAGAGGACTAGTATTTTGGCCAGTTTAAGGTTAAAAACATCTTAATGATGGATTTGTTTACTACAAACACACAGCTTTTCACTTCACAAGAACTTCATTGATGGACTGGAGTTGTGTGGATTAATGTGATGTTTTTATCAGCTGTTTGGACTCATTCTGATGGCACCCATTCACTGCAGATGATCCATTGGTGAGCATTTTCTCCAATTTCTCCAAATCTGTTCCAATGAACAAACAAACTCATCTACATCTTGGATGGGCTGAGGGTGAGTACATCTGAATTTTTTGGCAACTCATTCCTTTAAGTATGTTTGAACCATGATTCTTAAAAGAAGATACAATTGAGAATGAAAATTATGATAAAAAAATCTAAATTATCAAAAAAAAAAAAAAAAAAAAAAAAAAAAAAAAAAAATCTATTCATGAGTTCATGTGCCCATATAATCTTAGCATTAGTGTTAAACGGATTTGGCTTGATATCTGCAATGAAGGGCTCAGAGAGACTATTCTACTCGAGCTCCGATAGCCCCCCTATAGACAGAAGAATAAATGAAATAAATATGCATAAAGGAGGAGATGGGGAGGTGGGGGGATGCCGAAAGAACTAACAACGGAAGTGGTAAGAAGCAGTTTTTATACTCTGATATTAATTGGAAGATTAGATGGGCGTACTCCTCCCGAAATTACGTTAATAACTTCACTTAACGGGCTAAGTGAAATAATCTTGCTTTACTTTTGAATAAATTTTTTAATTACAATTTTTCTTACCTTATTGGTAGATTTTTTTTCTTGTTTTACGTATAAACTCACTTAAATTTGATACATTTTTTATTTTTCATTTTTCTTCTTGCTTTAAGAATGTTTGAATATTTGTACTGGAAAACAAGACAAAAACAGAAAAGTAAGAAAGAAAATCATTTTTTGCAGCGTAGATCTCATATTGACTTTAGTTGTCCACCAACACATGAGAATGCTCACCCTGGGACGGCATCTCAGTAAGATTTGGCAATAAGCCAAACCTTGACTTCTTCATTTCGACACATTTCAGAGTGTAAAAACAGACTGATTTGAACTGTTTGCATACTGTATGTTTCAGCGCTAATTTTTCTTAAGAACGTCAATGTGTTCAGATAACTCAAACAAAGCTGTTTCATTTGTTTTAACAAGTGTTTCCAAACTGAAAAACACACACACAAAACATCAGATGGCAGTAAATACTGTGATAAAGAAAAAATATGTCAATTGCAAGGAACAATTAACTTGAGATTGAAGCTTGCAGTCTTTTGATCACCAAACAAAAGAGAAAGCTGGACTGGGCGAAGAAGATAAATACAGAGAGAGACGTGACTTCAATAGCCTTCTTTGTATTCATATTGCTATCTGAAGAGGTGAGGACACTAGAGGATGTCATTTGTCTGTGTAACTTCCACTCTAATAGCTATACATCAAAAACACGGGCTGTCTGTCTGACTAGCATATGCATGTGCAGTTATACCCTGATTACGCCTATAAAGAAATAAATCAAGCTTGCAATATTACATATTTATTTCAGTGAACCGAATAAAAGTTTCCATTAGCAGTAGGGATGAATCCATCCATCAACAGTCTGAATCTGGTGTGTTGTCAGGGGCATTCGACTGGAATGACAAAGACAGAGAGAGAGAGAAACACACACTTGGAGGTCACATATGAAATGGCAGCGTTCTGCTTCACAGTTCGCCATTCAGTTGAATCACTTTCAATGATGCATGATGGGAAGGGACAGCAAAAGAATTGCATTGCAGGATCTTCAGTGCCATGTTCATCTTTTTCTTCGGAGCAAATCAATAGACTCTTGCGCAGTCTATAAAAGAAAAGTGCATTTTGGTTGCATCAAAACACATTCAACAGAACCAGCACAGTCATTTATCCAAATTAGCAGATTTGGAAAACAGAGGTTTTATCTGACATTTTGACAAAATTGTCATTCCATCAGCCAAATATAAAGATTTTTTTTTTTTACATTTACATTTAACAATGTTGTATTTATTTGTTAGAAATACAGTAAAACAGCAACACTGTGAAATATTATTACAGTTTAAATTAACTGCACTCCATTTGAATATATTTTAAAATGTAATTTATTCCTGTGTTGCAAAGCTGAATTTTCAGCATCATTATTCCAGTCTTCAGTGTTCAGAATTTGATGAATAGAAAGTTTGTAACATTTTAAAAGTTTTTACTGTCACTTTTGCTCAATGGATCATGTGACACTGAAGACTGGAATAATGATGCTGAAAATTCAGAAATAAAATATAGAAATAAATTACGTTTTAAAACACTTTCAAATAGAAAACACTTATTTTAAATTGTAATAATATTTCACACTATTGCTGTTTTTACTGTATTTTTAATCAAACAAATGCAGCCTTGGGGAGAATAAGAGACTTTTTCAAAAACGTAAAAAAAAAACAAACCAATAATAATAAAAATATAAAACCTTTGACCACTAGTGTATAAATATGTCAGTTTTCTAGGAGCAATAAAGATTGTGTTCTTTAGTGTTAGTCGAGCACATTTCAGGCTTATTGCCTATCCTGACAGTTAGATGGACAGCTTGGCAGCTCTGTTATACGGTTATGTTTCTGAGTGAATAACATGAGCAGTGTGATAAATTGGGATATAGTCAGACAGCTTCTGAAAACTTTTGGCCAGAATATTTTCAACAGCCTGACACATGCCATTGCACACAATGCACCAGTTATTACAGTCCATAAAAATATGTGACAAACAGCTTTATAAAAAGGTCAGTGCAATAAATGGCACATTCCATAACTAAAGTACACCATTTGTGTCAATTATGATTATATCACACATAATAATGATAATCATAATTACAATTTGCCAAAATATTTAACTGTCCCATTCTGTTACCACATGATTTTTCTCATTTCAAAATAAATAATATTGCTTAAGTAACTAGAAGTAACTTGGACCCTTTCTACACTCGATTTGTGGTTTAGCCAACATTTATTCAGAAATGTTGCAGATATGACCTGAAGTTTGGCCAAGCAGTGAATGGAGACTTACTGAAATGCACTATAGCCATATTGCCGTAGCATGAGTTCAGTCCTGTGAGTGATTTCGATTCAAGTGCAGACAAAGCTTCTTCAGGAGGTTTCTGTGGTCGCTTTGACAGGCTGCTTCTTTCAAAAAGCATTCTAATTTGAAATGCTTACGAAAATGTCTGCAGCACAAAAGTGAAAACTTTTGAATGCACTCAAATTGTATATTTTGTTATATCACATATGTTGCCTTTAGAAGGTCAGACAAGCATCACAAGAGAGTTTGAGAGGTCTTAAACGTTTTTGAGGATATTCACACGGGATCATGTGTTTTCCAGAGCTCAGTGTAGTTCATGAATGTGGAATAAGCAACACTTTCTAAAGCAGGAATTTTCAACAGCAACACCACAGTTAAGTAGTAAGTTTAGTAGTTTAGACAAATAGCCTAAGTATTTTATGATTTAATGAATTGGTTGTGAATTCGTATGAATTTAGGGGGAGGACTTTTCATTTTACCTAAAAAGCCGTACGTTTTCGTACAAGTCAGATCGTACACATTATACAAATTCGGGTGGGACAAAAAGGGATAGCTCAAGCAAAAATAAAAATTTGATGAAAATGTACTCACCCTCAGGCCATTCAACATGTAGATGAGTTTGTGTCTTCATGGGAACAGATTAGGAGAAAATTAGCATTACATCACTTGCTGACCAATGGATCCTTTGGAGTGAATGGGTGCCGTCAGAATGAGAGTCCAAACAGCTGATAAAAACATCACAATAATCTACACAACTCCCTCGGAAAACTGAGTGTAGATTAAAGAGATAGTTCACACAAAAATGAAAATTCTGTCATTAATTACTCACCCTCATGTCATTCCAAAACCTTCGTTCATCTTCGGAACACAAATTAAGATATTTTTAATGAAATCAGAGAGCTTTCTGACCCTCCATAAACAGCAACGGAAATATAACGTTCAAGGCCCAGAAATGTACTAAGGCCATCGTTAAAACAGTCCATGTGACATCAGAGGTTCAAACGTAATTTTACTTTCTGATGTTCATTCATGTTTATTTCATGCTTTAACCGTGCCTTCACGTGCTATTGGAACTATAGTAAATACGAGCTCCCTAATCGGAAATTGGACATGAATGGCCTATGTGCAATTTCCCACTAGGAAACCAGAGTATTTACTATAATTCCAAAAGCACGTGAAGGCAGCACAACTAGTAAAGAGAAAGAGATGATTGGTTCACGTGCCTTTTGAACTGAGGCCTACAATGATCTGTCAGGACACATTAAAGAGCCAAAAACGGTATTTCTTGTTTTATATTCTTAATATAAATTCTTCCAGCTAAAATAAAATAAATAAAATAAAACCCGGCTTTCTCCTGTTGTCTTCTCGTATGATCAGAAGTGGCACCGTTTATTAGCGAAAACAGTCCAAAACAGTTCTAAACAAATGTGTCTTTGGATTTTATGTCTTTTGATGTGAGAGGACAAGGGGATGGATTTTTTCACTGGAGGAAGTGTTATTATGGATTATGGACTGTTGGCCTGAAGCAACGGTTTATAGTTAAAATGCCCTAATGATGGATTTGTTTCTTACAGACACACTGATTTTTGTAATATTACCTCCGACACCATGACAATACGCTGGGTAAGGTTTTAAAGCAGGGATCCTCAAATCTGGCCCATGAGATCCACTTTTCTGCAGAGTTTAGCTCTAACCCTAATCAAACACATCTGAGCATGCTAATCAATGTCTTCAGGATCATTAGAAAATCACAGGTAGGAGAGTTTACTCAGGGTTGGAGCTAAACTCTGCAGCGCATTGGCCCTCCAGGGCAAGATTTGGGGAACCAACCCTGTTTTAAAGTTTTCAGCCAAAGCACAATAGTGCCCCCTGTTGGACATTTGTTACTTTCATAAATGCTCACATTGAGATTCTGGAACAGGCTACCTTTATGTGATAATGACAGAAACAATACCGGAGGTAAAAAGCGTCTCTTTAATTGTTCATAATGTTGTCGACGCTGTTGTTTGTAGGACAATGTAAACACATCTTAGACATGACATTACCAGAGGAAAACTTGACATGTTCATGCACAACAGGGACTTGTGACAAAAAACAGCATTTTCAGATCAAGAAAGTATTCAGTCAAGCACCAATACATTGCAGAGTGAGAATGAAACGAATATTAAGTTTGTCTTCTCGTTCAGCAGTGTAACACGCACCAGTTTTGCAGCATCATGTTAAATTCATACTTTTTTGGAGGGCAAAAACTACAGACAAGAGGACATTGTAAAATAATTTGATACTTGGATTAAGTCTCATCCTGTTCTGCCAAATATTCTTTATCCTGAATACTGGATGCTTTTCAACTGGTCTGATGCTACCAAATAATCTTTAAAAGACCCTGTATTCACATAGTGGCCAACATTTACAACTCAGGCATAAAACTCTTATGATACAAACATCAATAAATCAATTAGTACAAAATATAAATACAATTGTCTTTGTAAAATAAATAAGTTAAACTTTGTAACAGAAAAGAAAAAGGAAATGCAACTTTGTAACCAGTGTAACTGACTGAACCAGTGAGGCTTGTTGCATCTGAAATTTGATTAATAAGTTGCTGTAAATTAGACAAAAGCAGACAGCTGTAGGAAGAGAAAAGAATTATACATTGTATAAATAAAGCATGCAATAAACAAGCAGTTTCTCTCCTGTAAGATAGAAAGAGCATTGTGTATCTGCTCCTCTGTGTTAATCTGAAGAACCGTCCGGTTTGATGATCTGGTACGTGATCAAATATTCAGGATAAGCCTTTGGATGAAAAAATTACAAAAGCAGTGTTAGTTTCACTTGACAGAATAAATATCTATTTATATATCCTTTGGAAAGAAATTAACACTTTTATTCAGCTTATTCAGTTTTTTTCTTTTATTAAAGTTTTTTATTCTTTGTACAAGGCATTTGTTTAAAATAAATATTCTTCTGTTGAACTTTTTACTCATCTATGAAACCTTTAAAAAAAGTTTGTACGTATTTATGTAATATACATATATTTCAGTTTTAGTTGTATTAGTACATCAATTTAAATGAAAATGAGACATGTAGCTGAAATAATCCAAGTTTAATTTTTTTCCCATGTTTTTTATGTTTTTACTTATAGTCAACCATAATAACCCAGGTATGAAATACTCTCTTTCACAATCCCCTAAACTGCAAAATAATCTGGCCTACACTTCTTATCTTAGAATTAAAATGGGTTGTGAATGTTGACTATAAATGGAAAAATCTGGACCCTGTGGCTGTAGTACCTGCTCTCCTCTGTAGATGACGTACTCAGCCAGAGCGAGACCGTTGACACTGGGCCGGCCAGTGACTGAGTGGTGTCCTGGCGGCGAGTGGGCCATCTTCATCGCACTGAACTGCAGGAAAGACTTCCCCAAAGTCACACGACAGAACAGAAGGTGCCTGGGAGGAGCAGACAGAGCGAAGAATGGAGAGCGTGAGAACTTTAGAAAGGAAATAGGAAATCAATTTCTCTTCAAGGTTTTGGAAAATAACACCACAAAGCAACACTCTGCTGACAAAACACATTGTGCTGGGAAACGTGAAGCTACTTAAACGAGAGGCCTGGCCTCTGTGCACTGTAACGGGTTCTCAACTCACCTCTGACACATGTAGCATGACCTGTCCTTGTGAAGAGGGCACCCCGTTCCTCCTCCTATTCCATAAACGTACTGGTTGCTTTTGGAAGAGTTTTCCGCGAAGTAGATCCCGGCCCCAAACATTCCCCCTATGTACGCATGCCTCTCGTCGAAGCCCTTGTGAATGATGGCGTTTACGAACGGTGACCCTGGAAAAGCAGAAATAAAGCATTTCCTCAAGGTTCTGTTTATCAGGATTAGCCTGCTACTAATGATTATTGTAATAATCCATTAATCTATTGATTATTTCTTCAGTTAATTAGATGAAAAATCCAAAGATGATTACAAAACAATAAATTGATAAAAAAAAATAAATTGATTTTAATGCACTATTTACAATTTTTAAATTCCACATCCTGCCCAAACTATGTGCAATTTGAAGGCAATGAAAACAAATACAGCGAATGTATTTATGTAGGCTATGCGCAACTAAACATTACGTGCAAAAAAGGTGTACAAATTGAAACCGATTGCTTACCATTTGAAAGTAGAATTAAAAAAACCTCCCCAGTAGATTTACAATCATAATAAAGAAAAATAATTACTTCTTTCATGTAGAATTAACTTAAAATTAAATGTATATTTTATTGCACTGTCTAATGCAGTGAAGCCCATCATAGACTCGTTTGCTGTCAGTATGAGCCTTTCTGCAAAATGGAAACAAGTGTGTGATTTTCTAATGTTTACATATAAGGATGCAACCGTAAAGTGTAATTTATGCACTGAGGAAAATGCATCTCAAACGCATTAAACAGCATCTGTCAAAGCATATTAAAAACAAGGCATGCAGCGTTAAACTGTATGCTTGTGTGAATCGTTTAATATGACAACTTCTCATGTTTAGGATAACTTGGGTTGTGCACTCTTCCTGGAGCAGCTCACTCTGCATCCTTTGCTGTATTTGCAGATGCATTTTGTCCACATGAATGAGTTATTTATTACTGTATAGTGACGTAACTGGAAGTGTTTTCCATGCAAAGTGGGAAGACGCAATTAATCAATTACTAAATTCGTGGTCAAATATTTTCATTACTGATTTTATCTATTAGCTTTTGCAGCCCTAATCAGAGCAGCAGTGAATGAATGAAACCAGGCCTTGGTTCACACACCGTGGAAGAGCATGCGTTCATTGGAATGGTTGTGGTTTTCCTCAGAAACCTCCTTTCTGCGATGTGTGTATCTCTCCCACAGCTTCTTGTTGCACACTTTCTGTATCTGATCAAAAAGAAAAGATTTTTTTTACTACTTTTTAAGTTAACATTAGTTAAAGGGTTAGTTCACCCCAAAATGAAAATTCTGTCATTAATTACTCACCCTCATGTCGTTCCAAACCTGTAAGACCTCCCATAAGAAGATACTTTTGATGAAATCTGAGAGCTCTCTGACCCTCCCATAGACAGCAACGCAACTGTAATGTTCCCAGGTCCAGAAACGTAGTAAGGACATCGGTAAAATAGTCCACGTGACATCAGTGGCTCAACTTCAATTTTGCGAAGCTACAAGAATACTTTTTGTGCGCAAAGAAAACAAAAATAATTTATTCAACAACTCTTTTCCCCCGAGTTACCGTCTTCTGCCATTTTGGAGAGTACCCAAGAGCGTAATCAACGTAATCAGTGTTGTTTACCTTCGGGGGGAAAGCGCCCGCATGAACCTAATCAACGTAATGAGCGTTGTTTATGCTTAGGGAAAAGCACGCGCATGTGTCGTTATACTCTCCAAAATAGCGGAATACGGTAACTCGGGGGAGAAGAATTGTTGAATAAAGTTGTTATTTTTGTTTTCTTTGCACACAAAAAAGTATTCTCGTAGCTTCGCAAAATTGAAGTTGAGCCACTGATGTCACATGGACTGTTTTACCGATGTCCTTACTACGTTTCTCGACCTGGGAACATTGCAGTTGCGTTATTGTCTATGCAGGGTCAGAGCTCTCAGATTTCATCAAAAATATCTTAATTTGTGTTCCAAAGATGAACGAAGGTCTTGGAACAACATGAGGGTGAGTAATTAATGACAGAATTTTCATTTTTGGGTGAACGATCCCTTTAATCTACTATAGATTAATGTTCATTTATAAATATACTACTGTTCATTGTTAATTCATGCTCATTAATAACATTAACTAATGCTAATTTATAAAACTTGTTGTATATGTAATTTACATGAATCTAGAACAATTAATGCTGTAAAAGTATTGCCAGTCATTTACTGTTATTCAATGAATTTTTGCAAGCAAAATCCAGCCATTTCAATAGGGAATTTCAGGAATTTTGTGTGAGGATGAAAGACTTCCAAGTTTTTGGTGTGGAACCAAATCTATTTGATGCCAGCATTTGTTTCAGCTGGATATAAAGGTATTGACTTTGTAATTTTCTTGAAGTTAACTACTAGTAATGGCATTCAACTAAATTATTGAAAAAAAAGTATGATTTGCTCACAAATTAAACAGTAATAGTTTTACTAAAAAAAAGAACAATAGGCAATATTTAAAAAAAATCATATTCACTACAAAATTTTACATTTGCTTGTATGCATTTAGCAGCTTTTATCCAAAATGAATTGCACTGCATACATTGTATACATTTTTAATTAGTTCACGGAACCCATGACCTTGGCATTGCTAGCGACATGCTCTACTTTGAGCTATAGGAAAAAACAATTCAATCTCTTGGAAACCCTGGAAGTAATGTAATATGAAGAGACCTGCAGCGGCAGGGGAGCAGTGTGGAAACAAAGCAACTGAAATGTAAAAACAGCCTAATAGAAAAAAGAAAAGATTTAATATGAAGTGAGGCATTCAGATCTCTTACCTTTACAATGTTATATCTGTTGAAAACCCCACCCGCATGACCGCCATCCCTGTGTTCCCTTATTGTACTCTGCATCTGTTCAGAGACACCAAACAGAAGACACAAGAGTACCCTAGTAAACAAAGAGTGTCCTTGGTGTTTCAATAATTAGCTACTTGGTACTAGTCTGTGTGGCTTCATAAGCCACTTGAACATGTACATCCATTACTGGATTCTCTTGGTACACTTATAGATAACAAGATTGTGATTATTTTTAACAGAATCTCTAGGGGCTCAGGCAGATGATGCACAAGGAGAAAATTGATAAACATGAAAAAATCAGCACAACATTTCATAAAATGGGAAACTCTACCTCCTCCTCAACCGACTGAAACTCCTTGTCATCTGGAGACAGATCTATGAGTATTGTTCCACTGTTGGTCGTGTTCAGGGTCAAGTAAGGGTTTAAACCTGTGATGGGGATGTAAATATTTAAGTGCAAACTAATCTGCAAAACAAAAGCTTAAGTTTGAACCTTAAAGAGGTCATATTATGAGAAATCAAAAGCAAGAATAAAAAACTGTAGTTATTGTACATTTAATTTGTATTAGAGCTGTCAATCAATTTTCATCTACAATATATGCCAATTAATTCACTGAACTAACTGCAAAAAAAACATTCATTAATATTAGCTTAAAAATGAATGCAGAGTAATAAGCTTTAAATGTGCAGTTTACATCTTTACAGCAATTCTCACTTTTTTTCTCAGAATGGCGTGATATAAACACACAGTTCTGACTTTTTTCTCAGAATTGTGAGATACAAACTTGCAATTGTGAGAATAAAAGTCAAAACTGTGAGATATAAACTTGCAATTATGAGAAATAAAGTCAAAATTGTGAGATATGAACAAACAATTCACTTTTTTTTCTCAGAATTCTGAGTTATAAATTCAGAAATGCATGATGTAAACTCGCAATTGTGTGTTTTACAGTCAGAATTGCGAGAATGCAATTTTTTTTTCAAAAAATCTTTGTCTCGCAATTCTGACTTTATAACATGCAATTGCAAGGTAGAGGGTCAGAACTCGCAGTTGTAAGAAAATAGACTTTTTAACTTAGAATTGCAAGATATAAACTCGCAATTCTGACTTTATAACTCGCAATTGTGAGTTTGTATCACGTAATTCTGAGAAAAAAAGTCTGAAACGCAAGTTTATATCTCGCAATTTAGATTTTTTTTTCTGGCAAATTCGAGTTTATAACTTGCAATTCTTAGGAAAAAAACAGAACTGTGAGTTTATATTATGCAGTTCTGAGAAAAAAAGTCAGAATTGTGAGATAAAAAGTCGTAATTGCCTTTTTAAAAAAATTTTATTCAGTGGCGGAAACAGGCTTCCATACTAAGTAGACCTCGGGATAAATAAATAAACTTTAAGAAATGTAAAATATGACCCCTTAATAAAGGCAGCTTGTACTGAGAAAAACATCCAACGTTAAGCAGATATCTTAGAGGAAACAAGATCAAAGTGATCCTTAAACCCTGTCTCTAATTAAGGATTCTCTCAAATGGATGAAAGGAGAAGCAGCTCTTACTCTGAGGTCCACTAATAAGTCTTTCCACTCCTTTGATGATCTTGTGTCTGTGACCGTAAGCATTGATGCCGATCTCCTTTAGCTCTTTGTGGCCCATTTCCACCAGGACGTCCAGAGTTATCTAATGAAACAGACTCGTATTAATATCACACCTCTAGGCATGTGACTAATGTATTACTCCCACTGATCAAATGAGTGAGTACAGCGTGTTCCTCTAGTACATCTCAACATTTCATTCAGACTGCTAAACACTGTCCTGGATGTAAATTTGGCATATTTGGGGGGAAATTAAATAAAGTTTAGCAGATTACAAATATTTATGTCTAAGCTGCTACAGGTTCTACAGAAAGGTCTGATTCATTCTAGTGAACCGGTTTATGCTAAATGGTTCTCTCTAACATACGTGGCATTGTCTACTTCCTTCTAGTGAATTGGTTCATCATAAATGGTTCTCTTTCTCATATATGTGGCATTGGAAAGTCTGATTCATCCTAGTGAATTGGCTCATCCTACAAGGTGAATTGGCTCATCTCTCTCACATACAGGTGCATCTCAATAAATTAGAATGTCGTGGAAAAGTTAATTTATTTCAGTAATTCAACTCAAATTGTGAAACTCGTGTATTAAATAAATTCAATGCACACAGACTGAAGTAGTTTAAGTTCTTGGTTCTTTTAATTGTGATTTTGGCTCACATTTAACAAAAACCCACCAATTCACTATCTCAACAAATTAGAATATGGTGACATGCCAATCAGCTAATCAACTCAAAAAACCTGTAAAGGTTTCCTGAGCCTTCAAAATGGTCTCTCAGTTTGGTTCACTAGGCTACACAATCATGGGGAAGACTGCTGATCTGACAGTTGTCCAGAAGACAATCATTGACACCCTTCACAAGGAGGGTAAGCCATAAACATTCATTGCCAAAGAAGCTGGCTGTTCACAGAGTGCTGTATCCAAGCATGTTAACAGAAAGCTGAGTGGAAGGAAAAAGTGTGGAAGAAAAAGATGCTCAACCAACCGAGAGAACCGCAGCCTTATGAGGATTGTCAAGCAAAATCGATTCAAGAATTTGGGTGAACTTCACAAGGAATGGACTGAGGCTGGGGTCAAGGCATCAAGAGCCACCACACACAGACGTGTCAAGGAATTTGACTACAGTTGTCGTATTCCTCTTGTTAAGCCACTCCTGAACCACAGACAACGTCAGAGGCGTCTTACCTGGGCTAAAGAGAAGAAGAACTGGACTGTTGCTCAGTGGTCCAAAGTCCTCTTTTCAGATGAGAGCAAGTTTTGTATTTCATTTGGAAACCAAGGTCCTAGAGTCTGGAGGAAGGGTGGAGAAGCTCATAGCCCAAGTTGCTTGAAGTCCAGTGTTAAGTTTCCACAGTCTGTGATGATTTGGGGTGCAATTTCATCTGCTGGTGTTGGTCCATTGTGTTTTTTGAAAACCAAAGTCACTGCACCCGTTTACCAAGAAATTTTGGAGCACTTTATGCTTCCTTCTGCTGACTAGCTTTTTAAAGATGCTGATTTCATTTTCCAGCAGGATTTGGCACCTGCCCACACTGCCAAAAGCACCAAAAGTTGGTTAAATGACCATGGTGTTGATGTGCTTGACTGGCAAGCAAACTCACCAGACCTGAACCCCATAGAGAATCTATGGGGTATTGTCAAGAGGAAAATGAGAAACAAGAGACCAAAAAATGCAGATGAGCTGAAGGCCACTGTCAAAGAAACCTGGGCTTCCATACCACCTCAGCAGTGCCACAAACTGATCACCTCCATGCCACGCCGAATTGAGGCAGTAATTAAAGCAAAAGGAGCCTCTACCAAGTATTGAGTACATATACAGTAAATGAACATACTTTCCAGAAGGCCAACAATTCACTAAAAATGTTTTTTTTTTTAATTGGTCTTATTTGTTGAGATAGTGAATTGGTGGGTTTTTGTTAAATGTGAGCCAAAATCATCACAATTAAAAGAACCAAAGACAAACTACTTCAGTCTGTGTGCACTGAATTTATTTAAATACACAAGTTTCACAATTTGAGTTGAATTACTGAAATAAATGAACTTTTCCACAACATTCTAATTTATTGAGATGCACCTGTATGTGGCATTGGAAAGTCTGATTCATTCTTCTGAATCAGTTCATCCTTAAATGGGCTAAGATATTTTACAAAGCTTGTAATATTCCTGTTGTAAAAATGGCCCTGTTTAGTGAAATGTTTTTAATTGCTGAATTTACTGAAATGAGCTAAATTAATCAAAAATTAAAATCACGAGAAAGGCCTGGATATTACATTGACCACAATATACCAATGTGAAGTGTATGTGTTATTTATTTCTAAACACCCCTTTTAAATACATTTAGTTTCATGTGGACCCTGGTAATTATGGAAGGTGTCTAAGACTTACTGACAGTGTTACAGGAATGTTTATTATTCAAAAAAGCCCATGAAACACTACTATACATGTAAAGCAAGATTTACCATAAACAGACATCTCAACCTTACATAATTTTTGAGAAAAAAAAAACAAACAAAAAAAAACAAAACAAAAAAAAAAACAGCTTAAGGTCATATTTTACATGTCCAAAAATAATAATTTTAAGAAAAAAGTAATTTTTCATTGGCTCTTTTTAGGGTTGAAAGTTAAAGGGTTAAGACTGTTGTCATGGTTTGCTATATCGTTTACATCTCAGTATGAAATGATCTGCCCAGCACAGGACTGCTCAAAGTAATTTATGTTAGATTGATAAAGAAACATGCATGAATGAGAAAATCAAAAGAGGGACATGACTGATGCTAAAAAGAGTTATTAAAGGGGTCCTATTATGCTTTTTCACTTTTTGAATTTTAGTCAGTGTGTAGTGTGTATGTTTAGGGAATAAAAAAGATCTACAAAGTTACAAATCTCAAAGTCCACTCCAAAGGGAGATATTTAGTTTTTAAAAAAATCCCTTTTCAAGAACTACAACGAACGGCTCGTTTGGACTACAAAGTTGATTTCCTCAATTTGTGACATCACAAATTGGCCCATTAGAATATCATTAAACTAAATCCCACCTCCTGAAATTCGAATGCACGTTTCAAAATCTAAACCCAGTGCGGCTGTTTTTATATCACTGTATTTCTGAAGGAAACCGACTGTCTTCAGAAAATTTTGGATGTCATTTTCATTTCATCTTGCATGTAATGCCTGATAAAGCAGCGTTTGTTAGAGGAGCTCTGCTTTGTGTACAGCGTTACCGGAGAAACCTCGCTTTCTCCCCCTCCAACAGCGCCTCCCGCTGACAGAGAATGAATTTGCTTTTAGTCATTCTGCCTAGCTGTTCGCCAATCACAGCGCACTGGGACAGCTAACCAATCACAACACATTTAGTTTTTTGGAAGGCGGGCCTTCATCAAACCTGGAACTAATCGAGCCGTCTGTGCCAGGCTGGGGAGAATGGTATTGTAATAATAAATTATGTGAAAAATAATGCGTTTTTCGTACCACCAAACATGAGACCATGTTCTAGTACACCCCTAAAACGAAATCAAGACTTTGTAAAAGAGCATAATAGGACCCCTTTAAACACAATAAGTCACGGAAAAACTTATATGCACACATAAAGCTGTCTGTCAAGTGAGAGTGCTGAATTGAGCTTCTTTCAATAAAATAGTCACACACACACAAAATTATGTCAAATATGCCCATCATAGAGATTATTCAACTAAAACATATTTGTTTTTGTCTTGAATGAGTGTAAACAGTTGGGAGAAAATAAGATGTGTGTAAGGATATTGGATTAGGTCTTGACAGCAACCTAATAAACCTGCTGCTGCTGTTTGTGTGCCTAATCTTCATCCAACAACCAAAGAAAAGGAGAAAATCACACTGCTTTTGACTGAAGAACTTCAGTAGCTTTAATAAAAACGATATGTGTATATTTAATTCATACAATGAAGAATATGCACCATTTTATTTTTACATTTGATTATTCAGCAATACTACAAACCTGTACCAACACTTAGGCTGAGACATATTTATTTATTTTTTTAATGTAGTTTATTTTGTCTTGTAATAATAATGTATTTTTCTGTATCTCATCTGTTCTAGAGACATGACATAGACATTACAGTTTTACTTATCAAGCAGCTCATTCTATTTTATTTTTTCTGAAATGTGGTCTTATACACGGAAATGCAAATTCGAATTGAATGTGTGAACAAGAGAAAACAAATACCAAAATTGCAAATAAAATCACAATAGCCATGAAAAGAATGGAAATGTGATTATTTTGTCCATATTGCACAGCTCTAAACACACACACACCTTCACAGAAGAGCATTAGAACATGCACAGCTGTTCAGCTGTTGTTGTTTTTTAAACTGAGATTATTCAAATAATCACACCTATGACATCACAATCAGCGTTCCGGGAGTTTCAGACCGACCTGGTCAGTTGCTCACAGCAGCAGTAGAGACAGAATATCAGACTTCCTCTGATGAACTACCAGTTTGCGGTTAATCAGTAGATTACCAGATTTGTTCAGATGGCTAACAGAATCAGCTCAGGATTTTCTTCTCCATTATCACTTGGAGACATGTCCAGTTCTGACCGAAACACAGGTCAGATTGAGATGAAAAGAAAAAGGGGGAATTCTGGCAGATCAGAGAGCAGAGAACGAAAAATGAGTAGATCAGATCATCGCTCTGCTTCTGATTATTCAACGGATTCCCTCAGCTCAGGCAGTCAGGTTGAGATGAGACAGGGTGTTAAAAGAAAAAATGAGAAATCTGGCAGATCAGAGAGCGTAGAGTGGAAAAGGAAAAGATTGGACCTCCAGTCTGATTCTTCGATTGATTCCCTCACCTCTGCGTTTTCCCACCTGTACATTAGTACCCCACCAGCAGCATGTGGGAAGACACCTATGAAAGGCTCCAGCAAAGAACAAGAACAGTCTGGACTGTCTCACCTCATTGACACTGAGGTCAGACCTGGTACCAACAGAAAAGAACAACTGTCTGGACTGTCTGATCTCAACAATAGTGAGATCACATCTGGAGAACCACCTGTGAAAGGCTCCAGAAATGATAAAGAACAGCCTGGACTGTCTCACCCCAACAGTATTGAGCTCAGACCTGGAAGATCACCAATGAAAAGGTGCATTATTGATGATGAACAGCCTGGATCATCTCGCCCTGTTAAGCTGGATCAGGGTGTTAAAAGAAAAAGAGAGAATTATGGCAAGACAGTGAGCAGTGAACGGAAAAAGATCAAATTAAGCCCTGACTTTTACCCTCCAGCATCACATGGAGACGCATCCAGTTCAGACCCAAGTGCAGGCGGTCAGACTGAGAAACAGGGCGGTAAAAGAAAAAGAAAGACTGACAGAAGAAGCAGATCAGAGCACCAATTTGAAACATTAATTGATTCCCTCAGCTCTGAGTTTTCCCACATGTACATTAGTACCCCACTATTAGCATGTGTGAAGACACATAAAGCCTTCTAAAATGAGATGGAAAAGGCTAACGAGTAGGGCTGTGAATCTTTGGGTAGACAGCGAATCGATTCGATTCATGATTCATAGGTTTTCGATTCGATTTAAGAACGATTTTTGCAAATTCAAAATGATGCAATTCGATTCAATTCACAATTAAATTCAATTCGATTCGACTCTGCATTCTTTCAGTGCATTCACAGGATTATGTAAATGCTTCCCCTAAATTCTTTAAATGCTTAGTCAGAGGGCAATTATACAACAGCCTTTATGGTTAGAGAACCATAGGTTAGAGAAAAAAAAAACACTTTTGTCCATTGTTAGATGCTAGTTTAATGATGCTATGGTGTGACATGGCATATGTAGAAATTTATGTATGCCAAGATTTAAAAAAAAGAGCTTTAAAAAGTATTATGTATAGGCTAACATTTTGTCACACCAGGTGTGTAAGCCATCATTTCAGAAGTGACAGAAATGTCAAATACATTAATTGTATGTATGTATTATTTTTTATTTTTTACAAGAAATTATTTTCTTATCTCTTACTTTGAATTTGCTATAAATAAATCAAATACACTGCTGGACAATAATAAATCATTTGTAATCTATAATTTTTTTCCTAATGGCAATTTCATGATTGTTTTATATACTACAAACAATTATTTCAATTTCCTGCACAGAATAAGGTAGAAAACTTTATCGTTTCTGTACTGTAACAAATGATATGTCAATTAGCACTGCATCATTCATGAATTTTATTTATTTGTGTTTATTGTCTTAATGTTTCACCAGTTCATTTTATTCAGCTTAGTTGCAGCTGTCTTTGTCCATATTAGGCATTTCCTGGCACGTCTTAAGTTCTAAAAGCCAAGATCACTTATATTTCAGTGCAAAAATTTCTTTATCTCATTTTCATAAAATAAAATGCTATGCTATTTAACTTTTCCTCTCCATCAGTGAATGATGATTCTGAAAGAAAAATCGCCCGATGTCTGTTTCCTATAGCAACGAATGCTACTTGTGCATCTGATTAACAGATAAACCTTGCGCTCTTATTTCAAGGTTGTTGTTAATGCTGTGGTTATTTTAACAGTTTTCTTCATACATTCGTTTCAACGACATTGTGAAAACACATTAATCATTCAGTGGAACTGTGCGTATGCTTTAGACATTTACATTTTTGCTCCATCCATGCAATAAATTCACAGCCTTCGACTGCTCAGGTAATGTCGACGTAATGACCGAGAGCCATTGAAAAACTACAGAAAACTAAACTACTTCACTTTAGCAGTACTGGCCACGAGTACTAAGGAGAGATCACACATCAGCTGCTCAAAAAATGTGTCCGTGAGACGAACGGGGCGCGAGCGCAATCCTGTGACAGACAGTAAATATAGTGGAGCGCGTGAAGGAGAGATGTGAGGCACGCTGTTCAAGGTCTCCATTAATTCGTGCTTGTAGTAATTTAATATGTATATATTTTGAAAGCATTGAATCGCTATAGAAATCGCGATTCATTCGATTTTTAGCGTTTTAAATCGATTACTGTCCGAAATCGATGATTCACAATTCAAAAATCCATGTTTCAAGATCGATGCATATGCATCGTCAAGGTTTGTAATCGATGCATCGAGAAAATGAGTGAATCGTTACACCCCTACTAACGAGCAATTTCTAATATATGAGAAATTGTATTTCAGTGCAAAAGAAATCAAATAAATAAATAAATAAATAAATAAAATGGCATCAACTGCTTGATGGATTAATGTATCATGTCTCAGAGCAGACATGGCAAGAAAAAAAAATGGCAAGATAAAATAAACAAAATCAAAACATTTAAAAAGATATCTCAAGGTTTGTAGTATTGCTGAATAATCAAATGTAAAAATAAAATGGTGCATACTAGTCTTCACTGTGTGAATTACATATTTTTATTAAAGCTACCGAAGTTATTTAGTCAAAAACAGTGAGTGATTTTCTCCTTTTCTTTGTTGTTTGATTGACTTTAATGACACAGACAACAGCAGGTTTATTAGGCTGCTGTCAGTTTACAGGAGACCTATTATGCAAAATTCACTTTTACATTGTTTTTAATTATGTGTTCGAAGTGTACATAAACCCCCTATTATGGTAAAATTATTTCCTCCATAAATCATAAACAGCTGCTGCATCACACACTATACATCATGGATAGTATTTAAAATTAGAATTATTGTGTCCCAAATCATAGTAAATGATCTGAGTAATGAGTATCCAAATGGTTCCCAGATGGTTTACTATTTCCAGTGGAAATTCGAAGTGCAGATCTAATATTGCCCACAACCCATTGCGTGGATTCAACTAATATCAAGAAATCAATTGTCAAAGCTTGACACTTTTTGTACTGAAGTATGAAGTTCACAAAGTCTCCTGAAAATCAAAAAGTTCTTCAGATTGTGACTGAATTATACAGTAATTAATAAAGTAAAGAGTAAAGAGCGCTCCTTTTATAATCACCGAAGCTGTCGGTCAGTTCAGTATGATACTATAGAGTAGAATATTTAAAGTTTTCCGTATAGAAATTAGATTTTTGTTCAACACTGTTATTAAAAGTTAATTTTATCAGCATCTCATTGCTTTACATGTGCATTTACAAGAAATAAACGTAATATTCTTACTAAATGCACTTATTAACGCAAAACAATATTAATTTAATGATTAAAATGTCTTTATGATTTAAAAAAAAAAAAATCCCGACCTTCCCAACCAGTGCTACCAAATCAGGTACTGGTGCCACCATCTGTAGAACTTAGTGGCATTGTTTCAAAGTAGCTTTCCCAAATCTAGTTGTAGGATAATAAAGAAGTACTGTAATCTTGAGTCTAAGTCTAAGACCATATATTTATGGTCTTATAAACAACTCTGTTTCAACATACTCAGATCTCGGCCTGGGCTAGTCTCGATTATAACACTGATAAGCACTGAAACAAAAGAAAGTACCTGCTCTCTGTCAAAGATCTCCAGCAAATGCTCCAATCCCAGGTTGTGAAGGAACTGGCTGATACTCAACTCTACAGCTAGACCTGAAAAAACACCAGGTTAAAGAGAACTTTCAGTAGTCGCCAAATGTTTCCTACAAGCAAGACTACACTAATCTTGCATAAACCTACCCTCCTCTTTCATCTCTATGCCTACGGCCCCTTCAGCTCCAGAAGGCGGTAGTAGAGTGCTCAGCTCAGGGAAGGTCCTGGACTGGCCATCCATACTGGAGTTTGAAGAGAGCGGTGTTGGACTTGCATTAAGAGTCGATGGCACCACCGCCACAGACGCAGAGACGCTGATAACCTGGGGATTATAGCATGGCGGCAGGGCTGAGGGGGGCATGGCTGCTGTGAGGAGAGCTCGGACATCGTCCGCCTGGAAAGACAATGTTAGAAAGACCCAGTGTGACGACCAACTTCTTGAGACAGACAAGCCCGCAGGGCTACCAAATTGATTGTTGCATTTAGTCACACATTTATGTGAGTGTCAGTCACATCTCAAGCACACAGAGCGTGAGTTCAGGAACAACAACGCAAATAAGAAAACATTCGTACACAAAATCAGTGAGAACATATTTCCAACAAGCAAGCTGTTGGCATGCATCCACGGTTAAAGGGATAGTTCACCAAAAATAAAGAGTCTGCCATCTTCCAAAATTGACTCAACTCTCTCAACTTTGGCGGCACAATAAAAGAAAAAAAGAGAAATGTGGTAACTTGTTAAATAATGAAATATGATAATGCTCTAAGTGTATAAATTTTAATTACATTTATTTCTATTTAAATGTTTAACATTTATATGAATTTAATAAAAATTATAAAAATTTCTGAAGTACTAAAATCAATCCATTATCACAAGCCCTTGGAATATGCATAATGCAATTAGTACATTTGAGATATTTGTGATATTTCAATATATCTTGAACACATCACACATGAATTCTTTAAATATCACAAAAATGTCTTAATTCGAATGATCTTATTTACTAATGTAATTATGTCTAAATAAATCCCACAAGTTTTAATGAAAATGACCTTAGATATAATAAAAACTGAGTTGTATAAAGGAAAAGAAATTGAATTTAATAGTTGGGCTCCGTTGTTAATTTTAACCTTTAATATGATTTTAAAAAGTGCCAAATTAGTACAAAATGTAGTTAACAGCTTTAGTTGGGAGAAATATTATTCCTTAAATTAATTTGATATATTTGAAATAAGTAAATAAATAAATAATAGAAGTGTTTTCCGATTATAATCAGCACTAGCCATTGGCATTTTATTATTTTTTTTATGTTGGGAATTTTTTATTTGTAAAGCAAGGTACTTTTAAGAGAAATTCTTTTAATATAATGTTTATAATAATGTCGTCTCATTTTATGGTCTACAGAAGAAAGGTTTGGATTGCCATAAGGTGCATAAATGATGTCTTTCATTTTTGGTTGATCTATCCCTTTATCTTTCTCCAGGCATCAAACAGGCATGTTTTTCCACTCCAGACATCCACTGCTTGTGCAAATGTGCAGTATTTTCAGGCAATGTTGCATGGAATGATCAGTAAGCCTCCTCAAGCACTGAACAAATTAAAAACACCAACCAAATAAAACAGACAGATTTATGACATAATACAGTAAGAGATAATTCTCCCTGACATGATTAACAGAAGTTTGGATTGAGAAGGCTTAACTGCATCAGAGGTGCAGAAAATAAACAGAAGGGTAGATAAGCAGATGGCGAGAAGGAGAAAGATCTTCTTCCCCCAAGGTGACTTGTCCAGTAAGCACACACAGAGAGTGAATACCGTCACGAGGTCCAGCGGCGACTGGCCTTCCTGGTTGCGGAGAGTGGGGTCGGCCCCGTGCGCTAGAAGCAGCGCGCACAACTGGGTCCTGCCTTTCTGAGCCGCCTCGTGCAAAGGAGTGAACGCCCACTTATCTGTGGCATTGACGCATGCGTTGTACCTGATGAGCAAAGCGGCCACATCCACATGCTGCAATGAAACACATGGAGCGGTCGTGCTCTCGGGTTGGTGTCTCTTTCACTTTCTGGTGAATGTCGTTGCATGAATATGACTATGCATGGGTGCCAAACGGCACTGCACCTTTTCCCTTTTCCAACGGTTATTATGAAAAATGATGAAGTGAACTCAACACCTGTATAACTAGGATTAAAATCTAAAAAATAAATAAATAAACCCACATGTCATTCCAAACCTGTATGAATGTTTTTCTTTGGCAGGAACGTTTCGTGGTGCCATGTTTAAAACACAAATGAGAGCAGTGAAAGCGTCACATATAGCTTTTGTATGATTTGTAATATAGCGCACATATCTTGTGGATTTTATGGTGCTTACTCATCATTTTTGGTGTTTGACAGCACTTGTTCATGTTTATTATATGAATAAAAACCTCAAACCAGACTGTAAAAAGTCTCCTTCTCCTTCTTAAAAATTCTTCCTCTGTGTTCCATGGAAGAAAAAAAGTCATACAGGTTTGAAAAGGCATGAATTTAAAAAAATAACAACATTACGTTTAATTTTTGGGTAAGGCATTTCATTTAAGCATTTTTTTAAATAATATTTCAGATATTAGGAAAAAGGGAAAAGGTTAAGAAAGGAAAACTGACTTTTACGGAAACAAAAAGTTGATTTAGTTGACTTTTACACTGTAGACCATCAGATTTCTGCGATTTAGTGAAAGGAATAACGTATACAAATTTGCTTTCCCAATTCAACAACATATCAGCAAAGACCAAAAGCTTGTAATAAGACTACATTTCTGAGTAAATAACACATGTGAATTGGCCCACATAAAAAAACATATGACCTAACAATAATTAAACTGTATTTTATTATTATTATTATTAATATAAATAATATAATATAATTATTATAATATTAATCCATAAATTCATGTTTGTATAAAGCATTACACAACATTATACTACAGGCTGTTAAATGCTTGATTCGGATTGCTTGACATTCTAAGATGTGAAATTATTTTCTAGCAAATGCAAAGCTATGAAGTAGTTCCAGATCTCTCGACCACAGTTTTGTGAGTTTTCTCCAAAATATTTTAGTCCTTACAGCCTACAAGACCAAAAGAATCAAAACCCACAAAGAAACTGACCAAGCAAACAAATATGACAAACAATTCTCATGTTTGAACAATCATGTCTTGAAGAGAG
Organism: Spinibarbus caldwelli; assembly: GCA_039654775.1. NCBI lineage: Eukaryota > Metazoa > Chordata > Actinopteri > Cypriniformes > Cyprinidae > Spinibarbus > Spinibarbus caldwelli. Next base: position 26,271,319 of record CM077256.1, on the reverse strand, counting down.
GTAAATATGGCATATGTGGAATAATTGAACAATAATGCTTGCTTTGTGTTGTGCCACATTATCACCTTGTCATCAGTTACTCATTACATAACCGACATTTCAGACTAAATATTGCCAGCTATATTTTACATGTGTGTCTGTGTGTGTGTAATTCTAAACTACTGGAATGTATCTTGACCAATCAAATAAGCAGACCAGAATTAACAGTTGTATGTTTTTTTTTTTAAAGAAAAGTCACAATGTAATTCAACACAAACCAATATGAACCAACATTTGCATCAAATTTGACATTTTGGTCATGACTTTAAACCAAACCAAAGTTTTCAAAAGCAACCAAAAATAAATATTACTTTAAAACAAACACTTCTGTTTTATAAAACAATTCATTTTTTCAATTCAACTTTTTTTGAGTAAGACTCACCCCGTAAGACGCAGCGTTGTGGAGGGGAATGAGACCACCTTTATCCTGAGAGTTCACCTCTGCCCCGTGTTGCAGCAGATATTCAGCCACCTCCAGATTATTATAGCCAGCTAATTATGCACATAAAACAAACATCACCATCATGAAAATATCATTTTTAATTTGTTTTCTTCATATTTCAGGTATTTTACTCTTTATCTGAACACTTCAGCCCTTAGAATAGGACTGTCATGATCACAAAATGTTGAAATTTTGTTCATGTTATATACAGTGTAAGCCTGACACATACAGTTTAGTTAAGTCAATTTATTCGTTAATTTATTAAGTCAAGTCGCTTTGGATAAAAGCTTCTGCAAATGAATAAATGTAAATGTCAGTTCATATTAAACTTGGTTAAAAGAAGCCTATATGATTTCCTTTAGGGCTTTGCAAAGAAATGTTAAATAGGCATATAATAAAAATAAAGGTTGTCGTAAGTATTTGTATGTCCATAGACAAAAGGTTTTCAAAATGGGGTCTGAGATCCCGGGGGTCCATGAAAAAAAGATGCTAAAAACAAGGTCAAATCTAAAATACTGTATCAATTAAATGTATTTAATTCAAAACATAAATGTAAATTTTCACAAAATGAAAAACATGTTGAAGTTAATAGAGTTACTAAATATCTTTACACATTTTCAAGTGCGCTTCCTGATTTTCTTCCCTTTATAGTTCTACGCAAAATGTGTGAAAAGCGCAGACTAAAACTACTTAAATGCTACTTAAATAAAATTAAACTAGATAAATAAGCAACATTTTGTAGTGTTAGATTTTTTTATGACTTTGCACTTAACCGTAAAACTGATCCAAAATACAAATGTAGCAGGTGTTACTAAGCTAAAGTATTTAAAAAGGTCTCCAGATTCTGGTTTTGCACTTAAAAACCAGTTGCACATCCTTGATTTTCAACCCTGGTGCACTGTTTCTTATTGGCTTGCTAGGTCATATTCACTGTGTACTGTATACAGTAGAAAGTGAAAGCATCATACTCTGATCCACACCTACCTGCCAGATGCAGCGGGGTGGAGTGCCGTCCCTGTGTGTCTCGGCAGTTCATGTTGTCTGGAGTGCAGAGCTTTTTAACGCGAACTAAGCAGCCTTTCTTGGCGGCATCCAGCAGTGCTGCGTCACCCCTGAGCAGATCCTGAATGTCTGTGTCTCCGTCCTTCACCAAGTCCAGAGGGGTGTTTCCATCACGGTTCTTTTTGGTCGGGTCAGCACCATGCTGTATCAAGGAAGTACTTTGTTATAGTGTTGTGAAAATAGCGCTAAACAAAGTTTGCGGTCATTGATAATGTAAATGATTCAAATGATTTAGTTTAAAAGCTGAACAGTGGATTTCAATCTGAGTTCTTCAATACCTGAAGCAGCAGTTTGCAGATCTCGTATTTGCCCTTGGTGGCCGCCTCATGCAGAGGGGTGAACTTCCACAGGTCGGCCACGTTAACCACAGCACCATGAAGGACGAGGAGCTCAGCCACCTCATAATGCCCATAGGAACAGGCGTTGTGCAAGGGAACCAGACCACTGTCGCACAAAGCATGACACACAAAACTTTCAGGCATTTGTTGCACCTGTGTTTCTTAAAGAATTCAAGTTCTTATACAGTTTACAGTAGCAACTAAATAAGACAATACTATTTTTGGAACATATTTTATGTTTTACTATTTTTTCAAATTAATTTTACACATTATTTTAATACTCAATTTAACTGTGCATTTTATAAACTGCATATTAACTGTTTTATTTAAAAATAAATTTGTGGCTATATTCTAAAAATAAAAATATATATTCTTTAAATTTAATTGAATAATGTCTGTTTAATGAAAGATAACATGTACACGTCTATTTCAATAAATGTCATGTCTGTTTGTGTATAATGTACTTTTTTATTATTTTAATGTAGCACCATTGTATGGAGGCCCAAACTTGCAGAAATGAGAAATTAATACATTAATGAATACATTTAATAATAGTAAAATAAATAAAGGATTAAATGACTTAATAAAATAAAGAAAAAATAAACACAAAAAATAATAAAAAAAAGAAAGAAGTACTAATACAAAAATAAATTCAGGACCAAATTGAATTAAAAATGTATTGTATTTGTTTTATTCCATATATTTATATCCATATATTCCATTATTTATGTTCCTATTATTACATTCTTTCACTTATTTTCAATTTTTGCAGGTTTGGGCCTCCATACAAGAGTTATTCATTCGAGGAAATGCAGCCAGTGAAATAGTAAGATGCTATTTATTGTTTTTGTATTATTTTGGAGTAAACAGATTTATCTCGTTCAATTCAGACTGCAAGCTCTAGTCAGTTCTGGAAAATATATAATTTAGGTGTACAAATTCTCTTTCCTTTTGACTCTACATTTGGATCTCTAGTCTTGTGACATCTTACCCCTTGTCTTTAGCGTGTACATCGGCTCCGTGCTGCAGCAGATACTCCACCACAGCCACACGGTTGTATCCCGCAGCAAAGTGCAGAGGTGTGGACTGCCTTCCCTCAACATCTCTACAGTTCACGTTCTGAAGAGTACAGAGCTTCTACATGGAAAGGTGAAGAACAATGTCAGCTCTAACATGTGAATCTGGTACAGTATAATCAACTTCATAATGATTTCACAACTACATGGGAGAAAAAACATTACACTTTTTGGTTTATTTTTAGTCCTTACCTTTACGACTTCCAGATCTCCTGATTTGGAGGCTTCTAACAGCTGCCTGTCTGTATCTGAGTTGCCTGTAAATGCTCCCTCTAGGAATTAAAAAATACTTTCTATGACTGCAAGCATGACACTTTAGCACTTTACAGGGCTCACAGCGTTAGCGTTTCACTCACATTTTTGACTAGAAATAAATGTGTGCGTACTGTAAAATGTATTTAGGAGCATGTGGAAATTAAAGCCCCCACGGATCCTTAAGAAGTAAAAAAAAATTCAGATCATAAAAAGGCTTAAATATTTTAATGGTATAACAAATGTCTTAATTATTATTTTAGGAGGTCTTAAATTTGGGGATGGGAAAATAGGAATTTTCATATAGCCTAATGTGATCATTAAACTTCAAAAGGCAATAATATAAGCGCCATGCGCTTCAGAGTAAAAATATGCAGCTATTGCGTCTTTTACAGGCCCACAGTTTCAAAGCAGTTTGCAGTCAATGAATACTGCATGTTTATGCCAATAGATTGCTTATGATCGATTGTTTATGAATTATGATAACATTTACTTTATGGTGTTTATGTTGTGATAAGTTGTAGACGGTTGTAAGAATGCATATTTTAAGTCCCTCATCTGTCTGAACGAGCAGCCGGCAATAGTAAAGCATAGACATATCAAAATAAGAGTTCTAGTGTATTTCAGCCTTGCTTATAATTAAAATTCCCACATTATGCATAAAGGTTTTTTCCCTAGTTATTGGTATTTTTGTTACACAACAAACTGCATCTGGCATTTAAAGACTAAGCACATTAACACATATTATTCAGTATATAGATAGGCACAATAATGTACACAATAATGCACTATATAATTATTAAATATAGTGTACCTTTTGTATCCTAATAAATTAAATATTTTTGATTGTAAAAACACAGTATTGATAGATACATTTTATTGCACCCCTGAAGTTTTTTAATGCACTCCTCAATTTTTCAACATAATGAATCAGCATGGAACATTCTGCTAAATTCCTTTTTTTGAAATTTCAAAGAAGAAAGTCATACAGGTTTTGAAGGACATGAGGGTGAGGAAATGGCAAATTTGAACTAAACGTCACCTTTCAGTATCTCCTGAATGCTTTCATTGGCGAGCTGGAAGGGTGAGAAGCCCTGTAGGGAGGTGATGAGCGGGTCACATCCAGCACTCAGGAGCATACGACAGGTCTGCAGATGGCCACAGTGAGCCGCTCGGTGCAGCGCTGTCTGACCCAGGTTATCTGCTGCATTCACCTGCACAAAACAACAACAACAGTACAATTAACAGTACAAAACAGCAGCTGTGGTTGCCAGCAACATTTAAAGTTTTTACGGATTTAACTTGTATATTTTATTAACTGATATAATGTTATTACACCATCCTACAGAAGTACTAAAATAAGTTTTGTACCTTTATAATACAATGAGAACCACCATAAAAACACAGGTAGTAATGAGAAAGCCGCATGCAATAAACATTCATTTGTCAACATAAGGTGTAACATAAAACCCTAACGTACAAAACTGATAAGAAAAAAACTGAGAAACATAGTTATTTAAATGGGAAAACCATCAAATGTGAAATTCTGGGAATGTCAATTTACATTTTTTTTTTAACTTCTAAAAACTGTTCATTTAGCAGTATTTTACTGTAACATTACATAATTTATTTATTTATTATTTATAGAGGGAACTTACTGTTAATCATTTAACAGGTTTTTACCACAGCATTTTTACAGATATAATTACAAATTTGTTTTAATTACTATCAACGTAATTTTTGTTTGTTGCTATAAAATGAGGGAGTGTATTTTTGAGAGACACTGCCATAGTGAAAAATACTAAAATGCTAACATAATAAAATTGATTTGAAATTCATTTATTTCATGCACATGATAAAATTCAATTGCTAAACACATTTACATAGTTATGTGCTTAATAAAAATACCTTGCAATTGTACTTTTGGTATACTAAACTGGTATACTTAAAATCTGCTAAATTGTAACAACTAATTTTCTACTTAATGTACTTGTGTGGAAATAGTGCTGAGGTCCAACTAAAGTATATTTGATTGTGCTAAAGTGGAACTACTGCAAATATACTTCAAGTACACTTTCAATATCTTGCATTTAAAGGCTGATATTATTCAAAGATCACACAAACCCTTATCAATAGTGACATTTTAGGCTTAATATTAAGAAATGTGCATTGTGCACAAGCAGTACTCCCAACAAAGTTTTTTTATTGTAATTTTTATATTAGTGAGTCTCGAGCGAGATGAAAGTAAATATGTTAACAGATTTGAACTATACTTAGTATGAAATAAATGCATTTTAAATATATTACTTTTTAACTAGGGACGTCAAAATAATTTCTGATGTATTTCTGAGAGACACTGGATATTCAACAAGATAAAACACTGGATCATGTACTAATGGAACATGTATTACAAAAATGAAATGGTCCAATTTTGAATTTATGTTCAATCATAGATTTATGTATTTTCATTCCTGATGACCTTACAAGAGGCAGACACAATGAATGTGATGTTTAAAAACATCTGTGATGCCTATGTATAATTGAGTATGTTTTACTGCAGCTGTGAAAAATCTCACTTACCTTCGCCTCGTGTTTTACCAACACCTCGATGATGTCATTGTGGGACTTCTCAGCGGCAAGATGCAGAGGTGTGAGGAAGCTGTGTGAAAGATAGAGATCCAGAAGTCACTACAGCACGATAAAAAATTCATGTTCTAAATCCTTTGAACAATGTCACTGATTGACTCACTCTTTATTCTTCTCATTGACGTGGGCGCCTTTCCTGAGCAGCAATTCACAGATCTGTTTCCTCTTGGGATAGGGCGATGTGGAGACACAATGCTATCAAAGACAATCACAGACACCTCTTTTATTCACTTTAAGACAAGTCCTATAAAGCCCTCATCAGAAATGTTCTTTGGATTATGTGTTCAAATGTAGCTTTTACAGGTTGTGCGGATATCAAATGTTTTTTAACATCTTCAAATGTGGATCATCAAATAGGATTTTAGAGTTGGAAATATGCTTTTTACAGTTAATGTTTTGATCATTTTAATCAGTGGTTCCCAACCCCGCGGGTCGCTAAAGATTTACAATGAGTCTCCAAGCTCACTCCAGTTTGAAGGTTACAAATAGGGATGAAACTGTTACAGTATGAAGATAAACCAAGAAGAAAGTCCCGACGGTTAGTACTGGCATTTAAATATTTTCAGTTATCACTAAAACCGTATTTGATTACCGAGATTTGAAAATCTCACGTAAATACTGTTGAACATTAAGCAAAGTTAGCAACAGCCTCATGCAGGCACACCATTCAGTGTTGGTTTCGTTTTGTTTGAAAACATGGCGGAAGGTAGTGAAAGGTTTTAAAGAAGCAAATTAACGTTATATTAATGTATCTCAGTAGGTAACCGACTGTCTTGAGAATAGTTTCGATGGCATTTTCTTTTAATCTTTCCAGAGATTGCCTTTGGGAGATACGAGGGTTTGTATTGCTTACCGTTGAAGAAAGCATAACGGTCAACTTGGATCACGTGTACCTTGATAACCAATCACATTACAGCCGTGACGTAACTGAATTTCAAACAGAGTTGTGCGACAGTCAATTGCCGTTTACGGATACTATAAAAGTAAATGAGAAGTGCCGTAAACTAAATCCCACCTGTGGCAAAAAGTCTGTGACTTCTCTTATAAAATGGCATTTTTTCAATGTAAACTCCAAAAAAAATAGTTCAATCCAAAACTATAATTTAATAACAAACAAGCTGAAGATTAGGCTGTCGATTCATTAAATGAAGCTGCTTCCTCACAAAAGCTGTTCATTCAGTGTAGTGAAGCCTCTCCTCCATTGACATCCATTAAAAAACGGCCTCTGGACTCCTTCCCTGCATTAGCATTAGCTGTTAGCACTGCTTTGGTTTACAGCGGTTACCAGGAAACAGCTCTATTTTTGCTGTTCCATAAGCGCCGCCTGCTGTCAGACAGTGGATTTAGGCTACGTTTACACTACTGCATTTTCGCTTTAAAACGCTTAACTTTTTCTACGGTTACGCCTGTCGTTTACACTATTCCGGTGTTTTCGACTCTCGAAAACGGAGACTTTTGAAAACGATGGTGTGGCTGCCCAGATTCGCTCTGCGTATCCTTGATGACCGTGTAAACAATAACATCATGCTCATTGTTGTACCCATAGATATGTATAAGTAGATCCCATTCGATCGCTCCAAGCATGTAGACGCGTCCGCCATCTGAGTAATAGGGAATCTACCTATACATATCTATGGTTGTACCTGCATGAATGGTCATGTGACATGCATTTTCAGTTGTGTAGTGTGGACGGAGATTGTTTCTGAAATGCAGTGAAAACGCCAGTGTAGACGAGGATCGTTTTCATTTTAAAACATGGTTTTAAAACGAAAACGCACTAGTGTAAACAGGGTCTTAAAGGGGTCATATAATGCAATTTCAGTGTTTGTGCATAGATAAGATCCCTAAAGTTGCAAGGACTAAAGTCTCAAAACCAAAGAGATATTCTTTATAAAAGTTAAGCCTCTGCCACGCCCCCTAAAACGGCTCATTCAAACACGCCCCACATCTCTACGTCACGGTGTGGGGAGATTTGCAAAACACCGCCCAAACGTATACGCAAACAAAGAAGTCGGGACTTTTATTCTCGCTGTAGTATTGTTGCTGCCATCGGCGCCATGTTCTGGAGACGCTGTGTTTCGTTGTGAAAGAGAAAGTACTTTGTTTGGGCTTCCAAAAGAGGACACAACTAGAAATCAGTGGTTAAGTTGTATTTACAACACTGTTTCAGAACAGTTCAATGCAAATATTTGAGTGTGTGCAGCACATTTTACGGAGGACTATTTCCTGATCCTGGGAGAGAGTAGCCTACAATGTGAACACTATGCATGGCTGTGAACACTATAAAGTGGGGCAATTCCAACGTCGCAAGGACAGTCTGGCGCTTCTGACTCACAGCCTGTAAGTACGTTTCGATATTTAAAGACTTTGCTACTGACTATTCAAACGCAAGTTTTGAGCAGTGTAGAGTAGTGCTTGTTTGGCGTTTCTACGATCACAAATGCAGAAATGGTGTTGTGTTTGCACGGCACAAAAAGACCGTACGAGTCATTATAATCCGCATAAGTGTCCTCACTGAATGCAACAAATGCCTCGTTTATAGCGGGTTTTATTGTTTTAGTCTCGTCGCGCCGAGAAAATAGACTGGAAAAAGTCCGGGACACGGCATCACAACATGGGAAGGGGCGTAACATTTCCTTCTCACGCTTGAGCCATTTAGCCAATCACAACGCACTGGATAGCTGGCCAATCAGAGCACAACTCACTTCTCAGAACAATGAGCTTTGCAAAAATCGTTTCAGAAAGGTGGGGCATAGAGGAGCAACAATAATGTACAGTATGTGGAAAATGTGTTTTTTGAACCTCGAACCGCGTAAACGCATTGCATTACACCAAATACACAAAATAATGTTCTTTTTAGCAACATCATATGACCCCTTTAAATTTACATTCAGTCTGTCTGCCGTTTTTGTTCAAACCGATGCAAAAATCAGACTGAATTTTTATGCACGGTTGTAAATTTTAACCGATTGATGAAAAGTAAGCTGATGTGCATTCTAAAAATTTAAATAATTTGCATAATAAGATATCTAGAATTATTAAAATAACTATAATAATTCATCATTTTGACTTAAAAAAATGGTTTGTAAGTCTGATTTATCATTTTAAAACTTTTTTTTCTTTTTTTGTCAAAACTTTATTTTAATATGTAATACATGTTACTAGATAAAATGTTGTGTTGTAGTCATCCAACCAACATTTGTTTTGTTCATTTAAAATTTAGCCATTGTTAATATCATTATTTTAATGTTTTTGTTGTTGCATTTATTACAAACATAACTGTTTGAGTGATAAAATAGGGGTTCTCTGGAAAAAAGGTTAGGGACCACTGCTTTAAATATAATAAGATAAATAAGAAAATATTTTTGTTGAATTTACAGAAAAAACATTATAATCAAACAAATGCTTTTGAACTCTCTATTCATCAAAGAATCCTGAAAAAAACAAATAAACAAACAAACAAACAAACAAAAAAAACGGTTTCCACAAAAATATTAAGCAGCACAACTGTTTTCAACATTGATAATAATCAGAAATGTTTCTTGAGCAGCAAATCAGCATATTAGAATGATTTCTGAAGGATCATGTGACTCTGAAGACTGGAGTAATGATGCTGAAAGTTCAGCTTTACATCACAGCAATAAATTACATTTTAAAATATATTCAAATAGAAAACACATTTCACAAACAAATTGTAATATTATTTCACAATATTAATGTTTTACTGCAATTTTGATAAAATAAATGCAGACTTGGTGAGCATAAGTGATTTCTAATAATTATTATTTATATCCAGTGTATTTTTTAAATAATTATGCTGATACCTATAATAAATACAAAATAAAATTGTATCATACAAAATATAACATTTATAATAAAAAAGAGAAAGTGGTCCTTACTAGAGCTGTTTCTTGGGTTAGAGGGTGTTTGAAGTTGATGGTCTCAAGGGAGAGGTGTTTTTTAAAGCGGGCCATGTCCGCCTCACGTGCCGCCTGCAGCAGAGCATGACCTCTGAACTCATCTGCAACAGAGAGCAACACCCCATCAGTCAATGACGAACCCAACAAAACGAGAGGTGGTCTTTGTAGCAGTCACACGCTTACATCCCAGGCGCTCTTTCAGCAGGGCAGTCGGGGCCAGATCGATGGCGCTCTTGTTATGGCAGTTGAGGAAGGTGGGGTCGGCGCCGTAGCTGAGCAGGAGCGAACAGACCTCCACTCTGTTTTTTGAGGCTGCCTCGTGTAAAGGTGTGAACTGCCACAGGTCCATAGCGTTGACACAAGCACCATGCTGTGTAAAAATGAACAGATGGAGTGTAGTTACCACTTCAGCTAAAAGCAACAAATTCAGAACAAGACAGCAGAAAAGAAAAGTGTGAATAACATAAAATGGACCTACCTTTACAAGCAACTCAGCTACCTCATAGTGACCGTATGAACAGGCGTTATGAAGAGGCACAAGATCACTGTTAACACAAGACCAAATGTAAGACAAGGTTTTGTGAGTACACTAATGAAAAAAGATTTTTGAATTTTGGCTACAATGCCTTTTTATGAATGTTTGGGCTCAAAGTTAGGTAAATAATTTTGAGTCAAGGGGATAATACACATGGTTTTGAAAGTATATCCATAATTAATATACATGTTAACATGAGACTAGTATAATCAAATACTAACTTCATCTGTACAAAGTAACACCATTTTTTCAACTACGGATGCACAGATATTAATAGTTTACCTAAAAATTCAAAAATGCTTAAAATTTGCTGAAAATGTGCTCACCCTCAAGTCATCGAAGATGTAGATGAGTTTGTTTCTTCATTGGAACAGATTTGGAGAAATTTAGTATTACATCACTTGCTCACCAATGAATCCTCTGCAGTGAATGGGTGCCGTCAGAATGAGAGTCCAAACAGCTGATAAAAATAATCCACAAGTAATCCACACCACTCCAGTACATCAATTAACGTCTTGTGAAGTGAAAAGCTGCATGTTTGTAAGAAATGAATCCATCATTAAAACATTTTTAACTGTTGCTTCTGGCTAAAATACGAGTCCTCTCTCCATAATATTGCTTTCTCAGATGAAAAATTTCATATGAATCAGGAGAGAAATATGCACAAATAAAGCACCGTTTACAGGTGAAAACAGTTCTAAAAAAATCTGGTGGATTTTGATGTGAGTGGACACTGGAGGAAGCATTATTATGGATTATTTTGTCCAGAAGTGATGGTTTAAAGTTAAAACACCTTGATGATGGATTTGTTTCTTATAAAACATGCAGCTTTTTCGCTTCACAAGACTTTAATTGATGGACTGGAGTGGTGTGGATTAGTTGTGGAGTATTGTGATGTTTTCATCAGCTGTTTGGACTCTCATTCTGACGGCACCCATTCACTGCAGAGAAACCATTGGCGAGCAAGCGATGTAATGCTAAATTTCTCCAAATCTGTTCCCATTAAGAAACAAACTCATTTACATCTTGGCTGGCCTGAGGGTGAGTAAATTTTCAGCAAATTTCAATTTTTTGGGTGAAATACTCTTTTAAACATCTGGCCAATATGGCCAATATTACAATTCTATACTATTTTGTTTAAATAAATGAAATATTAAACACTAAAATCTAAAATGTATTATATTAAATGCTACAAGCAACAACATTATAATGCACTGTATGAAAAATTAAAATGGGCTACAACTAACGATTATTTTGATAATCAATGAATCTGTCTGAATATTTATTCGATTAATATTGTAATCGGATGATTAATCTAAAAATTACTACTCACAAAATTATAATTTTAATTACAAATTTAATTCATTTTAATCCAATATCCACCGATACTGTTAAAGTTTTTTTTTTTTTTAAATTCTCTTATCAGCCGATTAAGCATTATGGTACTGATAATACTGTGCATCTCTGTAGTGACGTTGTAAAGCCTGCAACATTTGCACAACACAAACAAGCATTCAAGAAAGACTGGAGTTCTGCCTACGGAGCATCTTGACCTGTAGACTTCCATTGTGAGTGCTTTATGTGAACACAGTTTTATTTGACTTTTTTACAAACTGAATTTCTGTGCTAAGTGACAGAATAGAGCTTAACTTGTACTGCACTTTAAGTCACACTGGAGACACACATCGTACCCTTTGTCTTTAGCGTGCACGTCGGCTCCATGCTGCAACAACAGCTGCACTGTCTTCACACGATTATAACCCGCGGCCAGATGCAGAGGCGTGGACTGAAACCAGCAAACAATCCATTCAGAAACACATATGCATATATAACTATTTATTCAAATGAAGACGCATGCAGAACCTAGACCGATTACACATGAAATGCCTGGCTACGTTACGTGTCTCATACGAGTGGCTCAGCAATGTTGAGAACATTTGGATATGGTTATACATTAACAATCGCACTGTCAAACAGATATGGAGATAACATTAGCATACATAATTCAATAACTCACCTTCCTTCCATCACTAGCGTGACAGTTCACATTTAATGGTGTGAGGAGGCTCATCAGTTTTTCTTCATTTCCACTTCTGTATAAAAGCATTGAGCGCCAAGTCAATTAAAGGAACAATGCGAGTCACGACAGCAATTTAGCTCAGCAATATTCATCTCTCCTCCGGTCTCCTGAACAATTTTGAGCTTAAATTGTTATTACCTTGCGCTCTCGAGGAGTTCATCCTTTCTATAGTCACCTAGATTTAAGAAAGAATGAAGCATATTAACACAAATGGAAATCTCATTTGAGGTTAAATGAAAAGCAAAGTCACCAGGAGATCATGTCAGCCTGGAGTAAATTGGCAATTACTAGCCTTATAAACAAATAGAGCAGAATGAAATGGGAATTATGGGAATCAGAATCAAGTGTTTCAAAAAGATGTGTGGCGACTATTTAGGGAAACACATGGAGTTAATATAATATAATATATAGGGAATTAATTTTAATCTATTATTTATCCATATCCTGCCCATTGTTGTCCTCCAAACAATGTGCAATTTGAAGACAATGAAATCAAATATAGTAAACATATCTATGCTAAAAATTATGTACAAAAGCAGTTTTAAAATATAAATATTACGTTCTAAAGAACAAAACTGATTACTTAATATTTTAAGATAGAAGTTAAATCTAAATAAAAACATGACAATAAAGAAAAACAAAAACACAGACAAAAACTGAACTGGTACGAGGCAGGATGAACACACATTTACTCATCTGAACATAGAAATTATATTACAATAGTCACTTTACTGTTACTGCTGTATAAAAACAACATTGCAACTAGGTTTAAAATTCTACATATTAATTACTAACATTAAATATTTAAAAAAAAAAAAAGTACTATTTTACTTGTTCACTGAAGTCCATGAATTTTAACAGAGACTCACATGCTGTCAGAATGAGCTTTTATGCACATTGGAAATAATCTTTTGATTTTTTTTTGATTTTTTTTTTTTTTTACATTTATAGACAAGGATACAGCCAAAAAAAATGATGTTTTAGACTGAGGAAAACACATCTCAATCACATTAAATAGCATCTGTCAATGCACCCAACAGGGCAAGCTGCATTAAACTATATGCTATATAATTTGAAGCACTTAATATGACACATTCTCATGTTTAGTACAACTTGAGTCATGTATTTTTCCTGCATCAGCTCACTTTGTGATCTCCACTATTTTTCTGATGTGATGTAACTGGTGGATATTTTCTGTGCACAGCGTGCAGATGTGATTAATCAAAAATTGTTGATTACTTGTCGAGTATTTGTAACGAGTTGGTCCAAAAGACTCACAAATTAGTTTGGTGAGTCTGTTGGACCAATTTGTTAAAAATAATCCATTTAAAAGAATCATTTCTTCATGAATCAGACTACACTATCCGCACTGCATGTGTGTGCAACTCATGATGACAATGAAGCTTGTGTTCGTCAATTTACTGTCCATTTATCATTTCTCTTTGATTATCTTCAATTAGACTGTAGACGAGTTCTGGATAAGAACTGGATCTTGATACCCAACACTACTGTTTATGATTTACAAATACCACAGAAGCAAGCGTGTAGCCAAGTCTGAGGTTTGAGAGCTCACCGGTCAGTACAGCTTTGGTAGAGGGTTCAGCCAGGTCAAGTGCTGTCCTTCCATCAGTGTTTCGGATTGTTGGCTCAGCACCATGTTGCAGCAAAACTACAGATAACAAACATGACTCAAACAGCTGCATTATAGATTCAACAAGCAAATGAGATACAAGTTTAATGTAGTTTTTTCATCAAAACAAGCTGAAGGTATTCTGTAAACTTTATTACTAGAAGGCTTTACCAATGCAGACGTCGATCTTGCCCTTGATGGCAGCCTCGTGCAGAGGGGTGTAATTCCAGTTGTCTCTGGAGTTGGCATCGGCCCCGTGTTGCAGAAGCAGGTTGACGACTTCAGCGTGACCAAACGAGCAGGCGTTGTGTAGAGAGATGAGGCCACCATCATCGCGGGCGTGCACGTTTGCTCCGTGCTGAAGGAGGTAGTCCACCACATCTCTACGGCCAAAACCTGCCACAGAAGAGTGGGCCGTCAAAGAGCCGTGGGCTTAATTGATGGACCGCTTCCATCAGGCACAACTTCAACATTACACTGTGATACTGGGATTTTTAGGGAATATCACTCAATCTAAAATTTCAGTAAAACCATAATAAACCACAATAAACCATTTTTGAGTGCCAGTTTAACAAACAATGTATATGAAAACAACATACTTGTGTTTATAACATGTCCAATAGAGTAATTACTATTACAATTACCATCATTACAGGGTGTAAGACTTATTTTCATGACATGCATCTCATCTTTTATTTTTTTATTTTTTTTTTATAATCAAGTCCATTTTCCATGTTAGTTTACATTATAATGCTACTAGAAACATAATATGCACATCCTTTTTTTTTTATAACAGAGAACTGTAGTCCAATTTATTCTTTAATTTTTAAAATAATAATTGTATTAATTAATTAAAAAATATATAAATTGCGTTTTTGATAATTATTTTTAACTTAATAATTGTATTTTCATTTTATTAATTAATTTATTAATATTAATTATTAATTAACTTAAGCTTTCGGAAGATTTCACTATTTTTATAACTATAAAAATGATATGTAAACTATATATAAACCATATTAGTATTTGTAGTTTAGTATAAAAAACATAATGGTGTCTATGCTGCTTTTCACATGTAAATATGTTAATTACAATGACAATATGTGATTTCAAGTGTATCAGAAAGCTATTAGATATTAACACATATAAGCACATGGTGTTCTCAGCAGCCTACTTAATTACATATTTGCAGTAACAAACAAAGTGCAATTAATTCATCTCAAAGACTCATATGATCATAATTAAGCTAAGCTTTTGTCTTTTTAACTAATTAATTATTACTATTGTATTTGGGATAAATTATACAATACCAGTGATACTGATGATGATATAGATAACATTGAATCAAAGGATTGAACAGAAAATAATATAAAAACAGAATGTAAGAGAATTTTTGAATACATTAGAATCTTGGTTCAGAAAACGAAACGAATAGAACAGAATAGGAAGGAGAGTGGGACTCACCCGCAGCGAAGTGCAGCGGGGTGGATTTCCTCCCTGCGGTGTCTCTGCTGTTCACATTCACCGGGCACACGAGCTTCTTCGCCCGCTCCAGGTCTCCGCTCCTGCAGGCCTCGAACAGCTCTCTGGACTCGGCGGACCCGCAGCTCTCCATGACCCCCGAGAAGCGCCGGACCGACATGGACAAGCTATGGGCAGCTAGGGGGAAATGTGGAATACACACTATCCCAAAGGCTTGACATGAAGGCCGGAAAGAGGCGCAGATCTCCACAGTTAAAGCCTTTCAATAACAGCCACTGAAGAGAAGAAATGATTCAGCGCGTGTCTTTGGCTGTTACTGTACAGAGCTGTCAGTCCAGCTGCATCTCAAAACCACAGAAATGAAAACAATTGATAGAACGCCTGAACTAGAGTTTCGGGATGGGCGGGGCTTAACTTGTCTCTTA
Organism: Spinibarbus caldwelli; assembly: GCA_039654775.1. NCBI lineage: Eukaryota > Metazoa > Chordata > Actinopteri > Cypriniformes > Cyprinidae > Spinibarbus > Spinibarbus caldwelli. The sequence continues at coordinate 26,255,392 of CM077256.1, read as the reverse complement.
TTGGTGAAATAGTCACAGTGCCCGTTCACTTTCTCACAATAATATTAAAAGTCTTAAAGACTTACATGATATGAAATAAACCAACTACGACGTGAATCACAAACCTACAAACTTTGATTTGAAGCAAAAAATCGAGGAAAAAAAAGATTTAGTGTAATTGTTTTTTTCCCATTCTTTGATCGGTGGGTAATTTTTGCAGAATATTGGTAATGTAGTTTTTCACTGGGAATTCCGTTAATAAACACGATTATTTGATAAAGCAATAAGCCCCAAGAAGCCATGTTTACAGTGAATTTATAACAGCTAAGGAGCGTTGTTAGGCACGACGCGAAGTGGCTTCACGGGGCTTATTGCTTTTATAAAGCGGTTATTTCATATATGTAGCAAGGTTTCACAAAATAAAACAAAGCAAATAAAATGTAATGATATTAATAAAAACATTATTCTTCCGCCAAACAATGTAGTTCCTCAGAAACAGTTGTGGTTGCCGAGCAACACACAAACGTAAACAAAGGTGTATGTTTGCAAAGTCTATAGTCTTTGATGTTTGTAGCGAGTAAAGTTAATTTACAACAGCTTCGAACGCGGCTCAACCAATCAGAATCAAGGACCGGAACGATCCGTTTTATAAATGGAATTGTAACATTCGAAACCTGACTGTTGCACTATATCCTGCTAGTTTAACAGTGTATTTGTGTATATAAAACAATGCCAGTTAAAGTTTCTCTGTGTTGTTATTCAGATATAAAATGATTGTCCATATTGTTGCTGAAGGAAACGGTGTTGTCACATGGTAAGTGTTACTTTTCTCAGCGTTGGTCAAAACTGACTAATCAGTCGTTTGTGATAACTGTATTTGGTTAAAGCGTTTGATTGAATATTTTTAAGATGATTAAAACCAATGTCAATTTCTATCAATTATTTATTTAAGTGCATAAACTTATGTAGTAACACAAACAACGTACAGAGATTCTATTGGGGCTTATATGTGTATTCGGTTGTCTGAGCCGCATTGCGCCCCCTAGAGTAATGAATATCAGCTGCTCGGACTCAGAGTGTGAGCATGATTCCCAAAAATAATGTCTAGGAAGGCAGCTCACTTGGTTTGAGACACAGTATAGATGTCTCGTTACGCAATGATAGAACTATACTATAGATATCAGTGAAAACCTCGTGTATAGTACAAATATAGAACACGGAAAAACTATACTAAAATATATGATATAAGTCATAATTTCCATGTTATTAACGAATTTAATGCTCTACCTGCACTGAACACCAGTTTCAAAAACACTGACAAAATATAACAACTCGGTGCTGCCATCTGCAGTGCAGTACCTGTTTTGTTTTGTTTTGTTTTGCTTCCATAAAAGGTAAATGGACAACGGCAGGTTTAAAAATTAAGTATCAATCCGTTAAAGATGAATTATTTAAATTTTTAACCACACAATAAAGCGTTTTCCTTCAATTTATGTGAATATATCATAAAAAGAATAAAACGTCTGATATTACATACTTTAATATGCTTTATACAAAACATTATTGTCTTTATTTAATGTTTCACACCATAAACATTTATATTTATATGAAAATATTCAAATTATTTAATAAAAAAAAAGCATAAAAAATTTAATCTCATCAAATGTCATATAGTCTTTTCCATAAAATAACATTGAAAATCAACATTCAAAATGGGGGAGGTGGAGGAGGAGGTGGTGGAATAAATTTTCCTCCAGTAATAGGAGGAGGAGGAGGAGGAGGAGGTGGCACCATGGAGGCATTTTGAGGAGGTGGAGGTGGAGGTAGTGAAGACCCACTGTAAGAGCCAGGAGGAGGCGGAGGAGGAACAGCCGTCTTGCCCTGAATGGGAGGTGGAGGAGGTGGGATAGGGACATTGCCTGGAGGAGGTGGAGGAGGTGGAATAGCAATGTTATCTGGAGGAGGAGGAGGAGGAGGTGGTGGAGGGATTGCTAAAGTTAATGAGGTATTTTGGCCAGGTGGAGGTGGTGGAGGAGGAACCAGAGAACCTCCATATGCAGAACTAGGTGGAGGAGGAGAGGGAGGAGGAGGTGGGGGTGGAGCGTCTCCCATCTCATCATCTGGGAGAGGTGGAGGAGGCAGCATGGACAGGTCGGGATAGGAAGGTAGAGAAGGGGAACAGTCAGACATGAGTGAAGGAGGTGGTGAAGCTGGAGAGAGATCAGGAGGAGCTGAGACACTAGAACCCACCAAGTCAGGCACTGATGGAGGAGGAACTGCGATACCCAAAAAAGACCTAAAACCACAGCAACAACAACAAGTGAGTTAATCAAAAGCATTTTTACCTAAATCTATCTGAATATAGACAGCAAAAGCCTTTTTATTACAAACCAGTTGAAGGTGCTGGTCTCCTGTGTGCCAAGTTGTATAGACACAGAGTCCTCATTGTCTGTTTTTGGCTCTTCCTTCGGTGTCACAACATAATAAATGGAAAAAATATATACAATCAGTAGTTTTTAGTAGGATTTTAAGCCAAAAATGTTGTGCAAATCATTTAAATGATTAAGTTAAGTAAACTCTATTACAAATATGATAGAGTAATCTTATAATTATTGATGAAAAACATTAAAAAGGACATTGGCAAATAGTTTTGTTTCAACATATTAGGCTTGTGATAAATGTATGATTCTTTAATTCATAATTTAAATAATTTAAAATTATATGTATTACGTAAAATATTTTTATATCAGTAAATACTATATATTTAATTTCAAATGGGATCGGTATGTTTTCATAACAATTTGAAAGAACTGTCTTCTAAATAAAATATTTTAAAATGTAGTTTGTTCTTGTGATGGTAAAGCTGAATTTTCAGCATCATTTTTCCAGTCTTCAATGTCACATGATACTTCAGAAATCATTCTAATAAGCTGATTTGCTGCTCAAGAAACATTTATTATTATCAATGCTGAAAACAGCTGCTTAATATTTTTGTAGAACCCATTTTACATTTTTTTTCATGACTCTTTGATGAATAGAAAGTCCAAAAGAACAGTATTTATTTTAGATAATTTCTGTAACCATGTAAAAGTCTTTACTGTCTCTATTTTTCAATTTAATACATCCTTGGTGAATAAAAGTAATAATTTCTTTCTTTAAATAAACAAAATGAATTAAAAAAAAAAAAAAAAAACTACTGATCCCAAACTTTTGAATGGTTGTATATAACATATATTATATAATACAACATTATATAAAATACAGAATGCTATGTATTTTTAGGTCTAATGCAAACACTAGATTACACTTTTTTTTTTAATTATTTATAAGCCATGTCTAGTTTACTTTTAATTTAACCACAACAAGTGAAAAAAAAAAAAAAACAGCAGTATAAGTAAAAAGTATTATATATTTGGAGATATATTTGCTCACGGTTTTGCTGCCTTCCCAGTGGCTGTGGCCCAGTTTGTCCAAGCGGCTGTAGGATATGGGAACCCGTCTGTACGCACGAAATGGCTCCAGGCCACTTGCTGGGGGAACCACCTTCTGAGTCCGAGGAACTTTTGACTGTTTGGTCAGCACTCCGATCTCTTTCCGGGCTATTTTCTCCTTGTATATGTCAACTGTCTGAATGTGAATACTGACATTAGGAGATTATTTTGCCCATTTACAACTTTTACAACATTCTAATATACAATATGTCTGTTGAAGGAATAGTTCACCGAAAATTTGCTGAAAATGTAACAAATGTAGCATTACATCACTTGCTCACCAATGGATCCTCTGCGGTGAATGGGTGCCGTCAGAATGAGAGTCCAAACAGCTGATAAAAATATCACAATAATCCACAAATACTCTGGTCCATCAATTAATGTCTTGTGAAAAGCTGCAAGTGTCGCTTCTGGCCAAAATACGCCATAAATCCTCCAGTGAAAAGTCCATGTATAACATTTTGGACTGTTTTTGCTTGCAAACAGTGCTTGATCTGTGCATATTTCTCTCCTGATTCAAACTAAACTTTTTCACTGGAGAAAGCAATACTATGGATAGAGGACTCATATTTTTGCCAAAAGCAAAGGTTTGAAGGTAAAAACATCTTAATGATGGATTGTTTATGACACAAACACAGCTTTTTGCTTCACAAGATGTTAATTGATGGACTGGAGTGGTGTGGATTACTTGTGGATTATTGTGATGTTTTTGTCAGCTGTTTGGACTCTCATTCTGATGGCACCCATTCATAGCAAATTAAAATTTTTGGGTGATCTATTCTTTCATTTAGAAGCTCCAACTATTATTTAATATTTCCAGCACTGTCCTGATTTGCCATTAGTAATGACTGGCATGTTATTTCAAGAGATTCTGGTTCTTTACGTTAAGTGCTAAGCGGAGCTCACCAGAGTCAGCAAGCTGACAGAGGACTCCATCTGTTTTAGCTGAACCGTCTGAGCATCTAAGATTTTCAGCACAGACGTGGCCAGATTGTTTATCTGGTACGTGACACTGGCCAGGGCGTGCGTGGTGAGAGCTTTGGACTCTTCAATGACGCTTCTTGTGTCCTCCACCTAAAGGTAAAAAAATTATTTTCAATATTCAAATTCTTCTATAAAATTTTTTATGAATAACAACAGATGGAAAGATCTCCAGACTCAGTCCTGGCCTGCAAATTGAGCACATCTGAACCATTCAATCAAGTCAGCAGTTTGAATACAAGTGTACTACGTGTGAAAAATGCAACATTTGCAGACAGCATATGGAGATACAAAGTACCAAGGCATGTCTAAATAAATATAATAAATATAAATTGCTGTTCAAAAGTTTGGGGTCAGTAAGATCTTGAAAAAAGTCTCTTTTGCTCACCAAAGCTGCATTTATTTATTTTTTTAAATATGGTATAAACAGTAATATTGTGAAATATTTTTTACAATTTTAAATAACTGTTTCCTATTTGAATACATTTTAAAATGTAATTTATTCCTGTGATGACAAAGCAGCCATTACTGCAGTCTTCAGTGTCACATGATCCTTCAGAAATCACTCCAATATACTGATCTGTGCTCAAGAAACATTTTTATTACTACTGAAAACAGTTGTGCTCTTTAATATTTTTGTGGATACAGTGATACAATTTTAGGATTCTTTGATAAATAGAAAGTTCAAAAGAACAGCATTTCTGTATAACAAATCTTTTGTATGAAATCAAATCTTATGACAGTGACTTGCTGAGTAAAAGTACTAATGTCTTAAAAAAAGAGAGACTAACCCCAAACTTTGAAATGAGTGTAATATAATACTGAAAATTATCATTAATAATAAAGACCAACAGATGATAGTATATGGATATGAAACTAACATACTGCAAATGTGCTGCATTCAGTATAACAGACCCTCAGGATACAGAGATGGATTCCTAGATAAACATGTTAAGAAAGGTTTTCATGGAGTACTAGGAATACATACCACAGCCTTGTTTAGGCATGTAAGCCGTCAGTACAGACAGAACAAAGCTGACTGAAAAGACTGGAAAAGAGTACAGCCTAAAGATAGGTGCTTCAGCAATCCATGTGAATAACTCAGAATTAATATAAATGGAGCTGTAAAAGGAATTCTGCTTTTAGTGCGATACATGTATGACTTTTGCAAATGTAGTAAAATCCTGTTTGCAAATGTAGTAAAATCCTGTCACTAGACTACTTACAATGTTGTACTTTGTGTTTTCTTTTTATATCAGTACATACTATATATGTTTAGGCCTAATTTAAACATACAGTAAGAACACATAATATCTAGGAAGATCTCTAAAATACTCTATTAATGAGAAATTTGGAGTGAAAAATGTTTTTAATTCGTAAAAAATAAAAAGAAAATGAAAAACTGGCTCACATTGAGGTATTTGTTCTGACAGTAATCGGCCACCTTGTGCAGATTGCTGTGGTTGTCTAGAAGAGCTTTTCTTGCAGTTGGAGCCTCTTGCAGGATTTTGTCTATGCGTTCTTTACAGCTGTTGTCTCTCATTGTGCAGGTCTGCAGTATAAGCTGCTGAATGCTGCTGGTTATGGCTCCTCTTCACTGACTCTGGTAAGACTCAACTAAGGTGAACTAGAGAGCGACTGCAGAGAAGATGACAGGCACAAACATGTTGGGAGAGTGGGTGTGTTTGTAAAGCATTTCTCAGTAATCTTCAGTGCAGACACAAGCTTCATGAATGAACAGAGTCATATTTACAGGATATGATGCACTATCTATCTGCCTATCTATGCACTGTTTGTCATCTATTGATATTTCTATCTATCTATACTGTATCCGTCTGTCTGTCTAAAGGATTATTTATCTCTAAAATTAATATTATGTGCAATGTTTTGATAAATTTACACTGCTTTTTGTGTTCTTTTTGGAGCTTGCCATCCCCTGGTCACTGTTTGCTTTTTGGGAAAGAACAATGTCAGCATTCTTTAGTAATTAACTGCAGATATTATTTTGGGGGGGGAAAGACTTTAAATGGCATTTCACTTTAAATTATTTAAGCCTTTTTTAAATTTTATTATTTTTTTTATAAATGTGAGCTATAAAAAGTAGTTCACAATTTTTAAAAACCATCCATTGAGCTATCCCTTTAAAAGAGAAAGAAAAAAAGAAAAAGAAATATAATTAATGTCATGGTCTGGCCACAAGAGGCCAGAATACAGCTAACAAAGTATGAGTGAAACATTCACTATTTCCCTTCTTTCACAGGTTGTCAAGTGCATTAAACTACATTTGCGCCTCATAATAGCTAATTTAACAATGTTCTAGTGAGTCTAACATCTAAGTCTGTCCAGGAAATAGTAAATATTTAACCATGCTATTAAACAGTAACCTGTTCCATGACCATAAAACTGGTAATTCCTCACTAAATGGACTTTTTCCGGTGATACAACACAGAGAACTGTCGATCGGATACTTTTGAGTTTATTATATTGCTTTTAATGTTCCGTCACTCTGAGCTGTGCATTTTAATGATGTCTCTGATAGGAACAGCTCTTGCCCTTATCTGAGGCCTGATAGATTAGCCATCATATTTTGCCCATGTGATTGATATTTAATGTGCAAAGTCTGTGTGCAGCTGAGGTTAAATGATAATTGGTTATCATTATCTCTTATCTGCATGCCAGTTACGTGCATCACATTTGTACCACAGAGGCAAATACTGTCATTTTCTATGCATGCAAAGCACTTTTATGCTGTATAAAGAGCATATCAGCCTCCTGCCTGCATATTCCCTATATACAAAAATTACACATTTCTAATGTGTTACAGTTATATTAAAACATTACAGGCTGTTAACTGCTCCCATGCGGACAGAAAAAGATCTTCATGACTAATAGTTTAGTGTGTGTTGTTTTATCTGCTGTATCCAGGGAAGTGGAAATCTGTTCTACAGGAAGACTGTCCTGCATGTAGAGCTATTGGGTTATAGAGTTCAATGAAAAAAAAAAGACATCCATCCTGCAATAATATTGCCTTTGTATGGGAAAGGCCCTTTCAGAGTGGTGCAAAGCAATCCGTCTGACCTTTAAGCGTAATTACATTTGGGAGAAAAATTTAGCAGTGTAAAACAGTGCAGCAGAAACATAAATGTAACATGATATAAACGAAGAAAATTAGTATAAACCTTTGAATTAGTCACATGGATTGTTGTCAGCAATTTTTCGGTTGTAGGAGTGACAAATAACGTATTTCTTACCAAAATATGATTACAATATTTTTTACTCAAGTCAAACCTAAAATCTATTAATCTGCATAAATGCATGTCTGGATAAATAATTAGCTAGTCAGTGGTTATATAGTGGGTCTCAATCAAGGGTCAAGGTTTGGCTGGTCAGCAAGATCGCTGCACTGAAAAAAAAAAAATGGTGTAGGATTTACTTTGAATCAGTTTTCATTCAAAAAACAGTGACTTCATGTAAAAGTAGTAACTAGTAACTTCCAAAAATTATAAAAAGAAAGTAACACATTAAAGTAAAAAGTAACACTCGCATCGATTCACTTCAGAAGGCCTTTATTCACCCTCACGGAGCCATGTGGAGCATTTTTTATGATGGATGGACGCAGCTTTTTTGGGCTTCAAAATCTTAAACCCCATTCACTGCCATTATAAAGCTTGGAAAAGCCAGGACATTTTTTTATGTAACTCCGATTGTATTCATCTTAAAGAAGAAAGTCATATACACCTAGAATGGCTTGAGGGTGAGTAAATCATGGGGTAATTTTCATTTTTGGATGAACTATCACTTTAAATTGGATATCACAATTCTGTTTTGGAAACTCTTAAAGTTGTTAACATTGTTTACATGTCTATCTGGTGTTTTTAATATACTTAAAGACAAACCATTTGCATATTCATCAGTCAACACCATTGGCGAGTATTTTCTCTTTAAAACTGGGTGTACCAAAATCAAAAACGCGGATTTAAACCGGCTGTTTTCTCTCTCGCAAACATTTAACTAATCCCATCAAGGTGCAGGGTGGGGCTTTTCATATCTGGCCAAAGGTTTCTATTTAGAGTGTGTTCTTGCAGCGTTGAGTAATGTAGCCAATCGCAGACATAGGCCTATCTGTAGATTTCTTGAACGCAATGGTCAATCAGAGGTGTTTAAGTTAGTCAAAATCCGAGGGGTCATGTGATGCAGCCTTTGAAGCAGGACTTGTGTCAGTGAGCTCTGGGTTTGCCTCGTCAGTTGCTACTATTTTATTTGTAATAATTTATCTTCAACTGTACCACAGTTTTTCTTTTATATGTAGACCCTTTGTTACCTACCGGAAATTTTACATCTTATAGTGTGAGGAACTCAACAAAACGATTTGATATCCCCCTGACATTCCTGAAAGATGGCGGCTGAACAAGAAAAGCTAACGCTTAAATCTCTTAAAGCGATTCGAGACTCTAATGACGAACTGACTTCTCACATAAATAAGAAGACAACCGACATCCAGAGTTCTCTGACCAAAATCAAACAGTCACTTTCAACTCTAGCCGAGCAGGTTGACAAGATGCAGAACAGGATAGGCGCTAACGAAGATAATTTGAGAGACACTTGCGCTCGAATTGAAAAGATGGAAAAGGAGATCACTTTTCTGAAAGACAAAACAGATGATCTCGAAAACCGAAGCAGGAGATCAAATATAAAGATCATAAACATCCCAGAGAAATCCGAGGACAGTGATACTTGGAAAGTCTCATCCCGCAATTATTAGGGAATGAAACCTTTACTTCTCCGATCACTCTAGAGAGAGCCCACCGCCTCGGAAGGCCTTCCGCATGGAGCAGACCCATCATCGTGAAATTCCTAAACTACAGAGAAAAGGACAAGGTACTTCGATTGGCCAGAGAGAAAGGAGCTGTGTGCCTGAATGATAAGTGAATCTCCTTCTACCCAGACTACAGTGTCGAGATTCAACGCAAGATTAATGGATTTAATGACGTGAAGAAGAAACTCCAGTAGAAAAATATTGAATATGCTATCCGTTATCCGGCTAAGCTGCGAGTCCATCATCAGGGAGGATTTAAACTATTCTCCACCCCGCCCGAAGTTGAAGCTTTCCTTACCAAACTGGACAAGGTCTAGTGGACTTTTTTTTTTTTCTTTTTCTTTTTTTTTTCTTTATTTTATCCCTAAAATTAATACAGTAGATAAAGATCTTCTTGGTGTTGGAATATCTGAGGAGGAGGTACTTGGTGCTAACAATTCTTTACAGAATAATAAAGCACCCAGGCCGGACGGATTTCCAGTCGAATACTTTAAAATATTCATTAAAAAGCTGCTGACCCCTTTAACTAACATGATAAGAGAACCACTAGACAATCAAGTATTACCGTATTCACTGGAGGTTGTGACAATAACATTGCTACTTAAACCAGGAAAAGATCAACAAGAATGTGGCTCCTATAGGCCTCTCAGTTTATTGAATACTGACTATAAGGTCTTATCCAAATTAATTGCTTTGCGACTAGAAAATGTCATCCCCAAAATTATCCATTCAGACCAAACCAGCTTTAACAAAAACAGACAGGGAGCAGACAATGTTCGAAGATTGTTTCATGTAATTAATACTGCTCAGAAACGAGAACATCCCATGATGATTGTATCGATGGATGCTGAGAAGGCGTTCGGCAGAATAGAGCCAAATTTTCTTACATGCACATTGAGAGCTATGAATTTCGGGGATACGTTTATTCAATATATCAAAACGCTCTTTAATGCCCCTAAGGCTCAAATTGTGACTAATGGAGTTTTGTCGGATGCCTTCTCGCTTTCCAGAGGTTGCAGGCAGGGATGTCCGAGCTCACCTGGTTTATTTGCAATTGCTATAGAGCCATTAGCTATAGCCATTCCTTCTGATCCATCAATTACTGGTATAACATTTGGCATAGATGAGCATAAACTATGTCTATATGCAGACGATTTCTTATTCTTAACTAATCCAATTAATTCTTTTCCCCCATTATTTCAGTGTCTGAAGGAATATAGTGCTGTATCCGGTTATAAGTTAAATTACTCAAAAAGTGAGGCCTTTCCAATTAGTATACCGGACAATCATATTGGAATTCTCTCTGGATCTCTAAAATGGTGCCCCAGTGGTGTTAAGTATTTGGGTATTAATATTAGTGGCTCCTTTGATAAAGTATATCATGATAATTATGTAAAGTTGCTGAACCAAACTAAAACTGATCTTCAGCGGTGGATGGATTTGCCTCTATTATTAATTGGTAGAATCAATACAATAAAAATGAATATACTCGCCAAATTCATTTACTTATTTCATAGTATCCCTTTTAAAATTCCTAAATATTTTTTTTAAGGACCTTAACAAAGCTATATCTACATTTTTATGGCATAAGAAAACCCCAAGAGTGAATTTAACCACTCTTCAGGCCCCCTATGCTAAAGGAGGGCTGAATCTTCCAAATTTGAGAATTTATTATCTAGCATCACAGTTCCGCCCACTGTGGATTTGGCTGCATCCATATAACAGTGATGTGAGATGGGTCTCGATAGAGCAGCATGAAATGAAAACTACCCCAGTAACAGTTCTTCCATTTCTGGGCACAAGGAAGAAGCTTTCTGTGATTACGAAAAACCCTATTCTCCTGGATACCTTTGATGCATGACAGGAATCACATAGACTCTTAGGTTTAAACACATCGTTACTTGTGAACACTCCTCTTGACGGAAATCCTAATATCCCAAGTCCCATTGTTGACAAAATTATACAAAACTGGATTAAGAAAGGGATTAAAACAATTGGTGATCTTTATGTAAATGGCATATTTGCTAGCTTCCTTCAGTTATCTGAATTATTTAACTTGCCTAAGCATAACCTTTTTAAGTACTTACAGATAAGACACTGGATTAGAAGTCAGTCATTGGAATCATTCCCTAATATATCTGAAAAATCCCTATTTGAAGACAGACTGCTCGATATCAGACATACCTCTACAAAGGGCTTAACATCTTCTATATACAGAATTCTTATTAACAATCTTCCAGCATACCAAAGATTTTCAACAAAGCAAAAATGGGAATCGGATCTGGAGTGTTCTTATGATGAAAGTGATTGGTGTACTCTTCTAGAAAAGTCACAAAATGTATTGGTATCCACCAAACAAAGACAAATTCAATTTAACATCTTACATAGAACATATTACACCCCCTACAGACTAAACAAACTTAATGGGATCTCTGCCATGTGTCAAAGATGTAAAATATCTACTAGGACACTTCTTCATATGCTCTGGAGTTGTCCAGTCTTAGAGACATTCTGGAAGTATGTTATTGCAACAATCTCTGAAATATCAAAGAATTATATCGATCCTGATCCTAAAATTTGGATACTAGGTGATATCAGTTCACTTCGCATGACCTATCATGAAGGCTATTTTATTTTGCTTGCAAGCACTGCAGCTAAAAAATGCATACTTAAGAACTGGAAATCTGAGAACCCCCCAGAGCGAAAACATTGGATTAATGAGCTTGTATCTTATAGTACCCCTGAGAAAATACTATATTCGGTTAGGCAAAAACCCACAGACTTTGACTATATTTGGGCCCCTTTTCTTGATGCACTACCTTTGTTAGGCTTTAATGACTGACCAGTTTGTATATTAATTGTTATGTGCATTTTTCCTTTCTCTTATTTATTTATTTATTGCTTCATCTCTGGACATTATTGTTTTTATTTATTATTATCGTTAATTATTGTAATTGTACCTTTATTTAACATTATGGCAAATGTTTTGACAAACATCTGAGACAATTATACCATGTGTGGGTGGGTGGGGTGTTCATTGTATTTTTTGTTTTTTCTTTACTTTTTTTTTGCTAAATGTTAAAAAAGGAATATTCTGATATTCTTAGTACTTTTGCATACTACATCATCTTATGTATATTCCCAATAAACATATCTTTACAAAAAAAGTTAGTCAAAATCCACTCACCGCTCAAAACGCTCAGAGTTCTGCATGCTCATGAATCCTTTCATTATAACAAAGTAAGCACAATATAAATAAGAGAATAACTCTGCAGTTTAGAACTTCATAAATTATAACAGAATGAGATTGCGGTGAACTAAAACAAGTGACAGCTTTTCAGTGATTATAAGGGAAGCGCTCTTTGTATGCTTTCCAGGCTATAATTTAAATACATTCACTCACAGATTGGTTCTCGAAACTGCAATGAATGACATAGTGACTACCATTAATCCAAGATTGCCACTGCCATTGTGTAGTGTTTATTACAGTGTTTACTTCTGCTAACTGAGTGAAAGTGAAGCAGGTCTGAGTTGGTGCAACTGAGTGGAGGCGGGGACTAATTTGCATATTCATAGATACTATACTAAATTCATATACTAAATGAGGTACATTCAAGCCATTTTAATACATGAAGAAATTATTTTAATGGAAAAAAAACCTTTAAATATATCATTTTGATTTTCAATAATGAGTTTTAAGGGACAAAATTATTGACTGCAGGGGGTGAAATGACCAGTTTTTCTCGGTCTCCTGCTGCTCAGCATTGTCATGATGTAATTTTCCAGTTGATTTGTCACATGGCATTTACAGCTAAGGTGACTGGCTCAAAAAGGTTTCAAATCACATAGGTGGTCCTCTGCCAGCTAAACAACTGCTATTGTGATGAATGAGAATGCTAACAGATATCTCTATCTAGAAGTTATAGACCTCCACAAAAATTGTTCATGCTGTTCTGATGTGGTCATGGGAATATCAGCTTTTAAAAAGGAGGAGAATATATTTCCCATATCTTTCACTGTTGACGTCAAAGGCGTCCAATCAAACTGCAGTATTTTGGAGCAAATTCATCTGTCACTTGGTAATACAGCTAATACTAGCAAGTGTTTGCTCCATGTGTCAGGCTTGTAGACCTATTCAGTCTGTTATGTTAGTGGCTTTGCCTATACAACTGAAACTACTTGAGAACCACTGTTATAAATAGCTTTGTGTTTATATGTTGATTGATGTAAATGAGAAACAGGGTTGCACATTCAAGACATATCATTGCAATCCCCCCTCCTGGCTTAATATACATTTGGTGGATACTCTGAAATCACATTTCTCCTAATGTCAGTGAGAACCCTGCTGTTTTATGATTTTAACATACTAGAAAACACTGTTGTATCCAACAATTGCTCTGAGATGACTTCATTTAACAGGAATATGTACAGCGTGAATTGGTGCCAGCCGCAGGGTTTCCAAAAACACTCAAGAGAGCTGCATGGGAGTTTGGACAGGCTGTTACAGCAGTTCTCCTTCTAAAAAGCCAGTTCACCTAAAATAAACCTAATACATCCTAAACAAACCTCAGCTTATACCCGTTCAAATGGATATACACGTACTTGATTGTTAGTAATTATTTACATAACCAGGAGACTCCCATTACAGAAAAAATCATATCTTGTTCTGTTTATATCTGTATTAGGGGTGGGAAGATTCCCCGATTCGCTCGGTACATCAGAAAAAAAAGTTAACAATGCGATGCATCGGTTTAAAAAGTGTGCATCGGATACAAGTTGGCATTTGTATCGCGATGCATCATTTCTAATATATTTCCTACACTTTTATTGTTTAGAAAGTGACCAATAATCTCTGACCAATATTTTATATGTAGATTGATTTCTCCTATCGAAACTGTTTCTCAAGCACGTTCTCTCATCACCGCTGCGCATGAAAATGACGAATCACAACAACACTGCAGAGACCCGAGGAAAAGCGGGGATTAAAGTCTGACTTGAAAAACTGATGTGAAATAACCTAACAAATCAATCGGGGCTAAAGCGGTTCCATAAACGACATGTAAATTCACACAATCTAACTAATTTGTGGACGCTTATTCTTAAGTAGCCCTTAATGTCGATCATGGATTAAATCGCTCCTGTGTTGTGCCAAATTCTGACCCCCGCCAGATTACTACCCCCCTAGTATTGGTAGTTTAAGGGTTAGGTGTGGGGGAGGGGTTAGGATTAGGGGTGGGGTTAGGATTAGGCAATCAGGTAGCGATTTCAACGAGAGGGGGTAATAATTTGGCAGGGGTCGAAAATGGGCACAACACCGGCAAACAGTGAATATATTTGTGCCGTTTAATGCATTTGAGACATTGTGTTTTCCTCAGTGCATAACTGACATGTCACAAGTATATTTTTCATCTGTAAATGTTAGAAAGTCAAATATGCATTTTGCTAAAATATTCCTTGTTGGACATTAAATGTGCCTTTTGTAAAATTTTAAATCTACATATAGGTGTATTTTTATGATAGCAGTAACTGTAAAGGGACTATTGTAATTGGTAAATAAAACGTAAGCTAATACAGTCCTAATTACTAAGCTCAAATGAGTTAATGTGTGTTTCTTATAGCAGTTAAAATGTAGTTTTAATTTAGTGATTTTAACTTTTAGTTTAGTGATAGTTAATGCTTTAAAGAGCAATGTTAGATTGTAATGTTCTAATGCTATTTGTTCTACTATAAATGGTACAGCTGTCATAAAACCAGAGAGAAAGGATGCATGGCTATAATAGTATGTGAGAGAGAGTCAGTGGTCATTGCATTCCTATTGGTCAGTGTTAGAGGAGCTCAGCTTAGCCTGACAGTTTGCCTGCCCTGAACCAGGTTAGCTTTCCAGCATAAGTTGCCACAGTGACCGAGGTTGATCTTTGTTAAATTTGCTTTATGGAACCAATCATTTGACAGTGAGTCAGACTAACTGAAATAAGCCTGGCCTATTTGGTAAACTTGTTTTATGAAACAGGCCTCGAGGCATTAGAAGTCAGAAGACACATAAGTTAATTTATGATTTGCTGTCTGTCTGAACCAAAGAAATAAAAGCGATCATATTTTTTCCATTGCATCGTATTGCATCGAATCGCATTGTGTTGAATCGAAATCGAAATCGAATCGCACTGCATCGTAATAGGGGTGAATCGTATCGCATCCCATCGCTAGCTGCTTCATATGTATCTTCAATGTATCGTATCGTTGGCTATGCATCGAGATGCATATTGCATCGGCCTCAGTTATGGAGTTGCACATCCCTAATCTGTATTGTTTCTCCTAGACAATAACAAGATTATATCACTTTTGATATAGCATCCTGCTTCTCAAACTTCATCTCACATCTCCTTGAGTTTTAGAAAAGATCTCTAAACAGTGGAGATCTTTCTGAAAAGACTTGACAAGAACCAAAATCTACAGATTTCAATTCACTGAAAGACCTGAGCTGCTATACAGTTTTATACTCTCACTGTATGACAAACAATTCTCTCATTTGTGTCTAGTTTTAATGACCCCTAATAAATTTGAGGAAGTAGACACTTAACTGAGTTCAACAAGTCTCTTGAGTCATGAAAAAGCAAACTTTGAGCGATTAAATCATCTGGGCTGTGCCAATAAAAATGAAAGAGCATCAAGGGAGACCTTTGAAGAAGACAACCAAACACAAACAGAAGAAATTCGCCAGAGATATTCTCCATGTTGGAGCAGGTTTTTGTGCATCAAGCCGATCAGATGAACCTGCTGTGGGTTTTCCCTGGCTCAGCGTTGTGCTAGTCAAAGCGAGCTCTTCCCTTATCTCTGCAGATTGGATGTTGTGAGCAATCACAGCTCTGACACACTTCACAGAGTTCCATTACAGCTTCAGAATTGAATTACCAGCTGAAGTCACTGTGAGCTGGAGAATGAGCTGTGGATGTATCTGTGACAGGGTTTCTGTGGAAAGTTCATTCTCAGTTATCTCCAAGTCAGCCAGACAATCAACTGATTTATTGCAAGGAAATAAGTTTTTCTTTATCCACAGATGCACATATACTTGGCAGGTTTGGTTTGATTATAACAAACTCTGGTGTTATTTCTCTTTTAGTGTAGCTTTATTTGAATAAGTGTGAACGCTGCTCCAAAACCATGGTGTGCTCCAAAAAAGCAGATCCCAGAACACTTGTTAACGAGCTCAACTGATATATGAATGCCACATGGACCAAAGACATCTAAACGAACCAAAAACAGGATGTGATGTCACATGATGTGACCCTAAAAAGGACAAAATGCTCAAGCAGACTAGTTGATATCGGAAATGCCGACTCCTTACAGCAGATCTCCATGTGTGAATTCCTGTCACTGTTTTGACTCTTTTTACACATTTTACAAGCTCTTAGTAAGTTATAAGCTGTTAAAAATATCACCATGTGTACACCCATACAACAAACACATTTAGTCCAGCACAGTATTGTTTTTGATGGTCAGTACACTCTTAAAAATAAAGGTGCTTAAAAAGGTTCTTCACAGCGATGCAATAAAAGAACCATTTTTTGGTTCCATAAAGAACCATTCAGTCAAAGGTTCTTTAAAGAACCATCTCTTTCTTACCTTTTTATAATCTGAAGATCCTTCTTTTGCCACAAATAACTTTTTTTGTGAAACAGAAAGGTTCTTCAGATGTTAAAGGTTCTTTATGGAACCATTTAGAAAAAAAAAAGTTCTTCTATGGCATCGTGAAGCACCTTTATTTTTAAGAGTGTAAGTTCGCAAAATATACATCATTAAAGCTGTTCAAATTAGGGTTTGACCATATCTTTATGCCTTTAGTTTCAATCTTTAGGTTCAGTGTTAAAAATGAAAATGTGAACGCTAAGCAAACCAGCACTAAATGTATAATTTTCTTTTTTGGTCTGGACCAACAAGTGTAAACACATTCTAGCCAACATTAAATGCTATTCACAACCCATTTTACTTTCTGTATAGTTCACACAAAAATGAAAATTCTGTCATCATCTACTCTTATGTCGTTCCAAACCCATTAGACTTTCGTTCATCTTCAGAACACAATTTAAGATTTTAATATTTTCACATATTTGTCCATCCAAGTCCATGCAACCAAAACTTTAATGCATCAAAAAGTACAAAAATACATTGTTGCATGGACTTTCAATGGATGAACAAAAACTTTGAGAGAATGTTTTCTGAAAATGAAAAAAAGCCCTTTAATTAGATGTTTTTGTTGTTGTTGAATGAAACAGGATATTCAACAGGAAAAACAACAGACTTGATGTTGACAGGAATTAGTTCACTATTAGTTTACAACTAATAACAACTAATAACAACTAACTCACATTTCATTTATTAATTTTTTCATTTATAATCCATTTAATTTTTTTTTTATTTTGACTACTATTCATTTGACTTAATTATTTTTCCATTTATCATCCATTTTACAATAGTTATATTTTAATTTTGACTACTATTCATTTGATTTATTTTTCATTTAAACAGTAGTTTTATTTTTTATTTGGAATATTTTTCATACTGCCACCTAACTTTTTTTTTTTGTTTTTTTTGCACATTTATATACTGGCAATTGTAGGCCTACGTGATATAATCATGTTGATACTAGCGCTATTTTGTAAGTTTGTGAAAATTTAAAAAAGTTAATGTTAATGTTACATACCAAAATGTGGACTGAAGAATTGTGCACAATAAGACCAGGAATGGTGTATTAATGAAATATATAGAGTCAGGGCTGCCAACTTTTGAGTTAAGAGTTTTCACGGTGGTATGGGTGGGGGTATTGGTTGGTTGTGTTTGGACTTTTGTTGAAGTGTTTTCCCTGTTCCTATTGTGTTTGTTAGTTTGTGTTAGCCCCGCTTCTGGGGTGTCGGTCGATCTGTTTCTTTATTAAACTACTCTTTGCACTTAGATCCTCGCCTAAAAAAGGAAAGCGAGCAAATAGTGCTTCCATATAATCACTAAAAAGTTGTCACCTGTGGCCAATCACAGGTGTTCAAGAAATCAATGGATATGTCTGTTATTGGCTACACTGCTCAATGCTACAAAAACACGTTTTACGCTTTCTAGAGCGCAAACTCAAATACGCACTGGAGCCTTTAAAGCAGTGGTCTCACACTCAATTTCTGGAGGGCCGCAGCTCTGCACAGTTTAGCTCCAACCAGCTCCAAATCACACCTGCTTGGACGTTTCTAGTGATCCTGAAGAGCTCGATTAGCTGGATCAGGTGTGTTTGATTAGGGTTGGAGCTAAACTGTGCAGAACTGTGGCCTTCCAGGAATTGAGTTTGAGACCAGTGCTTTAAAGGGATCCCCGGGTATTAAGACATGTATAGCTTAATATAACGTAAATGATGTCTCTTATTTAAATATGTAGTAGAAAACCCATGAAAATGTATATTATTTTAAAAAATTGACATCGTTTTTGGACTATGGAGGGCGCCATTATTTTATGTGCACAGTACATTCTGCGTTGATGACGTCAAATGGTTGCACTCGGTGAACTACTGGCACTTATTTCTATAGTCTTTTGCTTTTTACCGCAACACAACTCAGAATACACAACTTTACGACATTGTGTGGCTTTTGAATATACAATACGACATTGTGTGGCTTTTGGTTGTAATTTTCAGTCGAAGGGCGACAAGAGAAGCAATGTAAGACTTCACTGCTTTCCTAGTGATACGAAGAGGAGAAAATAATGGGAAGATGCCTGTGGACGAATAAAACTTCCTAAAGACCCGCTTCTTTTTTCTCTCCACTTTAGCCCTGATGCCTTTGAGTCTTTTAGTAGACCACGGCTACTGAAAGAGCTTACAAACGGCTGAGACAAGAAACCTATACTTATATCCATCGCCACCTGTAAGCTCTTTCAGTAGCTGTGATCATCATATCAGTATTTTCTTTTCCGAGTTGTGTATTCCGAGTGGTAAAAATTGCAACAGGTAGCGCTAGTAGCTCAACAAGTGCAACCATTTTACGTCATCAGAATAATACCCCCCCATAGTTCAAAATATGTATAAAACAATGTGATTTTTTAAAATAACATAAATCTTTAATAGGTTTTCTACTACATATTTCAGTAAGAGACATCATTTACGTTATATTAAGCCATACAAGTCTTAATACCCAGGGATCCCTTTAACAAATCTGTTTCGCCAATATCCTATTATTACAGTTTTCACTGGTGGTTGGATGGATGGATGGATGGAGATAGCTTTGCTAATTTTATATCATATAGCTTTTACGTAACATCTATTTTAAGTGATTAATAGCAGTCAATATTGACCACTCATATTGTACCAAAATATTAATAGTACACAAAAGCACTGTTTTTGTCATAAAATTATGTAAAATAACTAATAACTTTTCACCACAACAAGAATAGCAATGCACAGTGCAGACACAAATATGCACTGGAGACTTTACCAAATCTGTTTTGCCAATGTCCTATTATTACAGTTTTATTACAGATGGTACATGAGAAAATGAACATGTGGCGTAAGAGTGTGAGAACAGTGTCATTTGTGTGAGTTGGCAGACCTGCCAATTTTGATTTCATGTTGACTGTAATACCATCAAAAGTGCAGAGTTATAGTTTTGGGGGTGTTTTGTCAATTTTTTTTGACAGACAATAGTAGAAACTCATGAAACCAAAGAGAGAGAAAGAGAGGAATGGGATGAGAAGATGACCAAGTGCCCTCCAAAGTTTAGAAATGCTCTACATGAAAATGTTTTGGACCATATCAGTACAGATTCTTATTTTTTTTTTATATGAATGATTGCATAATAAAGGTAATATATACATTCTTTGGTTTATCTAAGGTTTATTGGGTCAGTACATCTTTATAGTTTTACTGATTCTTTTATGGATTGCTTAGAACACAAGCGTCCAGTCAGAACACAGTTTAGCAATGCTTTGGATTGCATAAGCTGTTTTTCTTTTGTAAATTTTTTTTAAGGTTTGAATCTATAAAAAATATTGTAAAAACAGTAATATTGTAAAATATTATTAAAATTAACTTAACTGTTTTCTATTTGAATATTATGCAAAATGTAATTTATTCCTGTGATGTAAAGCTGAATTTTCAGCATCATTACTCCAGTCTTAAGTGTCACATGATCCTTCAGATATCATTCTAATATGCTGATTTTCTGCTCAAAAAATGACACAGAATTCTCTGAGAAACAGAAAGTTCAAACAGCATTTATTTGAAATAGATTATCTCAATGTTAAAGCTTATGGTGTTTCTAAACATTTGGAGGGCACTGTATAACGGACTTTCAAATGAGACTGAGGTTATGTCTTTAGCACAAAGGGCACATAAACAGTTTTATTTTAAGCAGCCAGTGTCATTTTTCAGGGCTCTGCACATATAACAACAGGTTCACATCCAATAGCACTTTTTTGCTGGTTCTTGCCACTTGCGTGCTGGATTGTGTGGCAGCAGCGGCTCAGAAAACATGACTGAAAGCTCATTAGTCAGTCAGTTGTCATCATCAGCCAAAGAAAAAAACGCTGCTCTTCGTAAAAACAAACAGAAAGCATTTGCACTGAATATACCATGTGGTCTTGGTGTGAACAGGCCTGTGCCCTCAAAAATGCATGTAATATAGAGCATCAAGGAAAAAACAATGGAAAATGGCTCACGTACTTATAGCTCACTCACACTGAGCTATAAAAAAAAAAAAAAACATATTGTCTTCAAATGTACAATGAGGATGTTTTGGCACAAGAACTTGGGAGGAAATCCGTTTCCCTAAATTGCAGGGTTGTGGTATTTTCTGTTCATTTTTACTGCTTGTGTATTTTACTGCTGTGCAATAATAACAGTAGATTTTGCAAACCAGAACCAGGTTTTAATCTCCAAGGCTGTTTGGTTTCAAGCTTACGTTATGTTCCAGTTTTAACATGTGACAGCAGAGTCTAAACAACGCATATCACATTGATAACAGTGAAACAAGACCAGAACACAGACAGATCAGATCAGCACTGGCTGTTTTAAGAGACTCACAAACATGTGTAGTGTTTATATACAGAGCGGTCAGCCAATTAAAGGTTTTCATTTTAATTGAACACATTATACGTTGATTAACACTCAAAAAATATGGGTATGAATTTATAGGTAAGTACAAAAATAAAATTAGTATTTTATGTATTTGAACTGCATATAAAATTGCACACACACAGCATATATTTGGAATGCATAGTTTTAACATATATTAATACATTTCATGTTTGTTAGTCAGACATAAGATTTCTGCACTCATGGTGCATTATTAACTATTTGCATCTGTTTGATCTTATAATAATTATATTCTCACAATAACTATTCCAAGTATTTTCACAATAAATATTCCAATTAATTAGAACCAAAATAAATGTTAATTGTGAAATCAATTAAATTTATTCAGTTAAATTTTTGAACATGGTATGGATTTATTTATGATAAATACATAAATCTGGTTATATTGTGTATTTAAAACACATAAAATTTGCTAGTTATATTCCAGAACTCGTACCTGTTTCATTTATGTATGGCTGACAAATATGCATAACATTAAGTTTTAGTTTATGTTAAAAATTTAAAAATAAAAAAAGTGAAAATATCTGCTTCCCCAAAAATAATTCAAAGACATTTAATTTATATTGGAAGATTAAATCAGTGAATAGATGTATATAATATACAGTATCTCACAAAAGTGAGTACACCCCTCACATTTCAGCAACTAGTTTATTATAACTTCTCAAGGGACAATACTATAAGAATGAAACTTGGATATATTTTAGAGTAGTCAATGTGCAACATGTATAGCAGTGTAGATTTACTGTCCTCTGAAAATAACTCAACACACAGCCATTATTGTCAAAATAGCTGGCAACAAAAGTGAGTACACCCTAAGTGAACATTTCAAAACTGTGTCCAAAGTGTCAATATTTTGTGTGAGCACCACTGTTATCTAGCACTTAATCCTCCTGGGCTTGGAATTGACCAGAGCTGTACAGGTTGTTGCTGGGATCCTCTTCCACTCGTCCACAATGACATCAAGGAGCTGCTGGATATTAGACACATGACACTTCTCCACCTTCAGCTTGAGGATGCCCCACATGTGGTTAATAGGGTTCAGGTCTGGAGACATACTTGGCCACTCCATCACCTTCACCTTCAGCTTCATCAGCAAGGCAGTTGTCATCTTGGCCGTGTGTTTGGGGTCATTATCATGTTGGAAAACCCAGTTTCTGAAGGGAAGGCATCATGTTCTGCTTCAGAATGTCACAGTACATGTTGGAATCCATTTTTCCCTCAATGAACCGCAGCTCCCCAGTACCAGCAGCACTCATGCAGCCCCAGACCATGATGCATGATGCCTAGGCCATCTTTGTGGAGCGCAACAATTGTAATTCTCAAATCCTCAGAGAGTTCTTTGCCATGAGGTGCCATGTTGAACATCCAGTGGTCAGTATGAGAGAATTATACTCAAAGCACCAAATTTTAACTGCTCTAATACAAGATACACAAATTTGTATAGTCCTGTCAAGCAGACAAAAACATAAACATGATGAATAGAATATGTGGCTTTGCATGGTTAAATGACGTATAGCTGTTCTCACTTAGGGTGTACTCAACTTTTGTTGCCAGCTATTTTGACAATAATGGTTGTATGTTGAGTTATTTTCAGAGGACAGTAAATCTACACTGCTGTACATGTTGCACACTGACTACTCTAAAATATATCCAAGTTTCATTTTTATAGTATTGTCCCTTGAGAAGATATAATAAAGTAGTTGCTGAAATGTGAGGGGTGTACTCACTTTTGTGAGATACTGTAAATATTATTAATGTATGTATGTATATATATATATATACACACACACATTATTTCTTATTATTAATCCCACTAAATTTACACATTAAACTGACAGCTTTTGCTTCCTTTTATATTTAACTTAAAATAATGTTTAACCTTCTGATTTATTACTCCTGACTGTATTGCTTACACTCATCAGATATTTTATTCATCAGATACTATTTTAGACGTCATTTGCTCACCAATGATGGTGACCTTCTATACTGATTAGACCTTCAGTGAAATGATAAATTAATATATTTTATTATTCTGGTAAACGACACTGAGATACAGCAAGTATAAGGAGGATGTGTGCTGTTATCTATATCAGTCTCACCTTTGCATTCGATAGTTTATCAACAGTTAACAGTTAACAGCACTGTGTTTTCGGTCAATAAAAGACACTCCGATGGCAGAGCAAAGCGACACTTATCAGAAAACTCACTGTCAGCATATTAAGAGCAATTTATGTCTTATATTGACAGATAATATGG
This sequence comes from Spinibarbus caldwelli, assembly GCA_039654775.1. Taxonomy (NCBI): domain Eukaryota; kingdom Metazoa; phylum Chordata; class Actinopteri; order Cypriniformes; family Cyprinidae; genus Spinibarbus; species Spinibarbus caldwelli. The sequence goes on along the minus strand of CM077256.1, from coordinate 26,231,748 downwards.
AGGCCATTTCAGCACATTCATGAAAAGATATTTCCCTATAGACTGTTAAGCACCTTGAAACTTTATGACATTAATAATAGAAACACAATTAATACAGTTAAAATGTTACGACTGAAAATGTGTAGTAGGTTGGAAAAAAAATTAAAGGAATAGTTCACACGAAAATGGAAATTTGCTGAAAATGTGCTCACTGTAAGTCCATCCAAGATGTAGATGAGTTTGTTTCTTCATTGGAACAGATTTGGAGAAATGTAGCATTCCATCACTTGCTCACCAAAGGATCCTCTGCAGTGAATGGGTGCCGTCAGAATGAGAGTCCAAACAGCTAATAAAAACATCACAATAATCCACAAGTAATCCACACCACTCCAGTCCATCAATTAACATCTTGTGAAGTGAAATGCTGTATGTTTGTAATAAAAATTTCTCCAAATATGTTCCCAATGAAGAAACAAACTCATCTACATCTCAGATGCCCCGAGGGTGAGTAGTTCATTTTTGGGTGAACTATTCCTTTAAATGAGCTCTGGCACCATGAGTCTGTTTCTAGGTGGAATACACAAACATAAGCATCCTGATTTCAAGAATCTCCATAAAGCCTGACAATCAGATTAGACCTTGCCAGATTGAGGTTTTTTTTTTTTTTGTGCCATTTTTCTATTCAAAATGTATTCTGTGAACGGACAGTGGGTGAGCTGTATGAAGCTATGACTAGGCCCGGGTGAGAAGTTGATATAAACTTCAGCCAATTTGAGTAAATCAGTGAACAACCACTATTTTGAGACCAAAATGGCATGATATTAAGTAAAAAATAAATAATTTTCACCTGTGGCAAAACACTACAGGCAAAACCTGTAACTAATGGATATCACCATAAATACCCAGTTGATTAATTACAGTATAATAAGCCAACTGTTTTGTATAACAAGTTTTCTGAAATACAGTGTTTAAATACGCAATTGAGGCATTATCTAATTAAATACACATTAATTTGGATACATTTCTAGAACAGAGATCTGAAAATCGGATAAAGCCAGGATCAAAATTCTAGGTCCATTTTGTTAGTTTAAGGTTTTTACAGAGGTGATTCTGGATATCTCTTAATATCACCCCCATAAATCAGAAAATACTGTCAACAGACAAAACAATACATTTTTCACTATGTTTTTATGAAGAAAATGCTATATAAACCAGGTGAATGATATATGAACAAAACCCTCTGGAAAAAAAACCTTCAGAATATACTGTATATAGGAATAAAACTGTAAAGTCTGGTGTAAGTGCTGCTGAAGCAGAGATTTCTGAGGGACAAAAATATTTTGAGAAAACTGCCTTTAAAAATATGCATTGTAATTGAAATCTAGAGACACAAACAGATAAACTGTAATAAAATAAAAACTTAAATGTGAATTCTGGATGCTTTCTTTCCACTAGTCTGAAAGAAGACAAGTTATGGAAGCAAAAAAGTCCAAAAAGTGAAAAACCAGTAGTTTTGCCTGTAATGTCTTGCCTTAAAAATGAGCGTACAAGCTGACAGAAAGGAATGAGTGTGTATTAAGAAGGCTCAGATTTGCCATGTGTAAAGTTTAACGTGCCAAGTGTCCTTGGCACAAGATATTTCGGACTCTCTAAAGGACCATGCTGTTTTCTTCATTTTTCATGCCTAACTGGAGGTCATGCAGTGCAGGTTTTTGCGGAGCAGGCAGTCGTTAGCTCAGTCAGTGAAGAACACTGGACATGGTCATGACACCATAAGCTGCCCTAAGCCATCCTCTCTAAAAGGTGCACATCACATAAATTCCAGGAGGATGACATCGTTTGCTCAAGGATTACGGACAGATTCTCCAGTACGCTCAGCTGGATGTGTGATTACGCACCTCTCCGTTCCCAACACAAGGAGACTTGTTCTCAAAATCACATGCAGGAATAAATTGACGGCAACCCTCTGATTGCACAATACAAACTTTCCACGTGTTTCTCTGTGAAGTTTTCTGCACGTACTTCACTGCAATGCCAAGTTCAGAACAATATCGTTAAAGCTGAACCAGTGCAAAATGCAACACTGCTATTTTCTTTGCAATGGTATGCAATGCCACAACATCCATTTCAATGCTGGGAGAGAGTTTCCTGTAAGAGGAGACAGACCACTTGTAGATACAGTATGAATGGGAAAAATCGCAACGCTCATTATAGAGGCTGTAGGAACGGAGGTCAAGTCAAAGAGCCAATTGTCTTATGCCATAGATGCACGTGTGAAATCTTTTTGCTGTGAAAGCTTCACTGATTTCCATAAAGTAAACTTGAGTAATTTATATGTTGTTAGTTCTGAATACAATTTTCACTCAGAAATTGCTAGTAGATTTCCCAAATAATTACAAATAATCGCCAAGAAGCACATTGAATTAAACATGTGTTTTTGAAGTAGAAAGACTGAAATAATATTTTCTTGTAAAACATACTTCAATAATCTTTTGTTTACAACTTTGAAAAATCATTTTTGGCCACCAAGATGACTCACTTGCCTTATAGGGACTTTGCTAGAGTGGACCAAAGGAACAGGTTTCAGTTTGTATAAATATTAAAATACTTGACATTCTCTATTCTAAAGAAAGGCTCTTCAGAGCTCTTCATGGAACATTGCAAATTTAGTCATTGTAGTGCAGGAAGCTATTTAAACCGCATCTACCTGTTTCTCTTATCTATCACTTTAAGATTTACCTCCATAGCTAACAGAAAGCAATATTCTGCCTTTCTCCAGAGAATCACTGATTGAACAGTGACTGAAGAGCTGGAGTTTGGCAGCTGTGCTACATAACACCTCAGTCTGTCAGATCACCTAGAACTGCAACAGTAACGCTGATGTCTTCAGAAAAGTCAGACAATGCAGAAATTGTAACATTGGAGGAAACCCTTGTGAAAAAGCAGTACCCTTTAGCATACTTTTAGCTGAAGAGTACTGGAAGTATATACTAAATGTAATGTTTTTGTAATAGCATGTTATTTGTAATTATTTTGAAATGTATTAGTTTAAATTTATATTAAAAGCATTTAATTGAACTAAAGAGTGCTTTTTGACCCACTTTAGTACATCTTTATACTCTTAAAACTAAAGGTTCTTTATGGTTCCACGAAGAACCTTTAACATCCATGGAATATTTCCATTCCACAAAAGGTTCTTTATAGTGGAAACAGATTCTTTAGATTAGAAAAAAAATGGTTCTTTTAAGAACGTTTCACAGTACAGTTCTTCGGGGAACCAAAAACAATTCTTCTATGGCACTGCTGCTAAAACCCTTTTGTTATTACGTAATTTCATAATCACTTCTATAGTCTTTGAAATATAGTGTACTGCTGAATGTACTGACAAAAATGTACAGTCATTTCAACTAAAATGTTAGTAAACACCAAAATAAGTGTTCTTCTTTAAAGAATGTCAAAAGATTATGAAAAAATTTAAAAAAAAATTTTTTTTTTCATTTGACATTATTAAAAAATGCAACGTTTAAAAGTGTACTTAAGTGTGATAAGAAACATTCATGAAAATGCACTGACTTTAAATAGTATTTTTTTCCCCCAAATATACTGGTAAGATTTGAAATGCACTGCAACCACATTCAAAACAATTAAGCACACTTCTTTTTTTACAAGGAAACATTGAATGTTAAAGGGACAGTTTATCCAAAAATAAAAATCCTGTCATCATCATTTACTTTCTATGATGTCATTGCAAATCTGTTATATGGACAATTTTTTTTTTTTTAAGATAATATATTTCACAGAAGACAATTTTTAAAAGAAAAATTACTAAATATTTTCTTTTATGTTCCAAAGATGAAAGAATTACATACTGGTTTGGAACAACATGATGGTAAGTAAATGATGATGACAGAAATAGCATATTTTCTCTTTAAAGGTGCCATTGAATGGAAAACTGTAGTTACCTTGGCATAGTTGAATTATAACAGTTCTGTACATGGAAGTGACATACCGTGAGCCTCAAACACCAATGTTTCCTCCTTCTTATGTAAATCTCGTGCATGCAAAAGACCACTGAAAAATAGGTGAATCGGAACATAACACAGACTGTGACGTTACAGTCAGGATCACTAATAGTTACGCCTCCAACATTTGCATATACCGGCCCACGTTCTAGGCCAGCCAGACTTGCACAGCCGAATCATCAGACGTTTGGCAGGTATGAAGAAACAAGCGAGGACAATAGCGAAAATGGCAGATCATGGAAATAAATGTTATGTTCCAGGCTGTGCAGGGATGGGTTGGTGTCTGTATTCAGAAAGACACAGAAAACAAATAACGCATTCTAATAATATAACGATAGCCACTAAAGGGACATGGTTAGCTCCTTGCTAGCAGTAGCCTGTTACATTACAGTACATAAGATTTCACTTACCACATAAACAGAGTAAGGAGAGATGACTGATAGGATGATGGCGAATGATCCTGAGCACCACATGATCATTTGTTCTAAGAAGATAATAAATCTTTGAGTTCATATCCAGACTAGGGCTGTGCAATTAATCGCATGCGATTACCATGTTCCATGATTAGTAGTAAATCGCCATCACCTGTTTTCAGATGGAGCAGCATTTACTACACAGAGCCGTAGTTCACTGACAAGCTAGGCAATATGATGGTGATCAGGTGATGGCGATTTACTACTAATCACGAAACCGGCTTTACTGACGAGCTGTGCATGATAATCTCATGCAATTAATTGCACAGCCCTAATCCAGACTTCTGATTGAAAGTCTCAGAAACCTTAACTGTTGGAGACATTAGATAAGACATTAGATAGACATAAGATGCAAGATCACCATGGTCTGAGAATCTCACTGCTGTCTCACAGAAACAACTAGTAAGAAATTATTTTTATTCTATAAAATCCAGGTGTCCAGAAGAAGCTGAGAGCAACTAAAAGGTAGAGGGAGATCCTGGGAGAGAGGAGGAAGGGGAAAGTAGGAGGGACAGAGAGAGAGAGAGAGAGAGAGAGAGAGAGAGAGAGCGAAAGAGAGCAACTGTGTGTATCTTTCAAGAGAGAGGGTGGGGTGGGTTGGGTTAAACTGGCACTTAAAAGAGTCGACCGTGGTTGCTCTGTGCCTGATTAACAGGGGAAAGGGGGAAGGAAGGACACAGATAGGAAACAACCACAGGACAGGAGCATCCAGCAGTGAGTGTGTCAAGACGGCTCCTCTGGGAACTTTCATTCCTGCACTTTTCCCGTTCCTCACGTCGCAGCTGTGGTCCATTATGTACCGGGCAGTGGTGCTGCTGCTGACTCTCATCAGCACGAGCGCGGCTCTGAAACCCGAGTGGATCCCGGGCGATTATGGTATGACAGAGGCAGAGGCTGAGAGCTTCGTGAGAGACTACAACTCAACCGCCGAGGAGGTCTTCTACTTCAGCACAGAGGCCAGCTGGAACTACAACACCAACCTGACAGATCACAATTCCCAGCTGCAGGTACTGTGATTTACAGACACCCAGTAATGCTGCTTGTAGTCTTGTACAACTGCACAAAACTTGATGTAATATGATCCACGATTGACATCCATGTGGAACGGCTGAATTCAGGCAGTGTGGTTCTGCTATAAAGCCTTTTTTGCATATAGGACTGATGAATCAGCCATTTCCACAGCTCTTTGGACAGCCTGTAGTAATTTAACAGCATATGACAAAACATTCAAATTATATGTCTTCCACTGGGTTTTATTGTGGGTATTATGATTGATAGTAGATAGTTTGAGGACTAAGCGAGGGAGCAAGAATTGTGAGATTATTGAGTAACATTCTGCAGATGCATAACACTTGTGTTAAAGGACGTGACTATCATTAAAAGACTATACATCTATGTGTCATCATTTCCTTGCTCTTTCACAGTTTGAGGCATAATTCTCAGCTGTGAAAAATTAAGCAACTTTTAACAAACAAAATTAAAATGTTAACAACAGCTACTAGAAGTTAAGTGAAGGATCTAAATGCAGCAGGTATTTATTAATAAACCAAAGAAGGCAATCCGAGAATTCCTAGTAATCCAAAAGGTAATGCACACAGCTTTGTACACAAAGATGACTAACAACTCAGTGAACAAGCAGAGTGCTGTTTATACACACACTGGAATAAGTAGGAACTGAACGAGACACAAGTGTAACTAATCAGAAACCATAAACATAAGGACAACCAAGGACAGACATACTGTAGAAACTCAGAAAACAGGAACTAAACCAAACCAGACGTGACGTGACATACATAGATGTGTAACACCAGTCACGAAGAAGTGGAAGGGAAAGGTGATGATGAAACTCAGGTGGAGGGAGGACAGGGACCACATCAGAGCTGGAGACCCCAATGGAGGAGCTCATGGAAAAATCGGAAACCTGAGGCAGAGCTGTTGGTGGAGACCAAGGCGGCCAGGACCAAGGTGACATCACAGGCTCGGAGGACCGAGGTGAAGCATGTGGGACAGAGGACAATGGTGGAGCCAAAAGATTGGAGGACCACGGTGGCACCAAGGAGCAGCCTCACTAGCTGGACAGGCTTAGCTGAGGAATCTAGAATCTAGTCTAGAATCCCGGACAGAACCAAGAAGACCAACAAGCCAGAAAGAAGCAGTGGAAGAGGAAGGGCCTTAGGGGTGGGCATCGAGGTGGGACTTAAATTCAATAAGGACAGGTCAATATCAATGCTGTCAAGGACTATCAATTAAGATGGTGAAATCTCATTTGGGACTTTCTTTGCTATGGGATGTCAAGCGTTCTGCATTTCCTAGTGCAAAAGTCCTAATCATTTTACGCAATCATATTTCCAGTTTCCAGTATTTTATGGACAATGTTTTGGGTGATAACCAATAAATGTTTTATTTGAGAAAAAAAAAAAAATACTAAATTCTAAATAAATTATAAAACACTATGTTGTCTAAATTAAAAATAAACACTAAAAACTGAAATCACCCGCAAAGTCAATTTTACAAAATTATTTACATAATATAAAAAAAAAATATATATAATTTTTTTAGATTTGCATAAGATTTTAAAATTTTAAGTGATATTTAAAATAAACTTCTAGTGAGTGTTACATAAACTTATCAAAATAATTAAATATTCAATATTGACAACACCAATAAATTTAATAAAAAGGTAACAGTTTACAGTACGCTTCCATTTGTTAACATTAGTTAACTACATTTGTTAACATGAACTAACAATGAAAAATACTTTTGAACCATTTATTCATTTTAGTTAACTTAAACATTTACTAATTATTAAAATCAATACATTATTAAAATCAGAAGTGCCTTAATATTATTTAATGGACCTGAGAACATGAACTAACAATGAACAGTTGTAATTTTATTAACTAACATTAACAAAGATTAAAAAATAAGTAATAAATGTATTCCTTATTGTTAGTTAATGAGATCACCCCAAAACAAACATTTTGTAATCATTTACTCTCCTCATGTTCTTCCGAACCTGTATGAATTCGTCTTCTGTTGAACACAAAAGAAGATATTTTGAAGAAAGTTAGTTACCAACAGTTGAATAGCCATTGACTGTTTGCATAGTTATTTGCATACTATGGACTTCAATGGCTACCAGCAACTGTTTGGTTACCAACACTCTTCAAAATATCTTCTTTTAGGTTTGGAATAATTTGAAGGTGAGTAAATGACAGATTATTCATTTTTGGGTGAACTAAATGTATTAACTTACTTAAACTAACGGGATTTTATTGTGAAGAGTTACCAAATAATCAGCCAATAACTGATATGGTACTAAATATTGTGCATCCCTATCAGATACCGGTAGAAAGAAAAGCTTATAACATCTCAGCATGGTAAAACAAACTGCTTACTGAATCTGCTTCTCCATCCCTTCTGTGTTTAAATGATAAAGCCCTTCAGTTCATTTCAACACAGAAAAACAGAAGTTGATATAGACTGTGAACAAAAGTTTGACCGGATGCCAGTGTGATGAATGCAGAGGCGAGGTGGTCACCATTGCTCTCACACACACACACACACACACACACACACACACACACACACGCACACACACACAGAGCTCCTTCAGACAGCTGTCTCAACACGGTTTCACAGCTGTCTCAACACTCACTCACAGCTTTTCAAATGGGTGCTGGCACCGCTAATGGCTCAAACTCGCTGCTCAACATCTGAACCGAACCTCAACAAAAAGAGCCGTAAAAAGAGTTGATAGAGAGCTGGGCAGAGCCTGAGCGACGCCTGGTGTGATGTCTATTATTTCAGACACATCAAACGAGGTGATCAAAGAGCCTCCGTTTCGGGCATCTCTATTGGAGGCGGTGGGAGCGAGGCCAGGTTGCTGCTGAGTGGGACTCACCCTGACTGCGTATGAAGATAAAGCAGCACTGTATCAAAGCAACACGCCCGTCGCACTCATTCCACAGAGACTGTGGTCACAGGATGCCTCTCATGGTTGCTGGAGCAGGTATTTTTGTTTTCGCAGTCATCATGACTGTAGGCATCTTGGTGGTGTGCATTCAACAGATGGTTGACGGAGTTTATGCTAATGCGGCATACACCGATGTGCCTTTCAGGCACTGCTGATGGCTGCAGCGATTTAGAATAACACAGGCGAGAAGCCACTTATGTCTGCAAATCAAATTAGATGAGAAAGTTGAAATTTCCAACTTCCAAGCAGCTTGGAAAACATTAAAAGCTTGTGTGGAAAGCCACGACCCCAAATGAACCGCGATGTGATGCATGACGTCATGCGAACATGGCGGCACCCATGCAAATAATGATAAAGATTTAGTTTTCAGCAAATAAAATGCATAATCGACTTGAAACTGCCGCACTACATTAATATTATACAATTATTTGCAGTGTAATTTTTTGTTGTTTCTTTTTTTTTTTTTTCATTTTTCTCTCCTTTTTAAATTTAATTCATGTGGAGAAACATTTAGCCACTAAAATTAAAAATCAGGATGGCTCAGACAACGAAAATGAAAAGATTTATATACATCTGAGAGACACTTTTATCCAAAGCAACTTAAATTTAATTTACGTTTATTGCACTTATTTTTCCTGAGGTGCACCTATTATCTTAGTATGTTTTTATGTATGTAATCAAAATTGTAATTCTTGAATTTGTCTTCTCCATTCTCAAATATTTTGATTGAACTTTACCAAAAAATATCATTCATTAGTCAAATACTAATTTCTATAAGTAAACTTAGACAACAGTTGTAAGTTTTAGACAAAATTAACTGTTGGATTTCCAACTTAAGTGATATTCAGAGATTTTATTATGGTAGCATAGTTATTTATTATTGTGATACTTGCAAAGCAACTGAATTATTATTTAGAGTGTGCAGCAGTAGAACCACATCTGAAATTGGCCTAAATCAGATGCCAAAAATCTGATCTGTGCCAGATGTCTGTGAACCCCACCCCCCCAGAAATGTTTATGTAAATGCGTCCCTAGAGTCTGCATTATTCATGCAGCGAATTCCACAATCCGATTTACAGCCATACCACTCCCATACATTAGAAACTCTCGTTCTCTCCGCTCAATTTCTGTAGCATGTGTAGCCCATAATTTCATTTCTGTATTGAGTGAGGCCAGTCAGTGCATCAGATCAAACAGCAAAGGAGGCTGGAATCAGTCAAGAAGTCTTTTAATTAGCCTCTAAAAATTAAGCTCTCAGAAAAGAGCCCTTTAAAAACAGTTTAGATCCTTCAAAGACACAATGAGGTGGAAACCAAGTACAATCTCCTCAGAAAACTCACATTCCATACCCATCAACATCTGCTGATTAGAGAGAGTGAAGTATTTAGGGAGGTTTACAGGGATGTTTCAGAGCCAAGTGCACACTTGAGTTTTAAAGCTCATCACACTTTTTATGGTGTCAGTCACAAGTCGTTATGATGTTTCTTTTTCATGTCAAGCCTTGAACCTTGCACCCTGTTCAGACTTACAGTATCTCACAAAAGTGAGTACACCCCTCACATTTCAGTAACTATTTTATTATAACTTCTCAAGGGACAATACTATAAAAATGAAACTTGGATCTATTTTAGAGTAGTCAATGTGCAACATGTATAGCAGTGTAGATTTACTGTCCTCTGAAAATAACTCAACACACAAACATTATTGTCAAAATAGCTGGCAACAAAAAAGGAATTTTAACAGAGAAATAATGTAAAACATAAGTGTTTTGTGTTTCTGGAGAATCCTATTTTCGAACAATTAGTCTGCAAAAATCTTGCTTTAAGTTTAACATCCTGAAGTAAACGTACATCACTTAAAGTAATGGTAACTCACAGTTCAGCAAATGAATCAGATCTTGATTTATTAAAGGAATAGTTTACCCAAAAATGAAAATTGTGTCATTAATTACTGACCCTCATGTCATTCCAAACCCTTAAAAGACCTTCGTTGCATCTACCAAGTTCAAGGCCCAGAAAGATAGTAAGGACATTGTTAAAAATAGGCCATGTGACATCAGTGGTTTGACCTTAATTTTACGAAACTACGAGAATACTTTTTGTGCACATTGAACACATGGCGAAGAATGACACGGAAGAGAAGAAATTGTTGAATATAGTCATTATTTTAGTTTTCTTTGTGCACGAAAAGTATTCTCACAGCTTCATAAAATTATGGTTGAACCACTGATGTCACATGGTCTTTACTACCTTTCTGTACCTTGAATGTGGTAGTCGCATTGCTGTCTATGCAGGGTCAGAAAGCTCTCAGATTTCATCAAAAATATCTTAATTTGTGTTCCGAAGATGAACGAAGGTCTTACGGGTTTGGAACGACATGAGGGTGAATAACTGACACAGTTTTCAGTTTTGGGCTACTATCCTTTTAACAGCTCTGGCAGGTCAGTAAGTTCATTCAGTGAAAGATTCATTGGACTCATTCAAACCGGTAACTTTTTTTTCCCTCATCACATTCATTTGGACGCAAACTGACATCCACAACTTGGCTGTCATATAAGATTTATGAAGTGCTGCCTTTGAAAAGCCATGCATGCATGAAACATTGGTTTTGAATAGACTAAACTCCATGTAAAGAATTTTTGTCTTAAAGGGATAGTTCACCAAAAAAAGTATATTCCTTGAACATTTACTCACTCTCAAGTCATTCTATTATATATATATATATATATATATATATATATATATATATATATATATATATACATGCAGGTGCATCTCAAATTTGAATGTCATGGAAAAGTTCATTTATTTCAGTAATTCAACTCAAATTGTGAACCTCGTGTATTAAATAAATTCAATGCACACAGACTGAAGTAGTTTAAGTTTTTGGTTCTTTAAATTGTGATTATTTTGGCTCACATTTAACAAAAACCCACCAATTCACTATCTCAACAAATTAGAATACGGTGACATGCCAATCAGCTAATCAACTCAAAACACCTGCAAAGGTTTCCTGAGCCTTTAAAATGGTCTCTCAATTTGGTTCACTAGGCTACACAATCATGGGGAAGACTGCTGATCTGACAGTTGTCCAGAAGACAATCATTGACACCCTTCACAAGGAGGGTAAGCCACAAACATTCATTGCCAAAGAAGCTGGCTGTTCACAGAGTGCTGTATCTAAGCATGTTAACAGAAAGTTGAGTGGAAGGAAAAAGTGTGGAAGAAAAAGATGCACAACCAACTGAGAGAACCGCAGCCTTATGAGGATTGTCAAGCAAAATCGATTCAAGAATTTGGGTGAACTTCACAAGGAATGGACTGAGGCTGGGGTCAAGGCATCAAGAGCCACCACACACAGACCAGGGCTCTACACTAACATTTTCTTTTAGGAGCGCTTGTAAAAAATTTAGGAGCACGGTCAAAAATTTAGGAGCACCTTCTAATCAATAATCAAAAATTCAAATCAAAAAATTAACCTTCCTATTACGAGGTGATATTTGACCGCTTAAAGTGATTTAAAGGGAATTTTGTTTTTACATTTGTAATGGAATTTTTCTAACTTTATTAAAAGTATGTCATCTTTTGTCAAATTCAAAAAAATATATATTTATAAGCTTTTCAACATTTTTAATTAAAACAACAGAATAAGTAGAATAAGAATGTTACCAATAAAATTAAATCAGTATTTAAGAAATAAATTTGTACTACAGAGGTGGCACAGAAGAAGACAAAAGTGGCTTGTAGGTGTATTTTCAGACATTTAATGAGGCTGCATGAGTGCAATTCATAAATTCATGTTGAGGTTAATGTTTTAAATATGCAATTTTGAATATAGAAATATTAAATGATTTAAATAACAGAAAAGATACTTTAAAAAATTAAATTAAAACTGCCAGCAGGTGGCGTCAAGTCACTGATTTTATCACTGAATCATTCATTTAACTGATTCGTTCGAACGGCTGATTCATTCAGGAACGAAGCATCTGACTGTCTTTATGAATGGGTAATTGAATCATTGACTCACTAGATTCATTTAAAAACGCAGTTCATTCATAAACGAAACACCGCTGTTTGAATGGAGATGCGCAGCGGCTCAGATGTGACTGTTTGAAACTATTTTCATTGAGGAAATAGAGCAAAATAAGGCAATAGTGTTGTAGTCAGACAATATATTTCACTTAATATTAACTTGTTTAATTAACTGTTGTATAAAATCAATATCACATTTGCAAGCTGTCACTCTCCTTAGTTAATCACGATCTCAAAAAACTATATTATAATCAACGCATCTCTCTACTGCACAGTGAATCTCTTATTTACACTCTGTCTACACTTTGTTTGTTATAATGAGGGGATACGTCTCATTACTCAACGCTGCAAAAACACGTAAGTATGTTAGAAACCTTTGAAGCTCCCTCGGCGCAAACACAAATATGCTGATTGGGTCAGTCGCACAGCTGCTCCTAAATATTTTTTCATAGTCGCAAGCAGTAGTTTTCAGTCGCAAATGCGACTGAAATGGTCGCACTGTAGAGCCCTGACAGACGTGTCAAGGAATTTGGCTACAGTTGTCGTATTCCTCTTGTTAAGCCACTCCTGAACCACAGACAACGTCAGACGCGTCTTACCTGGGCTAAGGAGAAGAAGAACTGGACTGTTGCCCAGTGGTCCAAAGTCCTCTTTTCAGATGAGAGCAAGTTTTGTATTTCATTTGGAAACCAAGGTCCTAGAGTCTGGAGGAAGGGTGGAGAAGCTCATAGCCCAAGTTGCTTTGAAGTCCAGTGTTAAGTTTCCACAGTCTGTGATGATTTGGGGTTCAATGTCATCTGCTGGTGTTGGTCCATTGTGTTTTTTGAAAACCAAAGTCACTGCACCCGTTTACCAAGAAATTTTGGAGCACTTCATGCTTCCTTCTGCTGACCAGCTTTTTAAAGATGCTGATTTCATTTTCCAGCAGGATTTGGCACCTGCCCACACTGCCAAAAGCACCAAAAGTTGGTTAAATGACCATGGTGTTGATGTGCTTGACTGGCCAGCAAACTCACCAGACCTAAACCCCATAGAGAATCTATGGGGTATTGTCAAGAAGAAAATGAGAAACAAGATACCAAAAAATGCAGATGAGCTGAAGGACACTGTCAAAGAAACCTGGGCTTCCATACCACCTCAGCAGTGCCACAAACTGACCACCTCCATGCCACGCCGAATTGAGGCAGTAATTAAAGCAAAAGGAGCCCCTACCAAGTATTGAGTACATATACAGTAAATGAATATACTTTCCAGAAGGCCAACAATTCACTGAAAATGTTTTTTTTATTGGTCTTCTGAAGTATTCTAATTTGTTGAGATAGTGAATTGGTGGGTTTTTGTTAAATGTTAGCCAAAATCTTCACAATTAAAATAACCAAAGACTTAAACTACTTCAGTCTGTGAGCATTGAATTTATTTAATACACGAGTTTCACAGTTTGAGTTGAATTACTGAAATAAATGAACTTTTCCATGACATTCTAATTTAGTGAGATGCACCTGTGTGTATATATATATATATATATATATAGAAGATTGTCTCAGTATTTTTTTGGCCATACAATGGAGACCAATGGTCACCAAAACTGTTTGGTTAACAACGTTCCTCAAAATATCTTATTTTTTGTTCTGCAGAAGAAAGAAAGTGAACAACATGAGGATGATTGAGTCAGTAGTTTTGGGAGAACTAACTTTTTAAGTAACATCTAAATATTTGGTGAAGCTTTGAAATCCTGTTGGTAGGCTCAATGCTTGGACAAATATCCAACTTCACCTTCATATTCTACACCCACACCCAACCTACACCCAACACATGACCTAAGTCTCTCAAATACACAGAGTGTGCGAGAAACCATCGTCCCTGACAATACAGCTACATTCTCCACTCAATGACGTCTAACAGACTAAAATTTAATGACTTAAGGTTTTCCACATGAGGCACATTGTTTTATGGCATATGAGTTAACAGGTGCCTTATACCTCAGTCTGGATTGATTCAGGTGCTATTCGTGTTCCCCAAAAGAAATTATTTCCTGTCAGGATCCAAAGAATGAATTGATGGATGGTGCGAACTCAGTCACCCCAATTCATCCCTTGTTGCTGCAAAAGCAATTCAAGCTCTTATTGAAAACATAACAAGAATGAAAGAAAGTCGAAACTGTTCTAGGCTTGAGCAAGAGCCAGAAATGATTATTAACAGAGAATGAAGAAAGAGGACTGAGCATCATGTTAAGTCAGAGCACATAAGTTCTAGGCCAAGACATTTATATTTACTGAAATATATACAATCATTCATCAAAAAAAAAAAAAAAAAAGAAAAGAAAAGAATATTGCAAAAGAATATCAATCCCAAGAAATACAGGCCCATACTTTATTTTATCTATTGGGATTGATTGGATGTTGGAAAGTGGGAGTTACATGCTAGAAAAGACTTATTAAAATAGTTTATTTGCTTCAGGAGAAGGGCAGAAAAATAAGAGGTATAGGCACTGCTTTTCATCAGAATCTTCAGTGCCATGGCAAAAAAAAAAAAAAAAAAAAAAATCATATTTTTGATAGTGAGTGAGTTTGTAGTGTGCATTAAATGTGATGCAAAAAAAATAAAATAATGACAAGAAATGTATTTCTGTTGAAATACAACATTTTGAAATGTCAACATTTTTAGTGAAGCAACAACATGCTGTGGAACTAGTCTGATTCCCAAACAAATGAGACTTAGTTCTTTTTTATATACATTCCAAAAACATACAATGCAACCAGTGAACTCATATTCACAAACAAATTAGGCTTAGGAGCCAATTCTTTTTAGTGATTCAGAAACCTTCAGTGCAACTAGTGTAATCTGATTTTCAAACAAATGGCTCTTATGAGCCAGTTCTTTTTAGTGAAGCAAAAATACTGTATACTGCACAAAGAGTCTGAATCTTGACACAAGACTCTTATGAACCGGTTCTTTTTAGTGAATCAAAAACTTACAGAATGACTGGTGTAGTCAAACAAACAACTCTTATAAGCTTGTAATATAATAAAATCCATGGTATTCCTGTTGATTTTTAACTTGATTTTTTTTAGATTTAATGAGAGTCTGTCTCACTAATAATGATTTGGGCCATTTTGCATGGAATAATCAGACTCTCCTCATTGTTTCCTTCAGGTTGCTGCTTCTTTGGAGGAGCAGGCTTTCACAGAGGCATGGGGTCAAAAAGCAAAGGCTACCTTCAGTGATTCTCTCATGGAGACCTTCACTAATCCAGACCTGAAGAAAATCATCAGTAAGATCAATGTTCTGGGACCCGCCAATCTCCCAACCGAAGAGAGAGAGCGGGTGAGTTGACCACTGAAGAGCTGTGGAAGAAGAGCTCTTGACAAAGCATCAAGATGTGATTTGATCGCTCTCTTTGTTTTCTTAGTACAATACCATTCTGAGCCAGATGGACAGCATCTACTCAAAGGCAAAGGTGTGTCCCCCTTCAGAGGAATGCTGGTCTTTGGAGCCTGGTGAGAAGCGCTTCCAACACTTTGTTGATGTGTGTCAGTAAGGGTCAAAATGAAGGTGAAAATCCACATGCATACGCAAAAGGAAGTACAAGTGCTTGCAATGCAACAAAAGAATTGTCTTTCAGATAAGCTTGATGCATGAACATCAAGCTATAGATGGTTGAAGGGATGAAACAAAGAACACTAATCAACCGAGAAAGCAAAAGTAGTAATAACACCTTTGCCGACAGATTATATTTAAAATAGAGAACATTTAAACATTGTTTACATTCTCCAAAGGGTGATTTTGCAGATTTAAAATATGTTTATTTATAACTAAAATTGCTATGATATTGCTTTTGCACAACAGTTAACAATAAAAAAGAAGTTAATACTAAATAACTTATTGTTCAGCCAACAAAATCTCTGAGAAACATGTAGTAGTGAATGATTCAATGACTCACTCATAAAAAGCCATTTGTTTTGCTCCTGAAAGAATTAGTGTTTTGAACGTGTTGAGGTCACATTTACCATTGTTCAGCAAATTTTTGTGAGCAAAATGCAGTAATTACAATAAGAATCCAAACAATCTGGAATTTCATGCGAGGGTGAAAGATTTCCCAATGCAGATTTCGCAACAGGTTCAAATTGGTCAAATGAATTTGCAGCATTGACCAACAGAAAGCTTCTGGGTTTGAAAGTGCTTCACACATCACTAACCGCAAAATTAGCAAAAGTGTGACTGCATCTTCAATTACTTTAAGATTCACTCATAAAGACAGTCACTTGTTGCACCTACTGGTATATAACTTGGGTAACACTTTATTTTAAGAACCAATTCTCACTACTAACTAGCATGCATATTACTAGCATACTGGCTGTTTATTAGTGTTTATAAAGCACATATTAATGCTTAATTCTGCATATCCATATTTTGGACCCCTTACCTCATACTTAAACTTAACAACTACCTTAATAACTATTAAGAAGCAACACATTTAGAAAATTCTATTTTTAGTTTATTCAGGCAAAAGTCGTAGTGAGAACTGGACCTTAAAATAAAGTGTGACCTAAGTTTGTAACCTGCTGAAAGAATTCTTGTAAAATCTCCACCACTTGACCTCACTTGCCTTATTCTCAACATTTAATTTTACAAAATGTTTGTTTACATTAGCACTGTTAGGTTTACGGGGGTTTTTTTTTTGCGAACAGAACATTGCACTTGAAGTGTTTAGCTTATCTCAAAAGGTTGCTTTTATCTGAAGAGTGCACCATTACATCTGTGTCACAACAGTTTTACATGGCTAATAACATCCTTAATCTCTATAACATTCAAAATCCAAAACTATCTGCTTCTTTGGGTGAAATCACGTTTGTTCTAATAGTGTTTCATACATGTGGTCAGATTAATGTAACAGATTTGTGTTTCTTCCCATCTCCAAATACATCTACAGCAAAAAAAGCCACAAACAAACAGCAGTAAATCTGACTCCGTATGAATACACAGCACTGAATTCTAGCTGATGTCTATCTCTTGCCGACTGTTGCTGTCCTCCACTTCATGGATCCAGCCATATGATCCAAAGCTAAAATCAACAAGTGTTGCATCCTGTGCTCCTAAATGCTTCTGTTCAAGACTTTTCCTGAGAAAGTGCACTGATTTAGCTTCTGTGAACCACAAAAATCCGGAACGCAGTTGTAAACAAACGCCCTTTCTTCATCGGGGGCTCATTTGCAAGATTTAGCATAACTTAAATCTTGAACTAGAAGCTGCTTTACTGCAGAGTCAGTATTAAAAAGTTAACTTAGAAATGAAAATCTGCTGAAAATGTACTCCCCTTCAGGCCATCCAAGATGTAAATAAGTTTGTTTCTTGATCAGAAAAGATTTCAGTGAATGGTGCCGTGAATGGTGCAGTGAATGGTGCTGTCAGAATGAGTTCAAACAGCTGATAAAAACATCACAATAATCCATAAGTAATCTCCAAATTAACTTTAAGTCTTTTTAAGCGAAAAGCTGCACGTTTGTAAGAAACAAATCCATCAAGACGTTTTTAACTTCAAACTGTTGTTTCCAGCTAAAAATGTAAGTAATCTTTCCATAATATTGCTACAAATCTGTTCCGATGAAGAAACAAACTAAGTTATACCTTGGATGGCCTCAGGGTAAATTTTGGATTAAATATTCCTTTAATTATTTTGCATTTATGTTATTTAGAGCTCACAGAAATCATGGCTACCTCAAGAAGCTATAAGAGACTTCTGTATGCATGGGAAGGCTGGCACAATGCCTCAGGGGTCCCTCTCAGATCCCTCTACCCTGAGTTTGTGGAGCTCAGCAATAAGGCATCTCGGATGGACGGTAAGTAATTCTTTTGGATGATTGGAGAGGGGAGAATGAGAACAAAAAAAAAAAAGATTTGACACCACTTTCTTATCTGTTCTCCCCAGGCTTTAAAGATACAGGCGATTACTGGCGTTCCTGGTACGACTCTCCAACCTTCGAGCAAGACCTAGAGAATCTGTTTAAACAGCTGGAACCTCTCTACCAAAACCTGCATGCCTTTGTTCGTCGAAAGCTCTACGACTACTACGGCCCTAAATACATCAACCTCAAGGGTCCCATCCCTGCCCACCTCTTGGGTAAGTCGTTAGATTGTGAAAAATACAGATTTATGAATTATGGTTTATTATTACTGAAATTCCACAACTAGTTTCACAAAGCCAGACTTTTGACATACAGTATAAAATCTGGTTCTCATTTTAGTATATTACGGCCAAAAATCGCCCACTTAGACAGGAAAATAGATTCAGACTGCATTTACATTTACTGTTCAGTTGTGCATTCAGCAGACACTTTTATCCAAAGCAACTTACAATAGAGAGGCATAAGTAGTATGTCACATTGGTAACACTTTACTTAAAGCCTGTATATATAATAGGGCTGTGCAATTAATCGAATTCGATTATCATGCACATCTTGTCAGTAAATCCGGTTCTGTGATTAGTAGTAAATCGCCATCACCTGTTTTCAGATGGAGCGGCATTTACTACACAGAGCCGTAGTTCACCGACAAGCTAGGCAATATTGCGTTCGTCTGCTATTATGAACGCGATATTGCCTAGCTTGTCTGTGAACTATGGCTCTGTGTAGTAAATTCTGCTCCATCTGAAAAAAGGTGATGGCGATTTACTACTAATCACGGAACTGGATTTACTGACGAGATGCGCATGATAATCGAATTCGATTAATTGCACAGCCCTAATATATAACGAATTACAAAATTATTTTTAATGCATCAATTATGCCTTGTAATGCACAGTTATCAACAGGTAATTGCAATTTTACATTTACAGAATTCTGCCTTTATAATTTAATGCATTATATATATATAGACTTCAAGTAAAGTGTTACCACTTTTTTCATGTTTTATACATTGTGATTATAATTCTTATATAAAAACTTTTTATTTTTCTACATTTTGATTATCATATATAACAATTGGAATTCAAGATATGTGGCTTTGTGATTGTTGAGAAGGAAGGCTTCTGGTGATGTTCTCATTGTGTTTGGTTTCTTTTTCAGGTAACATGTGGTCACAAACTTGGAACAACATCTACGACATGATGATCCCTTTTCCTGACAAGCCCAATGTAGATGTGACAGACACCATGGTTGCTAAAGTAAGCGAACAGAACTATATCTTGATGAGTTAATAATATTCTCTGTGCTCCAGAGAGTGATAAAATGATTTGTACCCATAGGGTTATAATGCTACTCACATGTTTCGGGTGGCTGAGGAGTTCTTCACCTCTCTGGGTTTGCTTGAAATGCCTCCTGAGTTTTGGGACAAGGCCATGCTGGAGAAACCCACTGATGGAGGAAGGGATGTGGTCTGCCATGCCTCTGCCTGGGACTTCTACAACCGCAAAGATTTCAGGTACGTTAATCGTATCTCAGTACAGTAGTTCATATTGTTGCACAGTGGCAAACTGTTTTAGGGTATCTGATGCTTGCGTATTCTCTGAGGTAATATCCTAATCCTTGTTCTTTATCAGTTATTTTTTTATTTATTTTTTATTTGGAATAAAATAAAGATGAACAAATACTGTAACAAATGTATTGCTCATTGTTATTTCATGTTAGTTAGATAATGTTAGCATTGTCTAATGTCAACTAATGAGACATTATTTTAAAATATATAATTTAGCTTTATCAAGAGTTGTTGTTATTTCAAAAATTTTACAATTTTCTCCATGGTATTAAACACAGTACATCATTTGAAATATGGTGGAAATTACACTTTGTTTTGGAATTTTAAATACTTTAAGAATAAAAATAAATAATTCTACACTGATACATCTACATACACTTTTGTTAATGGATGAATAAATCTAGTGAGAGTGAGCAAAGTGTGCTATATTTTTCAAAAATTAAAAAGGCAAAAATGCTGCATGTTTTCCAACAAGTTTCAAACACTTCCTCTAATCTGCTATTGTTCAGCAAGTACTCCTATCCTAAACTCACTCTCTCAATTGTCTGAGGCAATGTTGCTTTGTTCAGCCCAGTACAGCTGCTCAAACAAACATTGTAATTTTGTTTAGTGCTGCAAAAACATAGAATATTGACTTTCCCAAACTCATTCCATTAGTTGAGTCAATGTTCTCTGTCTTATGAAAGCTTTTTTTCTGCCGCAGAATAGGAAAAAAGTGACTTTCATCTGATAATTCTGATAATTTTTGCAAGTTTTTATACACTCTAAAAAATCCTGTTTTTTTTGTTTTTGTTTTTGTTTTTGTTTTTTTAAACCCAAATGCTGGGTTGAGCCTTTTGGGTCATTTTTTTGGGTTATTTTTTCAGTGTTTGGGTAGTTTTTTAGTTTTACCCAGCTCCTGGGTCAGATGTAACCCAGCGGTTGAGTTATTTATCGCGGGGATTCTGCGTCGTCTTCTGGAGAGAGCAGTTCTAGCGCCATCGAATTGATGCATTTCTTCGGTAAATACAGGTTTGTGTACATTTTATTTTATATATAAAATCGTTACTGTGTTGTATATCGTTCAGTTTCATGCAGAACAACACACAGCCCAGCAGGCACCAGACGTCTATGTAACGTCAGGTTGACGTTGGACATGACATCGGACAGACGTTGCATTTTGGTTGAAAATGAAAATCAGGTTGACGTCAAAATTTGACGTTGACTTAACGTTGGATTTTGGTTGCACAACCTAAAAACAACAAAATCTCAATGTCAGCTGACGTCGGTATTGGACCAATTTAACATTGACATTAGACGTTAAATTTACGTTGAATTTTGGTCACCCGACGTCGCAACCAAAATTTAACCAAATATCAACGTCTTATGACGTTGTGTGCCTGTTTTGTGCCTGCTGGGAGGCCACCTCGTAAAATATGTACGATGAGATCGGGCTGGTCTTATCGCGTGATGGAAAAGCCTGATACTCTGCATAAAATAAACGATTTTATTCATAAAGATTCAGAATACAAATACTTTGGATGTTAAAATATTTCCTCAGAGCTGTTTACTGTTTGTTTTTGAGCAGGTTATGAAGGCAGTCACACTTTTTTTCGGCTATGAGTGAAACGCAGGGTGGCGGTCTCAGCCGTGAGCAGTTCCCCGCCGAACACGACTCCAACTCGGGCACGAGAGCCAGTGGAAACGGAATAACAGAGACTGGACCATTACACGTGAATTACTTCTGTTTAATGTTTAAAGATTAATGTTTACTTTTAATGTTCGTTAAACAAGTTTAAAAAGGCAATATGTATACATAAAAACGATAAACAATGCTGTAAATGATAAATAAAAGAAAATAAAGGAAGTTATCATGCAAACCAGTGGTTGTGTGGAGTATTTTACAAAAGTTTAGATAAATTAATCTGTAAACATTATTTCATGTATAAAGTAAAAAATAAACTATATTATAATAAAAATGAATCAACCCATTGGCTGGGTTAAATCAACCCATTATGATGGGTTAAATAAATAACCCAATTTGCTGGGCAAAATTAACCCAAAATGTGTTCTGTCCTATATTTACCCAGTCCTTGGGTTAAAAACAAACCAAATTGGGTTGTTTTTAACCCAGTGTTTTTTAGAGTGTATTGCAATTATGAACTCGTTCTTGTAAATTTACATCTTGAAATTCTGTTTTTCTCAAGTTATCGTTTGCTCAAGTCTACATCTTGCGATTCTGAGTTTTCTTTCTGAATTCTGAGTTTACATCTCGCAATTCAGTTTTTTTTCATAATTGCAACTTCATAACTTGCATTTCAGTATATAAATTTGCAATTCTGATACATAAAATTCTAAATAATTGAATTGTGCGATGAAGTCACAGTAATGGTTTTTTCTATTTTTATTATTTATTTATTATTTTAATTCTATTAAAATAATAAATTCTATTTTTTAAATTATTTGTTTATTATTTTAATTCTGTAGCAGAAATTAGCTTTCATAGTATCAGATTGGTCAGGATCAACAGAATAATTCGATAGCACCACATCAAACTATGAATATTATATACATATAGGAAGGGATTGGCACAGAATTACACAAATCACCATCAAAGATTTTCTTAAGAAATATAGCAAAATGTGTGATCCCTGACAGAATCAAACAGTGCACCACTGTGACTATGGAGCAGCTTTTCACTGTGCATCACGAGATGGGCCATGTGGAATATTACCTCCAGTACAAAGAGCAGCCAGTCAGCTTCAGGAGAGGAGCCAATCCTGGCTTCCATGAGGCCATAGGGGATGTGCTGTCTCTGTCTGTGTCCACACCCAAACATCTCCACACCATCGGCCTCTTGGACCAACTGACCGATGATGCTGGTAAGAGAAAGACATTCAGAAATACACTTCCACTAGTGTAAACCTGAGATAAACTGATTACATATTTGAAATTCCATAGAGAGTGACATCAACTACCTGTTGAAGATGGCTTTGGAAAAGATTGCCTTCCTTCCTTTTGGATACCTTATTGATCAGTGGCGCTGGGGTGTGTTTAGTGAACGAACACTGCCTGAACGTTACAATGCAGAATGGTGGTACCTCAGGTAAAAAAAAAAAACAAAACTAAAAAAAAAAAAAAAACAGGGTCTCATAATGGAACGCTGGGGTCAGTAATGGATCATTTGTGTTGTAATAGTTCAAGAATATTAAATAGGTCATGATAATATTGCTATCCTTCATAAACCTATATCTGTAGCAATTCATTTTTTTAATTTTTAATCCATTTTTAATCCAATTTTTTTTTTTTTCTCAAGCTACCAGTCAACTAAGATAAGGTAATTGTTTTCAAGTGTAAATTTCTTGAATTGAATTTAAGATTTTTTCTTTTATTAGGACAAAATACCAAGGCATCTGTCCACCAACCAGACGTACAGAGGAGCATTTTGATGCTGGAGCAAAATATCACATTCCTGGAAACACACCATACATCAGGTAAGCTTCTTATCACAAGCTGCTCATGCTAAATAACAAATCAATACTTAAGAAAATAAATAACTATTTTTTTTTCCTCATTTAACCTCTTATAGATACTTTGTGAGCTTCATTCTACAGTTCCAGTTCCATGAGAAATTATGTCAGGAGGCTGGACATACTGGACCTCTGCACAAATGCGATATCTACAGATCAAGAGAAGCTGGAGCTGTTTTAGAGTATGTATTGAGAATACAGAGTGACTGCTGGGGGCTTGGGTGAAACTCATCACAATAAATGGAAAGTCTGTACATTAGGATTAAGTGTTATTTTATTCTGTTTGGAAGGGAAGTCTTGAAGGCTGGCTCTTCAAAGCCTTGGACAGAGGTGCTACAAGAGGCTCTGGGCACTAACAAAATGGATGCCAGCGCCCTGATGAAATATTTTGAGCCAGTTACTACCTGGCTGCAGGAACAGAACACAAAAACGGGAGAGACACTGGGCTGGCCTGATTTTAATTGGGTGCCACCAGTACCAGAAGGCTACCCTGAAGACATCGGTAAGAACGTGTGCAAACTATTTTTATTAGGACAACCAATTTAGCTTGTAAATTTAGTTAATTATATAAAAAAAAAATAACACAAAACGTTACAAGTAACACATTTAATCATGCCCCCTGACCTGCACAAAAACGCACCCGGTGGAAATGTTGTGTCTCTTAGCTGCAGAGCTGCCAAATCTGTGTTTTTTTAAACTTGTGAAAAAGAAGTGTGCTTAACTGTAGTGTACTTGAAACCTTAAAAGTATATTTTTAAAAATGTTCTTATAATGTGAAAATAATGAAATAAAAGGCCATTTAAGTGTACTGAAAGAGTGACTTTCATGACTAAAGTTCTTAAAAAGTGCACTTTGTAATAATGTAAAATTATTTTAATTAAAAGTAAGTCATTAATGTATTAATAATATTGGATAATATAACAAAACTCTTAAGTTATTTGCATTTCATGTAAATTTAAACTATAATACATTTGAAATTAATAGAAACGAACATGCATTTAAGCTTCCAAAAACATCACAGTAAGTCTTCACAGTATATTGTTTCAAAGCAAATTATTTCCTTAGTGTCACATAGTGGAATCACAAAAATAAAGCATATTTTCAAACATGCACTTCTATAAACAAATATTAATTTCTTTGAGGGAGATAACCCCATTATAGTAGTAACTGAACAATAAACTGGGTCAAGGGAATGTGGTTGGACAAAAATTCTTTCAAATTTCACCTTTATGTACTCTTGCATTTAATAAGTACTCTTAAGTACAACTTAAGTACTCTTTTTTTTAAAAGTATGCCAAAGTGTACTTTAACATACTTACGCATGCTTTTTCCAAAGGGATGATCTTTATCAGCCTTGATTTATTTTTTCAGAGTCAGTTTTTTAAATTTTAAAATGCTGCTACCTTATATATTAGGCCTACAAAGCCTTCTCAGAAAATATGCAGAACTCATCATGTTTTTGAATGCCTTAGGTAAAATAACAGATGAGATGCTGGCCAAGCAGTTCTTAGAGGAATACAACAGCACAGCAGAGGAGGTCTGGAACGCTTACACTGAGGCCTCCTGGACCTACAACACTGACATCACTGAAGCCAACAAGGAGATCATGGTGAGGCCCGGGCTTCTCTCTGTTCTACAACATTGCTCAATCTCAAAGTCTCATGCTGCAATTTTTGGCTTTAGCTGCAAAAAAACTTGGAGATGGCCAATCACACAAAGATCTATGGACTAGAGGCCCGTAAGTTCGACACAAGCGACTTCCAGGACGAGTTGGTGAAGAGAATCCTGACGAAACTGAGTGACCTTGAGAGAGCTGCACTTTCTGAAGAAGATCTTATAGAGGTAAGACAGATAGATAGATAGATAGATAGATAGATAGATAGATAGATAGAGATGAACTTGGGCTTTTTGAAAGACTACATTATGACTTCTTATATTTTTTCCATGTTCATAGTACAATAATTTGCTAGCATCCATGGAGACCCTGTACAGTGTAGCCACAGTCTGCAAGGATGAATCAAATTGTCTGCCTCTAGATCCAGGTGAGTTCACTTTTATTAATTTTTTTTCTATACCGTTCAAGAGTTTGGGTTCAGTTTTTTTATTATTATTATTATTTAACAAGAATGCATTAAATTGATAAAAAGTGACAAAGTATGTTACAAAATATATATATTTCAAATAAATGCTGTTCTTTTGAACTTTCTATTAACTAAAAAAAAGTATCACGGTTTCCACAAAATATATTAAGAAGCACAACTGCTTTCAACATTTATAATAATAGGAAATGTTTCTTGAGCAGCGAATTAGCCTATGGACCTTTTTCAAATTTTCGGGTTCTATAGCGGTGAATGGGAGAAATATAGTTTTTGCATTTCCATTTGGTCAGATAGCCCACAACAGTGTTTTCACCAAATTCAAAAAGAGGAAGACTGGAGTAAAAGCTGCTAATATTTCAACTTTGCATCAGGAATAAATTATATTTTAAAATATATTCAAATAAAAGACAGTTCTTTTAAATTGTAATAATATTTTGCAACATTACAGTTTTTGTATTTTTGATCAAATAATGCAGCCTTGGTGAGCAGAAGAAGCTTTGAAAATTCGTACAGACTCCAAACATTTTGAACAATTTGAACACTTTTAGACAAGGTTTTTTATTTTATGTTTTAAAAGTTATGCACACGCTGAGAAAAAACTCACTGTGGCCTTTTCTGTTTTTTGTTAGTTATGCTAACTGTTCGTAGTGGAACAGTGAACAATAAAAGTGCTTACAGAGTCTGTTTTTCATATCACAGCCTGCCAAATTGATTACTATAACCCCCTTATGCTGTTTTTGATGTGTTTGTGTTTTGTTTTCCAGATCTGAATAAGATCATGGCCGAGTCCAGGGATTATGATGAGCTGCTGTTCGCCTGGCAGGGTTGGCGTAATGCCTCGGGCAGAGAGATCCGCAACAGCTACCAGAGATATGTGGAGCTTGCCAACTTAGCTGCAAAGAGCAATGGTAAGTGCCTGAAAATAAAGCACTTTTTGTATGAGGATCTCTTGCAACACAGGACAGCTGGAGAAAGATATTTAATATCTTTCGGTGAATTTAGTTTTACAAACTTTTATCAAAGGTGGCAATAAATGCTGACTCACATTAAGAATAGTTCCTAAGAGCTTTCAATGAAGCCCTCATGTTAATTGTTTATCAAATATCAGGTCACACAGATAATGGGGCATTCTGGCGTTCCCTGTATGAGACCCCCACTTTTGAAGAGGACCTGGAGGCCTTGTGGAAAGATCTAGAACCGCTCTACCTCAACGTTCATGCCTATGTGCGCAGGGCACTGTACAAGAAATATGGACTAGAACGCATCAACCTTAAAGGGCCAATTCCAGCTCATCTGCTAGGTGAGAGATGAACTAAACAAATATATAGCTATAAAATGATTTTTTTTTTAAGATGCTTTGGTTAGTAAATGTCTTACTAAAAACATGATATACATGTAACTGTTAGCTAAACATAGATTTCAAAATTTAAAAATTGGCTCCCTTTTACTTTGAATTAGAATCACAGTTTTTAAAATAACAATCAGAAAATCAATCAACAGATAAATTTTGTTAGTTGCAGCTTTTATCCCAAACTTGTGTTCTGTGACAAAATCAGCACGATCTCACAGGAAAATGTAGCCTAATAAACCTGCTGTTGTCTGTCATTAAAGTCAAACAACAAAGAAAAGGAGAAAATCACTCACTGATTTTGACCGAATAACTTCAGTATAAATAAAATTATTTTATTATTTTATTAATTAAATATTTAATTCATACAATGAAGACTAGTATGCACCATTTTATTTCTACATTTGATTGTTCAGCAATACTACAAACCTGTACCTACACTTGAGATATTTTTTTTAATGTTTTCATTTTGTTTATCTTGTAATGTTTTACAGTTTTATTCATCAAGCAGTTAATTAATTAATTAATTTCTTAATTTATTGTGCACTGAAATATCAGCATGTACCCTTAGGGGCTCCATAGTCATATGACAGCATCTTACTGCCATCTCATTTTAGAAGGCTTTATGTGTCTTCACACATGCTAATAGTGGGGTACTAATGTACATGTGGGAAAACTCAGAGCTGAGCAAATCAATTGAAGTTTCAAATTGGTGCTCTGATCTGCTTCTTCTGTCAGTCTTTCTTTTTCTTTTACCGCCCTGTTTCTCAGTCTGACCGCCTGCACTTGGGTCTGAACTGGATGCGTCTCCATGTGATGCTGGAGGGTAAAAGTCAGGGCTTAATTTGATCTTTTTCCGTTCACTGCTTACTGTCTTGCCATAATTCTCTCTTTTTCTTTTAACACCCTGATCCAGCTTAACAGGGCGAGATGATCCAGGCTGTTCATCATCAATAATGCACCTTTTCATTGGTGATCTTCCAGGTCTGAGCTCAATACTGTTGGGGTGAGACAGTCCAGGCTGTTCTTTATCATTTCTGGAGCCTTTCACAGGTGATTCTCCAGATGTGATCTCACTATTGTTGAGATCAGACAGTCCAGACAGTTGTTCTTTTCTGTTGGTACCAGGTCTGACCTCAATGTCAATGAGGTGAGACAGTCCAGACTGTTCTTGTTCTTTGCTGGAGCCTTTCATAGGTGTCTTCCCACATGCTGCTGGTGGGGTACTAATGTACAGGTGGGAAAACGCAGAGGTGAGGGAATCAATCGAAGAATCAGACTGGAGGTCCAATCTTTTCCTTTTCCACTCTACGCTCTCTGATCTGCCAGATTTCTCATTTTTTCTTTTAACACCCCGTCTCATCTCAACCTGACTGCCTGAGCTGAGGGAATCCGTTGAATAATCAGAAGCAGAGCGATGATCTGATCTACTCATTTTTCGTTCTCTGCTCTCTGATCTGCCAGAATTCCCCCTTTTTCTTTTCATCTCAATCTGACCTGTGTTTCGGTCAGAACTGGACATGTCTCCAAGTGATAATGGAGAAGAAAATCCTGAGCTGATTCTGTTAGCCATCTGAACAAATCTGGTAATCTACTGATTAACCGCAAACTGGTAGTTCATCAGAGGAAGTCTGATATTCTGTCTCTACTGCTGCTGTGAGCAGCTGACCAGGTCGGTCTGAAACTCCCGGAACGCTGATTGTGATGTCATAGGTGTGATTATTTGAATAATCTCAGTTTAAAAAACAACAACAGCTGAACAGCTGTGCATGTTCTAATGCTCTTCTGTGAAGGCGTGTGTGTGTTTAGAGCTGTGCAATATGGACAAAATAATCACATTTCCATTCTTTTAATGGATATTGTGATTTTATTTGCAATTTTGGTATTTGTTTTCTCTTGTTCACACATTCAATTCAAATTTGCATTTCCGTGTATAAGACCACATTTCAGAAAAAATAAAATAGAATGAACTGCTTGATAAGTAAAACTGTAATGTCTCTATGTCATGTCTCTAGAACAGATGAGATGCAGAAAAATACATTAATATTACAAGACAAAATAAACTAACGTTAAATTCCAATTATAAAAAATAAATAAATATATTTCAAATATCAGTACAGGTTTGTTGTATTGCTGAATAATCAAATGTAATAATAAAATTGTACATAGTCTTCATTGTATGAATTAAATATACACTCATTTTTATTAAAGGTACTAAAGTTATTCAGTCAAAAGCAGTGAGTGATTCTCTCCTTTTCTTTGGTTGTTGGATGAAGATTAGGCACACAAACAGCAGCAGCAGGTTTATTAGATTGTTGTCAAGACCTAATCCTATATCCTTAAACACATCTGATTTTCTCCCAATTGTTTACATTTATTCAAGGCACAAACTTGTATGTTTTAGTTGAATACTCTCCATGACGGGCACGTTTGACATAATTCTGTGTGTATTTGACCATTTTAGTGAAAGAAGCTCAATTCAGCACCCTAATATGACAGTTTTATGTGCGCATACAGTGTTGACAGTTTTATGTGCGCATACAGTGTTTTTTCATGGCTTATTGTGTTTAATAACTCTTTTTAGCATCAGTCATGTCCCTCTTTTGATTTTCTCATTCATGCATGTTTCTTTATCAATCTAACGTAAATTACTTTGAGCAGTCCTGTGCTGGGCAGATATAATTTCATACTGCGATATAAATGATATAGCAAACCATGACAACAGTCTTAACCCTTTAACTTTCAAACCTAAAAAGAGCCAATGAAAATGTATTTTTCTTAAAATATTTATTATCGGACATATAAAATATGACCACAAGCTGTTTTTTTTTTGTTTTTTTTTGTCAAAAATTATGTAAGGTTGGGATGTCTGTTTATGGTAAATCTTGCTTTACATGTATAGTAGTGTTTCATGGGCTTTTTTGAATAAAAACATACCTGTAACACTGTCAGTAAGTCTTAGACACTTATCAGGGTCCACATGAAACTAAATTTATTCAAAAGGGGTGTTTAGAAATAAATAATACAAACTTTATATACTGGTATATTGTGGTCAATATAATATCCAAGCCATTTTCAGTTATTTTAATTTGTTGATAAATTTAGCTAATTTCAGTAAATTCAGCAATTAAAAACATTTCACACATCAGGGCCATTTTTACAAGAATATTACAAGCTGCGTAAAATGTCTAAAAAAATCAGTTCATCATGTGAATCAAACAAAAATGTAAAATGTTTGGAAAAATTTAAGCATGAAGGTCCATCCCTTAACATAACATCACATAAGAAGATGATTTTGACTAATTAATGCCTTTTATTCCTAATTCATATTTCTATTAATATGTCTTAACTAATTATATTTTTGGCTCCATTGTGTGTAGTAGCATACTACTAAGTGTAATACCTAATAGTAGTGTACTACTACCAAGAATAGAATAGAATAAAATAGAATGTTTTGCTTGAAAGTTGCAGTCAGCATTCACTTTCATTATATGAAAAACAGCAAATTTCAAACTTTTTCTGTGTATTTACAGAAAAAAATATATATATAGTTTAACAACATGACTTAGTAAATGATGACAATGTTTTATTTTTGGGTGAACTGTTACTTTAAACCAAATCTGAATTCTGCATCCTTTGCCACCTCAATGCAAATATAGCACATTATTTGATTTGAACATTTTCGAATAATTTCTAACCCCTGCATCCCTACATAATTCTTTAAACCCAAGGTTTCTTTCACAGAAGTGGTTAAACATGAACAACTAGATGAAATCTACATAATTTCTGCTAAAAAAAACAAACACGTCCAGATCTTTTTCTTTTTTCTTGAGGGTTTACATTGATATTCTGTAGTTGTTTGCGGCAACTCCAAAGCAATCGACAGGATTTAATGTGCTTTCAAAATCATCAAGCGTGACTGTGTGTGCGTACATATCAGTGGCTACATTTGCACATGTGGGAAACTGTGTGTACTTGTGTTTGTGTGTACGCAATGGTTCCACATGACTGGAGATTCAATGGCTTGGAATTCCAAGCCCAGTGGTTTCCTCCAGTGCCACTGGTCAGAGATACTACACCATCTCTCACATCCTGCCTTTCAGTTGGCTGACTTTCTTCTATGCTCGGTTTTTCTCAGGAAATATGTGGGCCCAAACGTGGTCTGCTATCATGGACCTTGCCATTCCATACCCCGATGCAACACAAGTGGATGCCACGCCAGCCATGATTGCCCAAGTAAGATTACAACAGAAAAAAAAAAACATTCTTTAATCTGTTTCTATTCCCACAGTCTGAACTCTTGGAAAAAGATATTTTCTGAAAGTAGCGGCTGCTTACATTAAGTGGAAATAGTGGTAGATACTGTTTGCACCAAGTGTAAATAGCAACAAATATCATCTTGTTTGCATGGAGTGCAAACAGGTATGATAGACCCGTTTCATGCCTCCATGTGCATACAAAATCTTATTGGATTATTGAAATACTAACATTGCAAATAAATGTTTGGAAATGTAAAAGATATAAATAACCATCCTGGTGAAGAATCATTTGGTGAAGTCTTTGTGCAATGGCATATGAAGGACATAAATGGCACTCATACCTGTAAATGTCTGTAATCATGGTGTCCTCTGATTGTGACACGCTCTTTGGTTCTTTAGGGTTGGGACCCCAAGCGGATGTTCGAGGAATCGGACCGGTTCTTCACTTCTCTGGGTCTTCTGCCCATGCCTCCTGAGTTCTGGAACAAGTCCATGCTGGAAAAGCCAACAGATGGACGTGAAGTGGTTTGTCATGCGTCTGCTTGGGACTTCTACAACCGTAAAGACTTCAGGTACATGCCTCATATCAACATAAGATGGTCCATACTAGGGCAGAAGAGGTTTGATATGTTAGTTTAGTAATGAAGGCTGTGATACCATTTGCAAAAAAGAAGAAATATATATATATATATATATATATATATATATATATATATATATATATATTTTTTTTTTTTTTTTTTTTTTTACATGAAGTTTGTTCTAAAAATGTCCAAAAATCTATCCATGGTGGCAGAATTGTTTAATATAATAAAAATGGACATAAACAATGCTTATTTATATTGAATGTGCATTTGTAGTGCACTTCAAATCATAAAGGTAATATTTTGAAAAACTGTACTTGCAGTTAATATTAATGAAATTAAACATCACTGAAAGAAAATATGTTTATGAGTATGTCTTTTAACAAGTGTTCTTCTTAGTAATGTCAAACTTACTTTAAAGTACATTTGAAGTACTTCATTATAATTTTAATTGTAGTGTGTTATTTGAGATTACATTGTTTTAAATGTGCATGCAGCTTCATCACAAATTACAAATTTATTTAAATGGCATACAAGTTTGTATAGAAATGATAATAGATTTCTTGAAATTTACTTCAACCATATTTCTAAGACAGTAAAAGTAATTATGAAAATACATATACATATGTACTTAAGTGGGTTAAAAAATAAAGGTAAACTAATTTCATTTAATATAAAATTAAAATCTTATAGCTTTTCATGTAACTGAAAAGTGTCCGAAAACATTACATTCAGTTCACACTTAAGTATATTATTTTAAAGTATACTCTCATAAAAAAGGGACAGAAGTTATCAGTGGGGTGGCACCTTTAGGCACTAAAATGTACACTTTAGGTACTAATATGTACCTTTAAGGTACACACATGCACCCTTCAGGGATAAATAAGGTTCACCAACAAGGCAGCTCACTAGTTTTGGACAGAGCCTATACTCATTCATGAACTGTCCTAATATGTCTCCCAAGCCAAATAAACCCTAATTTCAACTACTCCTCTTGTTCGTTTGATAAAGGAAGGATGCTGGTAGAGCTGCAAAGACATCTGAAACAACAAATTTCTAGCCTTTTCCTTTCCACGTGTTATCTTGTGAACCTCACTGTTAACTTTTCCCATCCTCTTAACATGTTTAGGATCAAGCAGTGCACGGTGGTGACCATGGACGACCTCATCACTGTGCACCATGAGATGGGCCATGTTCAGTACTTCCTGCAGTATAAAGATCAACCCATCTCTTTCCGCGACGGCGCCAACCCTGGATTCCACGAGGCCATCGGTGACGTACTGGCCCTGTCAGTTTCCACACCTAAACATCTTCAGAGCATTGGTCTGCTGGACAAGGTGGAGGACAATAAAGGTACAGCTCATACATCTACAAAGAAGCTTGCAACAAAACACATAAAATGCTAGTTCAAACCGTAAGTGTCTTACTGGTTTGCAGAAAGCACCATCAACTTCCTGATGAGCATTGCTTTGGATAAGATTGCCTTCCTGCCTTTTGGTTACCTGATGGACCAGTGGAGGTGGAAGGTATTTGATGGAAGGATCTCAAGCTCAGAGTACAACAAAGAGTGGTGGAACCTGAGGTGACCGTTATTCCATTAATCTACAGTGTTAAAGGGATAGTAAGTTAGGGCACTATGATGTGGGTAATGAGGAAAACGTGGACGGACAAAATGCGGATAAATTAATCAAAAATAGGGCTGTATACTTAATCAGATCGCGATATGTACTGTCTGTGAACATTAAAGTGCAAAAGACCGCTATTAAATATGAAGTCAGCGCCGCAGTTTTGTCTGCTTTACATACATATTGAATCACGCGTGGTGTTTTTAGCCTCTGCCGTCTCACAATATGAGGACATAAACAAATGTACTTTATCTCCAGACCTTCTCTGAGAGTCACTTCACCAGAATTTCACCATAAAAACTATCGTCAGATAATGACGGGCGCTTTTGAAGCACTTACCGAATCATTTGTTTCGAACCAGTGGTTTGGCGCGCGTTTCAAACGGCCAAAGTCACGTGATTTCAGTAAACAATGCTTCGTTACATCACAACTCTTTCAAAATGTTTCAAAACTACATTGGTTCGTATTCTTCATATTTAATGGTATTTAATGATTTGTTAAATTGCATTTAATAGCTATATTATAATTTGAATAAGACATTTGGTTTTTAGGTTTGTAAAAGCTGTTTTATGTATATCTGGGCTGAGTTTTTGTTGTAGTTACAGTTTTGAAGCTGTGCAATATGTAAAGTTTGTACCAGAGCTGAATTAATGTATTTTATACTAACAGAATGAAGTACCAGGGATTGTGTCCACCTGTACCACGCACTGAGGAAGACTTCGACCCTGGTGCAAAGTTCCACATCCCAGCTAATGTGCCCTACGTCAGGTAGACAATAAAATATATCACTAATGTGGAAAGATCTTGCATCTCTCATATTACACAACTCATGTAATCAAATAAGCCTTTGGATTGACCGTTTATTTGGTTTGGCTCCAATAGGTACTTTGTGAGTTTTGTAATACAGTTCCAGTTCCACAAAGCCCTGTGTGAAGCCGCCGGTCAGCCAGCTCCGCTCCACAACTGTGACATCTACCAGTCCAAAGAAGCAGGGAAACTCCTGGGGTCAGTAAATCACTGAGAACTCTTTCCAGTTTTTACAAGCACTAGGAGCAATAAAGTAGTAAGATTTTATAGATTCTCATCATTTTTGTCTGCGAGTAAAAGAGCTCTACTCCCTCCTCCTCAGTGATGTGATGAAGATGGGCTTCAGTAAACCCTGGCCTGAAGCCATGACTTTGATTACTGGCCAGCCCAAAATGTCAGTCCAGCCACTGATGGAGTATTTCCAACCACTCATCGAGTGGCTGGAGGAGGAGAACAAAAAGAACGGTGATGTCCTGGGATGGCCAGAGTACGATTGGACGCCTTACAAAAGTAAGCTTGGAGTTTAGAAATTGACATTCAAAAGTTGGTTTACCACTAAATTTCCTGTTTTATTGAAGGATAAATGTGCTTCAGCTAGGAAACTGGGATGGATTTCAGTCAAATTAATTGGAGCAGAGTAAAATTTGAATGTTAGTTAGCCAATACCAACGACTTTTTCAAGATACAGAAGCTCCAACTCAATAGTAAACCACTGGATTTGGGTGATTATTCAAACAGAGAAAGTGTCTTTTCAGATTTTTATAACACAAAAACAAAACTATATATATATATATATATATATATATATATATATATATATATATATATATATATATATATATATATTTATTATAAATAAATATATATATATATATATATATATATATATATATATATATATATATAATATATATATATTTATTATAAATAAATATATATATATATATATATATATTTTTTTTTTTTTTTTTTCAGGAATGAAATATAATTGTTGTTATTTTTTATGTATGTAAATTATGTATTTTTTCATTATTTAGATTTACTTTTTTTTTTTTTTCTGAAAAGTGAAATTTGTCAGAATTTCTAAATTTCCTAACCCATACTTTTTAACTTTGTCTATAATGCATTTATAAAACACATATAATAAATTTATAAAAAGGGGTCATAAGAGGTTGTCAGAATTAAAATTTTCAATTATTGTATAAATATGTATTTATATGTGCAATTTTATTATTTATAACAGAATCCCTGTCCTCAATATTGCTGTCATAACTATCACACCAATAATTTGTATAATACATTTATAAAATATGAAATATGAAAAGGTCTTTCATAAGAACTTTATAAAAATCAAATTTTCACTTAAACTTGGTACTGTATACTGTATGTACAATTTTATTATTTACAGTATAACAACAGAATCTCTGTCCCCAATATTGGTGTCATTACCATCACACCAAGACTTTGTATAATAATATAAAATGTATAAAAAACATTCAAAAAAGATTAATAACTTGATAAGGATACAGTTTTCAGTCAACTTACTGTATATGCACAGTTTATAGTATTTATGACCATAATAATCTGTCCCCAATACTGATGTCATCTCGTCACACAAAGAATTTGAATATTATTCTATTCTATTTACTTATGATGGAAATGACAAGTGACGGGGTCAGGTATATAATTAATTTTAGGATTTTAAACATTATTTGAGGTTTGTTTATTGTATATATTTATTCAAAACAATCTGAATCTGAATTTCTGTAATTCAGAGTGACTTGTCTGCTAGCTAACGTGTTAACAAGCACAGAAGTAAAACTACCATCAATAACAAAAATCCAGACCATAGCACTTTTTTACATTGATAAAATCTTCCCACACTTCTCACCTGTTTGTTTCAGTGTTGGAAGAGAAGCCAAAAGAAGTCAGTTTCCTGGGCTTGAGTGTGGATGAGGCAGGTGCTGTGGCAGGACAGTGGATTCTCCTGGTTCTGAGCATCGTCTTCCTGCTTGGGATCATCTATTTAGTCTACAGATACAGGAAGACTAAACGCTTACAGGACAAATCAATGTCTCAGATGGAGCTCAAGTAAAATTCTTAAAAAGGAACACATTCTATTCTTACCATGCAGTCATTACTTTTTGACAAATCCACCTCTTTTTGAATGTAATGTATATTTATTATTTTTGGTCAGATTTGTTTGACTATGCAATGAAAGGTGACTTGTAATTTATTTGTAAAAAATTTAAATGTTTGACTGCTGTTTTCAATTATTTGAATAGTCATAGTTGTGTGCATTTCTGATTGATTTTACTGGTAAACCTTTATAAAATACAAAGAATTATACAGACGTTCTGGCTTTGCTTATTGTCTGAGTGCAGGAACATTTCATAAAAATGAGCCTTCAATTTGTAAAAAACATTTTAATATAGTACAATATAAAAAAGACCTTACAGACCATAATTTTTTTCTGTGTGGACATACAGTATATTTTCTCAGCTCTATACCCAGGTCTGAGGTATACAAGCATTTGCTCAGAATGTAATGAAGTCCAGTGGTTTAGTACCCAGTTCCCTTCTAATAACTAACAAAGTCAACCAATGTGGGCTTCTCTCTGACAGTTCACTCTAATCCACCACTTGATTAAATTAAATTTCACTAAAATATAAAACTTCATCAAGCAATTAAAACTCTTATTCCATGTTCAAGTTCAACACTGAACATGTTCAGTATTCCCATCACTGAAAGTGGACTGATCTGATCTTAACTGAACTGAATTGAAACCTGCAACAATCCTTGTGGCTTGGCAGTACATGTACATCTTTTTATAAAAATTATAGCATTTGATCAAGCATAAAATCAACATTCTTCACTTGTATGATGAATCACACCAAGACAGTAGTTTCTAGTACCTGTTGTTCTGGAAAAAAAGTCAATACAATACTATTTGAGTAGACGGTAAAACAAAAATAAAGACATGTATAAAAGTGAAAATCTGAAATAAACAAGTGACTTGCGAAAACCGACAACAAAAATCAACATTGGGTCAAACAATAAGTGAAGTTTGGGGCAGGACTATATATTTTATTGACCATATCAGCTTTGATTTTTGCTCATACGATACAAATGTTTTTTTTGTTTTTTTCACATTGCAGTAACGAGAATTTAATTGTGCTTAATTGTCGTAAAAATTGCTGCATATTAAACTTTCAATTCAAACTGTTTCATATATATATATATATATATATATATATATACATACATACATGGAGGAAGTAGCTGGAAAAAAATGGATCAGTTCTTAAACTTACACAGTTGTAAAAAATAAGCGTCCAAAAAAAAAAAAAAAAAAAAAAAGTTGAAACTTGGAAATCAAGTCTATTTTCTCAGTGCTGTTTGATCACAACTGGTTTCAGATCAGTTATAGCATGATGGAAAAGATCTGCTTATCTCAATGAATAAAATGACCCAAGGCTCTGGAAGGTGAACTATTATAGTGACAATTAAAAAAATATATATTACAATGGAATGAAATTTAAAATGCAATGAAGCACACACTTGAAACCAAAACATATTTACATGTTCATGAAGATTTAAAACTAGGAAAATAAATCAGCTGTTCATTACTAAGTCAAGGATGTCCCAGACAATACTCTGGCTTTGTTGAAAGCGGTTTAATGGTCTACAAATCATGATATTGCACACAGACCAACAAACATTTCAAAACGTTCTCACTGCATGAGTGGCGGCTCCAAACGCCAGTGTCCAGTGTCTGTTGAGCTGAGGCGGGGTTAATAAAAGACATCCTCCAATCATCACGCTCCCCTGGCTCTGGACGGAGAGAGGTGAAGAGGTCAGTAGTAATATTCATGCATTTCTGTCCAGTTAGTGACCCAGAGTTTCTTGCTCAGTTCTTGCTCGGGCTGAAAGGCCAAGTTATACTTATAGCGTTCCTCTTTGCGTACTTTCACACCGTGGTACTTTGGCATTATCCTGTAGTAAACAGCCCTTTTGAAGAAACCGCACTGCTCGAGACAGACAGAGAATCAAAGAAATGTTTTGGGTAAGAGTGACGGATATGCTTTGTAATGAAACTTTAAAAATAAAAAAGTATGATTTTAAATGTTAGCATATATTCACTCTCAAGACAAACCTGTATTATTTCTTCTTTCGCAAAAAAGCTCCACAAAAGCATCATAAAAGGAGTTCATATGACTTGTGCACTATATTTCAAGTCTTCTAAAGCCATTTGATAAATTTTACAGCTACTTTTTCTCATGTTGTTTGTTCAAACTTGCTGCGTTGTGTTTGGTCATGAGATGAACGAGAAAAGCTGTTTGCTAGCAAATTTTATGATACAGATGACAAATGACACTTTAATGATTCTTTTATGATGCTCTTTGTCATTTTTGGAGCTTTGCAGAACTAATCTAAATCCACTTTTCTTGAAAAACGACAGCATGGAAATTGTGTGTTTGACAGAAGAAAATTAATAATATGACAAGAGGGTAAGTAAATGATGACAAAATGTTAATTTTTGGATGCATTATTTCTTGGAAGGAATAGTTCACCCAAAAATAAAAATCTACTCAAAATGTACTCACCTTCAGGCCATCCAAGATGTAGATGAGTTTTTTTCTTCAATGGAACAGATCTGGAGAAATTTAGCATCACATCACTTGCTCACAGTGAATGGGTGCCGTCAGAATGAAACACCTGTTTCCTTCGGTGAAGAAGTCCATCCCGTGTTGTCCTCTCACATCAAAATCCTCCCACATATTTGTTTTGGATTTTGTTGCTTGATCTGTGCATATTTCTTTCCTGATTCAGAGAAATGGCGTTTTCACTGGATAAAGCAGTATTATGGATAGAGGATTCATATTTTAGCCAATTTGAAGTTAAAAATGTCTTAATGATGGATTTGTTTCTTACAAACACAACTTTTCACTTCACAAGGCATTAATTGATGGACTGGAGTGATGTGGATTACTTGTGGATTATTGTGATGTTTTTATCAGCTGTTTGGACTCTCATTCTGACGGCACCCATTCACTGCAGAGGATCCACTAGTGAACAAGTGATATAATGCTTAATTGCTCCAAATCTGTTCTGATAAAGAAACAAACTCATCTATATCTTGGATGGCCTGAGGGTGAGTAAATGTTTAGCAAATTTTCATTTTTTGGTGAACCACTATTTTAAGTAAACAAGTAAAACACTGTATAAATGCATAAACATTATTAAAGAATGGGAAAAAACGGAATCTTCATGCTTCAAATAGGATTAGTTGAAATTACAGTGTACACAAAAAATGTAAACATTTCATTAGTGGAAAAAAGTGCATTGAGATTCCCATTTGAGCTCCATTTATCTGGGAATATTAAGAGTTACTGAGCAAGACAGGGAGAATGAGAAAGGAAGAGACTGTTATTGGACTCTGGCAGTGAAGGGATTACGGAGTTAAGCCAGAAAACAAGATTGCAAAGTGAAAAGTCAGAAGAAGCGTATGGTAACTAGAGAGATCTCAAGGGTCTGCTTTACCAAAGGGCCCTAACAGTGCTGCCATAGCGGCCCGAGGGCCTCCGCAGGCTCAGTATTCCTCCGTCAGCCTCTCTGTCTCAGAGGGCTGGATCTTTATTTCTGCTTTCTGGGATTTGGCCTCATACATCTCCCTCCTGCTGGCCCGTCGGAAGAAACCGCACTGTGGAGGAGGGGCGGAGCCCAAGGCGGGACATTTATTACTGATTTAAATAACAAGAGGCGGTGACATTTCACATCAAGGGTGCACTGGGTCAAATTGAATTTCATGGACTGCAAGCACGCGGTTTAAATCTGTCCTGTCATTTTGCGTTTATTAACCGTCCCTGGTTAAGTTATAGTTTCTAAATACATGTTTTAGGAAAAGTGCCTAAAAAGTGGGTGGTATGACCAAAATCTGATTTCACGCTACGAATAATTTTATGTAATGGTACTATTCAAAAGTTTGGGGTTAGAATGATTACTTAATTCAGCAAGGACACGTTAAATTAGACATTATTTCAAATAAATGCTGTTATTTTGCACATTCTATGCATCAAATAATTTTGAAATCATTTTTTGGAGCAAAAAATCAGCATTAAAATTATTTCTGAAGGATCATGTGACACTGAAGACTGGAGTAATGATGCAAAAAAAAATTCAGCTTTGTCATAACAGGAATAAATATATTTAAACAGAAGAAAATCCAACAAAAACACTTTTCAAAAACAATAATAAAAAAAAAAAAAATCTTACCATCCCCAAACTTTTACACTTTAGTGTATATTACAATATATTCTTTTTTTTTATATTAAATAATGTGCTTATACTTATTTTTGATTACACAGTGAATTAAATACTTAATCTCGTTCCATAATTTTCTCTTTTGCTTTAAATCTAATGGATGCAAACCAAAAAATTCAATTATTTATAATAAAAAATTCTGGCATCAGGGAAACAAACAAACAAAATGCTTAGCCCAACATTATGCAACACTTGACTTAAAAACTAAGCAAAAACAATATTATAAAATGCTGACTGTAAAATAGCTAATGTTTACAAACGTGACCGCACATCAGTTGAATTTGATGTACATTTTTAATATAATAATTAATTGGGACGCGTCTTGATCTATATCTTCACAAATATGTGTACTACTGTTGGCTGGTCTAGCAGAATTTCTCAGTTGACATTTCTACTGTCATAACACTTCCCAGCCAAACTGTGACCTGGATTTCAGATAAATCTAAATGATGGGCAAAATATAAAAGTGCAAATACCTTCCACAGAATGAGACTGATGATGCCTAATAACAGTATCCCTGCTACCGCTGCAACAATGATGATCCATAGAGGAACTTCATACGGCGTCTCCTCTCCCAACACCGGATCAATGTTTACTGAAAACTACAGACAATTCAATTAGATGAGCTTTCAGCAATGCCATTAGCAGTTATACTGAGAATATTTAAAAGGATTTGTTCAACCAAACTTTAAAATTCTTGTTCACCTTCATGTCATTTAAAACCGATGGAGCACAGAGAAAAAAAAAAAAAAAACAACAAAAAAAAAAAACTAAAACAATTATTAAGAATTCAGTGACCAAATGCTTTCATGCTCTGGACAGGACAAAAAATTAGTCCATATGACTTGTGCACAATATTACAAGTATTCTGAAGTCATTTAATCATTTTGTGCGAGGAACAGACCAATTTATGTCATTATTTACTAAAAATCATATTTTCACAGCTCTAATATAAAATATGGTGCCACTGGCACAGCTAAATATTAGTTATATCAAACATCTTTGGCTTCTGCATATCTAGCACAAATATTGTCAAAATTAGTAAGTAAAGACATATATTTTGCACTGTATTTTACATAAAGTTATTAATACGGTTTCAGAAGCCAAGTTATTTTTATACACTTTGCACTTTATGCAAAACAGTAACAAACAGGAAAATAACCATTAATATTGCAAACTTCAACAGTTATTAAACTCAATTTCAGCTGTAAAGCAGCTCTACAGAAGACAACATTCACTATTCAGCTGACATTCATCCAGTCCAGTTCAGTAACAGTGCTGATGTTGCAAACTTTATCAGTTATGAAGCAAATTTGTTTCACAGCAGCTCTACAGAAGACATTGTTCAGCTTAATTTAGTTCAACATTGATTCAGTTCAGCTCAGCAGCAGTGTAGATGTTGCAGAGTTTAACAATTATGAAACAAATTTGATTCACAGCAGCTCCACAGAAGACAATAGTGTCATTGTTCAGCTCAGCTTAGTTCAATTTGATTCATTT
This sequence comes from Spinibarbus caldwelli, assembly GCA_039654775.1. Classification (NCBI taxonomy): domain Eukaryota; kingdom Metazoa; phylum Chordata; class Actinopteri; order Cypriniformes; family Cyprinidae; genus Spinibarbus; species Spinibarbus caldwelli. The sequence continues at coordinate 26,189,742 of CM077256.1, read as the reverse complement.
GAATTCAATAACTATGTCAATATTGCAAATTTCATCAACTATGAAACAACTTCAAATTCAGCTGGAAAGCAGCTCAACAGAAGACAACAGTATCTTTATACAAGTTTTGTTCTTTTTTGATAGTGTCAGTGTAGTCAAAGTGATAATATTTCTGAATAGTAATTGTCTTTTAAACCACAGTTCATTTGACTTGTGCACTAAATTTCAAGATATTTCTGAAGACTTGCAATACAGTGAGTTAAAGTCATCTAGACTACTTTCATGGTGTTTTACAGTGCATTTTTTGGAGTTTTACAGTCTGTGGAGATTATGAACTATGAAGTAGATAAATCACTATTGGTTGAACAGCTCTGACCTCTCTGATCTGGTTGTCCATTTTAATGGTCGGTTTATCCGTCAGCAGTCTCAGCGTAGCCTGGCCCTTCACTTCCACTCGCAGGGCATTGGCGTAATCCTGCCAGAAAAACACAGAGATGCATAGAGTCATTTAGTGAGCACCATTTAGTGAGCACTTAACGAACATCTACCAATACAAACCTCCAGCAAGGTGCTGTTCCACATGCGTGATCTGACTCTGATCTCCGCCTGAGTCGACATGTTGTGCAGCGGGCAGGAGAAGGTCACGCAGCGAGCCGTCTGCTTTGAACACTCCTGAACAGAGATAAAAGCCACACCTTTTGACATTTGACATTCGGATGATGAAAAAACTGGTGAGACAGCATGAAAATCATTGCCTCACCAGCAAATGGGACACTTTACGAGGTGCCAGGATGGTGACAGAAGCTTCTGCATGGGGATATCCTGATTCCACCTCTCTTTTGGACCGTTTGGTACCTCGATCTGACAGCTGGAAGAGACGATGTAGGACGACAGTTGAATGGAGTGAATGAAATTGGAAAAGAGTTACTGTGGGCTGCTGTATTTCCTCAGACTCACTGTGAGGTTGAGAGGGTTGACAACCTTCCCCGGTGGGACACAACGCGACTCTGATGCTCCTTTGATCACGATCTCCGTGAGATACAGCAGCCATTTCCCATTGGTTACCTCATATGGCCATTCAAAGTCAATCATCAGAGTTCCCAAATCTCCAAGAGGTTCTCCCAGCATGTGAACCTGGAAAACGGAAGCAAAACACTTTTTTTTTTTTAAACTTTTAAACTGAAAATTCTGTCATCTATTCATATTTTCAGCCTCGTATCGTTCTAAACCTGTGTAACTTTCATCTGTAGGACAAGATATTTTGAAGAATGTTGGTAACCAAACAGTTTAGGTGACCACTGACTTTCAATGTACAGTATGAACAAAAAACATTGTATGGAAATCCTTCAAAATATCTTCTTTTGTGTTCCACAGAAAAAATGAAAATCGTACAGATTGAGAACAACATGAAGGCCAGTAAATAATGACACAGAAGACAAAGATAATATATAATACAATATTTAATTTAATTATAACAGTGGAAATTAAAATTAGACAGAAACCATAACTAAATGGCCCAAAATGATTTTTGAGACCACTCTCAAATATCATTTTGGGCCATTTAGTTATGGTTTCTGTCTAATTTTAATTTTCACTGTTATAATTAAATTAAATATCGTATTATATATTATAATTATATATAGTACCAATTAAATATTGTATTTATTATATTTGCCTTCCTACTAACATTATAGCAGAATAAAATTATACGCTGTTGTATAAAGTCATATATTTTTGCCCTAATGCAGCAATGATTGAGCATTTTTTGTCATCATTCTCTTTTTAAAAAACATTTACAACTACACTACCATTCAAAATTGAAGGCAAAAAAGGTATTTTTTGAAAAAAATGAATACTTTTATTCAGCAAGGATGCATTAAACTGATCAAAAGGGACAGTAATGACATTAATAATTTCTATTTCATATTCATGCTGTTCTTTTGAACTTTTTGAACATTCTTCAAAGAGTCCTGAAAAAAAGTGTTTTAGTTTCCATAAAACTGGATGACAGCCAAATATTCAGCTTTGAATTTTTATCACAGGAATTACATTACATACACACACACACACACACACACACACATATATATAACAACAGAAAACAATTCATTAAATTATAATAATATTCTAAATTGTTGTCTTAAATTGTAATAATATTTCACAATATTACTGTTTTTACTGTATTTCTGATAAAAGAAATGTGGACTGGATCAGATTTGTAAAACTTTTTTTGCCATTCAAATTACAATCAGCTAAACTGATTTGAGCGAAATATACCAAAATAAACATAATATTTGGTGCATGTCTGAAGAGATCCACACTTACACGAAACACAAACTCCAGCAGACTCCCCACATCACTGGTGCTGTTCATAGCAGATTCACCAATCACACTGCCACTAAACGACGTGTCAATCACTTGTTTTTCTCTGAATATGACAGAAAAAAAGAAGAAAAAAAAAAATCACAATCAAAAAGATTTTTATCATCAGGACTGTTTTTGCTGTATGAGGGACATTTAAAAGTACCAATTTTTGTTTCAAATTTGCCTTTGATAAACTATTAACTATGAAATGTCATTGTCACTAATAACAGTGTATTAACCATATGTTTTATGTTTTAAGTGATTTTTTTGTCTAACATGCACAGATGAATAATTTATTTATTGCACATTTTCACATTTATTTTAAAGACACGTCAACGTACGTACAAGGAAAAGGTAGTGAGGACTGTGTTCTTCACATTGAGGGTGACAGGAACAGGATACAGATCCTTCTGCTCACTGATACTGAGGACAAACACAAACACCATTCAGTCAGTCACCATTAAAGAAAAAGCCTGCAGAAATGACTTCAGGAAACACATTAGTTCAACACTGTGCACTGAGGGGAAACTGTACACTGTATAAACAAGACAGCATTTTAGTTAGTCCAGACTTACGTGGAGAGCTGAAGCTGAGATTCAATCTGCTCTGTGTAAAGCGTTATACCAGAAGTCTCAAAGATGATTATGAATGAGGCCTGTGGAGACGGAAATCAGAGGTGAGAGCAAATTAGCAAAACATATCAGCTGTACAGTCTGATTAGCGGAGTTCATTCAAATGGCCTGTGGAAAATGAGTCATTGGAGATGCTTTTTTTTTAATTAACATGCAAATCCTCAGAAAGGTCACACATCGGACATGTTTTCAGTAAGAAAACAGACTGCTACCTTCTGATTGCTTTTAAATGGGTTTCCCAGATCGCATATCACAGTCTCGTTTGCGCTGCACTCAATATCGAAACCAGACTGTAATGAAGACAAACCAAGAAAGTTAACACCAGTAGTAAGAACATTGAAATGATCTAATTAATGAGCTACTAGAAAGTCTCTAATAGGAACTCTAATTTAGTTTTTGGTAAGTTGCCATACATATTTTAAATAACATAACATAACATAACATAACATAACATAACATAACATAACATAACATAACAAATGTATTTGTATAATATAATATTGATTTATTAAAACTATTCCTTTCATTTTAATTTTTATTGCATGTGCTACTTTCATTAATTTGTAAGTTAACATTACTTTATTTTGCAATAATAACTGGCAAACTGTGCATTACACCATTAATTTAATTTAATTTAATTTAAAAACTGTTAAATTAATAATAGAATATTTTGCAATAACGACTGGCTAACTGCAAATTACACCACTTATACAATATAATATATAATATAATATGGTAAAACTTTACAATAAACTTCCTTAGTTAACTAAATTAGTTAACACGAACTAACAATGAAAAATTCTTCTAATACATTAATCACAGTTAATGTTAATTTCAACATGTACTAATACGTTTTTAATATCAAAACTTGTATCTGTTATTATAAAATGAACCTGAGCTAACACAAACTAACAATAATGTCTATTTTTATTCACTAACAAAGATTCATAAATACTGTGTATTTATGTATTGCTCATTGTTAGTTAATGCTAGCTAATGCATTAATTAAGGTTAACTAAGGAAGGTTATTGTAAAGTATTACCTATAACATTTAGTCAGTTGCCAATAGTTTATTTGTATATTAGAATTCCACCAGTTAACTGTACATTACACCATAAATATGATGATATATTATACTATTTGGTAAATTGACACTTTATTTTGCAATAATAACTGCCTAACTGTAAATAACAACATAAATATAATAAATATAATATGAAATGCTTACAAATTAAATGTATTTATCTTTTATGAAAATCATGCATTTTAAATTTTATAGCAACAATTAATACAAAACAAACGCTAAATCAAAGGGAAAATTGTACAGGAAATACAGCAGAACTGTATTCCTCAAACATTGCCCAACTGTTTATTTGAGATATTACAGAGATTGTCTTTGTGATTTTTCGGTTCTGTGGGATGTCGCCTGTGGAGGTGAGATGAAGAGTCAAAGAGCGCCTCTGTGTGGTCTCACCTGAGGGCGCACTCCTGAGTATTTGAGTGAGGGGGGAATGGTGATGTTCAGCGTGGCCTGATGGGCGTCCTCGGCCTGTTTGCCTTCATCCGGTGTGTTAGTAACATCCACCATCATCACCAGCTTCTTAATGTTACTGTTGAACTCCATAGTCTGACTGTGAACAAACCACCACATGTGCATTTAAACATTAATATTTAGAAAGTCAGTAGCATGTAAAATAAAATATATTAAATCTATTTTTTTGTAAATAAAAGTTTCCATTACTTTATTTTGATATAATATAATATAATATAATATAATATAATATAATATAATATTTGGTACTTTGTAAATTGCTGGTATTATGACTGGCTAAATGTACAGTACAGCATTAATATAATAAATATAATATAATATAATATAATAATATAATATAATACATTATCAAATGTAGTAATATTGACATCTTTTTATAATATATTTTTCAGGTTTTAGACTTCATTTATTAAAACTATTTTAACCAAATATATTGTTTATTAAGTGGCCACTATATAGTACACACTGTACTATAACCAGTACTATTCTACTCTGATCATTGTTTTACATAGCACACGTTACATTAATCATTAGATTTATTAATAAGCCTACCAAAATGAAATGATAATAATGGAATTGAATTTAAATATGAATAAATGCTGTTTGTGTTCTCATTTTCTTTCATCCATATTCACCAGTTTTCATACTGACCTGGGGAAGGGAATGTAATTCTCATCAGCAAATGTGGCCTTGAGCTGCAGGTTACTGCTACACCTGTTGTCATCACCACACTCCTTATGAAAGTTAATCTGAGGACAAACACACCAAAGCAGTCTCAAGACTCACATCAACACAAACCTTCAGGCAGAGGTTTCCCTTCTGCTGAGACTGGTTTGTACCTCGGTTTTGTCGGTCAGGACCTGCAGGCCGCTCAGCACAGGGAAATCGTCCAGACTCTGGAGTGTTTGCTGTGCTGCTGCTTTCTGCTCGTTTAGAGACACGTTGAGAGTGAACACTATTGGCTGAAGTTTGTCCCTCACAGGAGTCTGCAGAGGGGAGAGAAACAGCTTCTTTCAATCTTGTTGCTTCTTTACATTCACAAAACTCACATTACTGGATCAGAATGGCATACTACTTAGTTGTACTATGCAAATTTTCTATGTGCATTAAGCACATTCATAATATATGCAATCTAGCTCATCTATTATCATTAGAAATATCAAGCAAACAAACTAATTGAAATAAAATAAAAAAGGTAAGTTGCCAATATTTTATTTTTCAATAACAACTGCCTAACTGTACATTAAAACTAAAAATAGTTTTTAGGTTTTTAAGTGTAGTAAAGATTACACAGTAGGCAGTACCATTCCACTCTAAACATTGTTTTATAGAAGTCTCTTATCCTATGTAAATGTTCTATATGCATTAAATATGTGCATTATATATGTTGCCTACATATCTTATTTAACTCATCTATTAATATAATATAATATAATATAATATAATATAGTTGCCAATAATTTATTTTGCAGTAATAACTGTATGTTTATTTGTTTGTTTATTAATTTCTAAATATAGCTTATATATTTAAGCTTATAAATATATAGGTTTAGGGTAAGGGAACAGAAAATACCATACAGTATACCATTTTGTCTATGGAATGTCCCATAAAACATGGAAACCAGTGTGTGTGTGTATTGTGGTGTGATCAGGTGGTCTCTCACATTAACAGTAAGTTCCAGCTCTTGACATGCGGAAGCGGAGAAAGACAGCAGGCCTGTAAATGTGCTTTGCTTGTTGTCAATAAAACGGACTCGTGCCCCACGGCGATTCTGGTCAGCATCTACTGTGTACTTCACAGCTGATGCAGAGCGAGACAAACAGTGAACGGTTAATCCAATAAAACACAGAGCAAACACGCCTGAAGCAGGTGTTAAACTTACTGATGGCCTTCTTGAAGGCTTTGTTTCCATTGCTGAGAGTGTAGCTGAAACACACCTTCACCTTTATGCTAGAAAAATAACATAGAATACATTATTTTAAACAGTACTAGAGGGCAAGTAGAAAATAATAAGTTTTTAACTAATTCATACTGAAAAACCAAATGCATGTGCCTGAAACATTTGTTAGAACTGAAATATGCACGCTATGTCCCCTTACCAGGAATTAACACACTGGCTTGGAATCACAATCTTTGGCTCTACTGTAAAGTTTTTGGAGAGGTGGATGACCGGACGAGCCCTGAAAAACACATCAAACATCACATTTTAAGGCTATCCTGCAGAATGGATTGATTTAGTTAAACGCCTGTGACCAGCAGGGGGCCCTACAAGTTCTTGTTGGCTGCTTGCTAGCTGTTATAACTATAAATCATGCATTGAAAATCAATCAATCAATCATTATTGTTGTTGTTAAAAAAAAAAATATAATAATAATAAAAATAAAAATAAGGTACTTAATTATATAAATTATATTTATAAATAAAAAAAATATTTTTAATTTATTTGTAAATATAAATATACATCATAACACATTTACTTATTACTAATTTAAATGTAAACAAATATAAACTATATAAAATACAATATGCACTAATTAATTATTCTATTTTTTATTTATTTATTTTTATGTATTTGCAAATCTATTTTTATAAATAAATAAATTATATAAAAAAATACTAAATTTATAAATAAACAAAAAACAACAACAACAATACGTTGTATTACTCATTTATTATATTTACTATTTATTTTTAATTTATTTGCAAATATAAATTATATAAAAATATACAAAATTAATAAACAGATGAACAACAAAAACACAATTTGTAAATAAATTCTTACATATGCACAACATATACATATTTGTAAAAAAAAAAATAAATAAATAAATTGATATATATATATATATATATATATATATATATATATATATATATATATATATATATATATATATATATATATTTTAGGGGTGTAACGGTACACGTATTCATACCGAACCATTTCGATACAAGTCTTTCGGTTCGGTACGGATGTGTACCGAACAAATACAGTATTTATTTTATTTTTTTCCCCCAGGAAATTCAAATAATAAATGGCGTTTTGACAATCTTTGATGTGGCATGACAGATCGCTGTATAAACAACTTGGAGAGCCGCTTCTGGGACGGTTCAGAAACGCATTGGTATAAACACAACACAAGCATTGACCTGAGCGGCCGCGATCAGCTCCGGTTCCCGTGTCTGAGACGTGACGCGCCGCAGACTTGTGCAGAGCGGAGCACGAGTGAATGCGATCATTCTTTCCTCTGTTCTACTAGTTTTAACACGAATAAACATGACTGAACATCTCATGCCTCATGTAATTGCTCAATCAGTGTTTCAGCCGCGGAAAGACATCAACTAAACAGCATGGAAATAAAATGTCACGTAGCATTTCATTTACCTGAGCAAGTCATCAGTGTCCACAGCTCGTTAGTTCACTACAGAAATGAAGTCTAGAGAGGAACAGTTCACGAAATATTACACCATATACATTATATTTTACTAAACCTGTTAGTCTTAATTATTTAACGTATGTTTAAATTAATATGTTATGAACCATGCTATGTGTTACGTGTGCCTACTGTGCTGGAACGAGGAGACGCAGGAGATTTCTAAGGATACAGTCTTTATTATTCCAAATAAAGCAGACCTTAGAACAGGCGGAAACACACACGTAGCACGGGGGTAAGACAAACAATACCAGACAAGAAACACAGGGCAGAACACACTATAAATACTCAGAACATAACCAGGGGATGACAAGACACACCTGGAATCAAATTAACAAAATCAGGGAGCAGGAACAGGAACCTAACCAAATATGGGCATAAGGGATCACATGGGGAACAAAACAGGAGACAACAAACACAAGCCTGACACTATGACAGCCAGTGTGTAATTGAATATATTTTAACAAATAGCCTAGAAATTTTATTATTTATAAGTTAATTTAAAAACTGCATTATGTGCAATTTATATGTTTGCATACAATTTTTTTTAAGTTGAATGTTGATCATATATTTAAAAATAAATAGTAATTAAATTTAAGTTTACGTTAAGTTGTTAGGCCTAATTGTAACCTTATAATGTCAAAGGGCTCCCTATAATTTTAAGCATAAGCTGAGGTAGATTTTTATCACTAAGAAAATTTAAACTATAGCTGAATGTATTTAAAGAAAGAGCAACTTGTTCAGTAAATAACTGTTTAAAAAAAAAAAAAAAGTTTAGTTTTTCCCCCTGCTGTACCGAAATCATACCGAACCGTGACGTTAAAACCGAGGTATGTACCAAACCGTCATATTTTTGTACCGTTACACCCCTAAAATATATATATATATATATATATATATATATATATATATATAAATAATGAACAAACAAATTTACACACACACACGCACACACACACAGATAGATAGATAGATAGATAGATAGATAGATAGATATAATATAAAATATATATATAACAAATAAATAACTTATAATAGTAATAGTAATAATATGTTTAATTTGAACTTATTTGGAAATATAAATAAATAAATAAAAAATAATAAATAATTAATTAAAAATAATTAATAATAATAAATCATCATCATCATCATCACTAATTTTGTTGAGAAATTCTTGGGCACAAAAAATGTGCACATAGGCACAATTTATATGAGTCTATAGAGAAAATTCCAAGCACTAAAGAAGGCTTTTAATATCATGAGAAACAAACATTCGGTCAAGTGTGTCCAAACTTTTGATTGGAAGTGTATGTGTGTATATATAAAATCTGTATTTGTATATTCATGTGGCTTTTGTGTTTGGGAAAAGAATCGCTGAAAATCCCTCTGAATAATATGAACATGTATAGATGGCAAACACTGCTGGAAGACTGAACCTCAAGAGAGCGATGCGGTCATCCATGGAGCCCACCAAAATGTCAGGATAATCATTTCCATCCATATCCATTCCTCCACTCAGAGAGTAGCCGAACGTCTGAAAGCCACTGGGACCTAATGATTTCCCCTCGATCACCTAAGAGAAAGTCACATTACCAGTTTAACATACAGTAAATCACTCTCTTCTTATTCTCATGGTATCCAATACAAGTCCAGATATGTCAAATATGGTTGATTCACGTATTGTTGTTTCATTATCTATGACATGGAATGGAAAGTAATTGTAGAAATATCACCAAAGAAATGTTAATAGAATAGAATAGAATAATTCTAAAAGTGTTCCATACAAACCTCAAGATGCTTTGCTTTACCTGGCTGGGTTCTTTAGTTATTCCATTTTTACTTCCCATCCATATATAGACTTTCCCAGAGTCATGGAACGGAGCACCAACAGCAAAATCTGAATGAAGAAACCAAGACACAAACCTCAGAGCAACATGATTTACCCTCCAGGGCCTCCAGATGGCAGCATTATGACATGAAGTACATGAAATAACACATCTCTGCATATGCACTACCATTCAAAAGTTTTTATGCTCATCAAGGCTGGGTTTATTTGATCAAAAATACAGTAAAAACTGCAATATTGTGAAATATTATTACAATTTAAAATAACTATTCTATTTGAATATATTTTTAAAATGTATTTTATATGTGTGATGCAAAGCTGAATTTTCAGCATCATTACTCCAGTCTTCAGTGTCACATGATCCTTCAGAAATCATTCTAATATGCTGATTTACTGCTCAGGAAACATTTCTTATTGTTATTCATGTAAAAAAAAAAAAAATCATGTGGAAACCATGATTTCTATGATAAATAGAAAGTTAAAAAATAAATATTTTATAACACATATATATATATATATATATATTTAACTGTCTTCAATAATTAATTTAATGCATCTTGCTGAATATAAGTACTAATTTATTTTTAAAAAGTACAAATTTATTTTAAAAAAATTACTAATTTTTACTAATACAAAAAAGTACAATGTATAATACAGTGTATAATCATGTATGTGTGTGTGTGCGCGTGTGTGTATATATATATATATATATATATAATATTGTATTTTTGATAGCATACATTTTTATTTTGTGTTCATACAATTGCATATTCATAACAGTGATATCAACGATATCATATTCAGTGATACCTTGAAATCCATCCTGATTGACATCCCCCACCGCAGCAACTGCAAATCCAAACCCTGAGCCCTTTTTACCCTTCAGAACCAAGCTGGCTTTTTCCTGGAAGGATCCATTCTCATTCATGAAGATGTAAACAGCTCCTCCCTCCTCCTTGTAGCGGTCAAAGTAGAACGGTGCTCCAACGATCAGGTCGTTCCAGCTATAACAACACGCAACCACAAATGACATGTTATGTCTACATTACAAATGTTTATTTTCATAGAAGTCTTTCATAGCTTTAGTAAAGAAGGAGAAACCTGCCATATAAATGCATTCAACCGTGTATTTGTTGACATGCTTAAGTATGAAGCTCAACAGGATCTTTGCAAAGGAGCATGGGGAAAGTTAGATATGCTTTGGTCTACTTGGTTTGAATTTACTTTCAAAATCAGTGAAGTGTGGTACAGATCAGTCTCTGTGATGATAATGGATTATCGGGTAAGAAAAAAAGCTGTGTGAGTAATATGCATTGGACCCAATTGACTTTTATTGTACAGACAAGTTCTTTTGTGTATTTTGTGTTCTTTTGAATATGTATATATTTTATAAAATCCACTGAACATCAAATACTAAGATCACATTTAACAGATGAGCCAGTTATAGCATAGATGATACAATGATTGAGTTACACAGTGACTCACTTGTCATTGTTGAGGTCCGTCACCGCCAAGCAGCTGCCGAAGTACGAGCCTATTTGTTCCCCTGGAATTGTCGTCACTGAGTTGAGAATCAAATCTTGTTTTTTTGCCAGGATCACTGAACCTTTGAAATTGTCTCTGGGAGCCCCTGTCACCACAGTGTACTGAGAGCGATCCAGTAACTTTATGTCCTCCAGCACAGAGTAACCTGAAGAAAGAGATGAGGATTCTTAAAAGCCAATGTGTGGCCAGCAGTGAAGCTAAAGCTTTGAAACTGTAGTCTGTCAAGATAATAGGAAGTTCAATCACAGTCAAATGGCTAGTGAAAAAGAAGAAAAAAAAAAAAAAATGGTGGCTAATCTATATTTATTTTTAATTATATTTTGTTTGTCGATTTTATTTTATTTTATTTTATTTTATTATGCAGACAAAACAGTATTTATCTGGCCAAAAACAAAACAAAACAAAACAGAAATCTCAATTAGATTGACAATAGTAAACAGCATTAAAAGGCAGATGTATATAACTTATAAAAACATATAAAAGCAAATAAAACATTCTTAATACGTGACAATGATTGATCAAATTATTATAAAATGATCAGTAAATCACTAAATAAATACTGCACATATGAACAAAAACACTAAAATTTATTTAAAAATTACTGACAAAATTATTGTAATATTTCTGATAAATTACCACTAAATACTAAAACACATAAATCTATGATTTAAAATGAAACAAATTTATATAAAATTTACTGATAAAATTATTTTAGGATTATCAATCAATTAACACTAAACACTAACAGTAAAACAAAAACACTATAGTTAATGCATAATTTATTTTTTTTTTGGTAAGATTCCTGTAAAAAAAAAAAAGACATAAAATACAATGAAATACAATATTTGATCAAATTATTATAAACAGATAAAACTATAAAATTAACACTTAATATATAAAAAACAACAATTTTACAGCAATTTTTATAATAATTTATTAAAAATTACTGTTAAAATTATTGTAAGAATGAAACATGCCAAATATGCAAACACTGGTCATGAAGAAGACTATGCTATTTCATTCAGTTTAGTAGTAAACAAAATCATGCTAAAGTATTCATAAGAGCACTAGGCAATCTTATTTATTTCTCCAGAGCAATGCTTATTAAGCAAAACTATTACAGTAATAAGTATTGTTGCATGAGACTGTAAATTGCAAAACATTATCTTAAATAAAACATCTTTCACAAACATCTAGATGTCTGTCTCTTTTAAAGTTTACAAGTAGTGTATATAATAAGTTGCATTTGTAGTTGTCCCTATATAAAAGTAATAAAATACATTTATTTCATACTAAATATAGTTCAAATCTATTAACATATTTGCTGATATATCACTCAATACTTACTGCTATAAAAAGTACAATTAAACTTTATTTGGAGTACTACTTGTGCACAATGCACATTTCTTAATATTAAGCCTAAAATGTGTTTTAATGTCACTATTGATGAGGACTGTATGATCTCTGTATAATAATGGTCTTTAAATGCAAGATTTTTAAAGTGTACCTGAAGTATACTTGCAATAGTTCCACTTTAGCACAATCAGATATACTTCAGTACGTCTTTAGTTGGACTTCAGCACTACTTACGCCCAAGTAAAGTCCATTAAGTGCAAAATTAGCTGTTCCAATTTAGCAGACTTAAAGTATAGCAGTTTAGTATATCAAAAGTACAATTGCAGGGTATTTTAATTAAGCACATTTTTGGTTCTGGCTCTCATGAGAACACCTGGAGTGTGGCCCATTAAATATAACTATTAAAAAACAATTAATAATAGTAAAAATAGTTTTATTGCACTTGATTTATTTAGTTTTTAAATAAAATAATAAAGTTTAAATATAAAGTTTAAAGAATGTGTGTGTGTGTGTGTGTGTGTGTGTGTGTGTGTGTGTGTGTGTGTGTGTGTAAAGCGTAAATTTATGTGCATAAATGTCAGAATACATGCATGTGTTGAAAAGTAATGTATATATATGCAAGTAGAAACATATGTCTGTGAAAGAAGAATGGATGTGTGTGAAAGTAGAAATATCTGCATGTGAAAGGAGAATGTAAGTTTATGAGAGTGCCAGAATGAATTATGGCTTGTATGGCCCCTCATAAAAACCAAAGTACATACCTATATAGATGTTGAGTCTGTCCTCGCCTAGCTTTCCGAAGGTTATTTCATTGGCATCTCCAGCAAAATCGGAGTTGGGGTCTCTCTCTTTCATATGGACAGTTCCTATATGAACAGAAGAATCCCTTTTATTAACTATATGACCCTGAAGGATGATCTGACACAGAGCTGACACACCAGATTTTGTTGGTTTTCCCATACACACCCTGCCACACAAAGCTGCCAGGCGTCCCAAAGTACACGTCATTCTCTGTCATGCCCCCTGAGATGCCCATGTTACACATGCCCTCCAGGTTCTGGTCAAAGTTGAAGTCGCAGAGCTCGTAAGTGTCAGACTGCCAGTAATCAGACGAGTTGTAGGTCAGATCGTTTCCCCGCACGTAACATTTGCCCACCATTCGCTGCTGCTCTTCAGCACCCAGCAGTTTCTTTACATAGCGATGGCCACATGCCTGCCAACATGAAAGAAGAAATGAACATAAGGAATTCTGATTAAAGTCTGCTTTAATTTTTAGTTTTAAAATGATTATTTGAGCTTTCAAAAAAATTGACTCCAAATTATAAGGTCAAAATTTTGGAATAATAATTAAAATAGATTTTTTAAAATGTTTTAGAAAGACCAAGGATACATTTATTTAAAAAAAAATACAGGAAAAACAGCAGTATTGTGAAATATTATTATGATTTAAAATAAATGTTTTCCATTTGAATATGTTATAAAATATAATTTATTCCCATGATGCAAAGCTAAATTTTCAGCATCATTACTCCAGTCTTCAGTGGTCCTTCAGAAATTATTCTAATATGATGATTTGCTGCTCCATTATTATCAATTATTATTGATTAGCATTTTTTTGTAATCATTTTTATTATCATCAATGTTGAAAACAGCTTTAGCTGACTAATATTTTTGTGGAAACCATGCTACATTCTTTTGAGGATTCTTTGATGAATAGAAAGTTAAAAAACAGCATTTATTTGAAATCGAAATCTTTTGCAACAGTGTAAATGTCCTTACTGTAACTTTTGAGCAATTTTCTAAATAAAAGTACTAAATAAAAACAAACAAACTTATGCTTACCCCAAACTTTTGAATGGTAATGTATCACGGTTTCCACAAAAAAATATCAAGCAGCAAAACTATTTTCAACATTTGTTGTTTTCAATATGAAATATTTATTGAGGAGCAAATCAGCATATTAGAATGATTTCTGAGGCTCATGTGACACTGAAGACTACAGTAATGAACTGAAAATTCCCGGGAATAAACTACATTTTAAAATATATTCAAACAGATAACAGTTATTTAAATTGTAATAATATTTCACAATAACAAATTTTACTGTATTTTTCATTAAAATAGATTCCATCTTGGTGATAAGAGACTTCTTCCAAAAACATAAACAATCTAAATTACTACAAACTAAGGTAATGAACTCTACTCCTGAAAATAGCTTCACGTTTATTATCAACCAATGACATCTAAACCAGCTAATCAATGTCTTCAAGATAACTTGAAAATTACAGGCAGGAGTGTGAAAGCAGGGTTTGAACTACACTGAAGAACAGTGGCCCGAGTGTATCTGACCCTCTCATTGAGTCCAGAAGAGGGATCCATACAATTTTGTTTGTTGATTTTATTAAGTGATGGTCTTGTCTTTGCAAATAAACAGTTTATTATAAAGAAAATGAACCAAAGACGCATCTGATCTCACCAGCACACGTCCTCCATTCCTCTGACTGGCCACAGTCACTCCCAGCCACATGCCCTCCACCATCTCTGTTGACTGCGCTGGAGGAGAAACAAACTCCATCAGATAGCAGTGATTTTATACCTCAGTCTGCCCTCAAAAAACATTTCTCTACATCTAAATCTGAAGGATGAGGCAGCAGAACAATGCTCAGTTGTTGGCTTGAATGAGATTCTTTTTAAAAAGAGTACTTATCATGGAAATAATATACTTTAAAAGAATATGATTTTTTTTCAGACAGTTAACTGCTTGTTATTTACAATTAAATGAAATTGTAGTTCAAATTTATATTAAATGCAATCTGTTGAACTTTAGTAGAAGTAGAAGTAGAATTAAAGAACATCTTTACATGTAATTTCATAATCGCTTCTATTGTCTTTCAGATATGGTTAAGCCAAATGTATTGACAAGCATTTATGGTCAAATAACATATACTTTAATATCATTTCTATTGAATCGGGCATGTTGTGAATTTAAATATTTGTTATTACACATTTTAAATGAAGTTGCAGTTTAGTACATTTAAAACATTCATTTTAAATGTAATATCAAATAACACACAACAGTTAAAATTAAAATGAAGTATATTGTGTTTTAGTATGTTTAGTATGTCAGCACACCAAAATAAATGTACTACTTTAAAAGATGGCAAAAGATCATTAAAACATTATGATTTCACATGTACTTAAAAGTAAAACTTTTATTAAAAAGTGTGTGAAAATTCAGTCATGAAAGTGTACTCTCTTAGTACACTTAATTGACACTTTATTTCATTAATATTATATTATCTGCAAGTACAGTTTATTTATTTTTTTTTTATTATTATTATTTTTTTAAATATAACTCTAAGATTTGAAGTGCACTACAACAAAATACTAGTGGACATTCAATACTATTAAGCACACTTAGACACCTAAAGGCTGTGACACTTGCAATGAAAAGATAAACGCTAGTAGTCTAGATTGAAATTAAAATACATCAGATTCTGAATTTTAGTTTTAAATTTGCTGAAGCAAAATTCCTTTTGGCTAAAGTCAACACCACAATGCTAACGTGTTGTTTGTGGTTGCTAGAGTGTTGCTATATGACTTATTAGATTTTTTTTTTGTTGTTTTTTTTTTTAGTACTTATCCACCTCACTATGTACTAAAGCTAAAAAAGCTAAGAAATGTCCATACTTTTAAAGTGTTACTAAAATGCTGTAAACCAGAACAGATATGCTCTGTGTCTGCTCAAAGTAACTTTTATGTTGCACAGACTCAGACGCTTCCTGTGCTGAACGTATCATGTTAATTCTGAAGCAAATACCTGCCTGCAACATGAGCCAGTCATGCCGACCTGAGAGAGGCAGGCTAGAAATGTGAAGATGAAGGTCTTTTGAAGAACACTGAGTGAGACAGAACTCAGACAGGTGAATTTTATGGTTGCTGTGTTGAGGCTTGTTTTAACTTTCACTTACGTCTAAAACAAGAGCAGGTCATTTTGGGAAATAGATAGGATTGTCTGAGCCCTGACATGTGGATGAGAGACACATTATCTAATCTGTGAACTGAACGCCCTAAATTTGCCATAGTCCTTTTATGTACAGTAACACTGTGAATGATATTTAGCTTTTAAAGCTAAAATAACATAAGTAAAATCTACACTGCAGTTCAAAAGTTTGAAAACGCTGTTTTTTTTTAAAAAAAATTTCAGCAAGGACACATTAAATTAAATACATTTATAATGTTACAAATGATTTCTGTTTAAAATAAATGTTCTTTGTTCATCAAAGAATCCTGAAAAATGTATCATGGTTTTCATCAAAATATGAAGCAGCACAACTGTTTTCAACATTGATATAGTCAACAGATTTTTAAAATATATTCAAATAGAAAACACTGTAATAATATTTCATAATATTTGTTTTGATTGTTTTTTTGGTCTATGGGCCCTATCATACACCCGGCGCAATGCGGCGCAAGGCGCGGCGCAAGTGTTTTTGCTAGTTTCAGCCCAAACCAGTTCTCATTTTCCCGTCCTGCGCCTCATTGTTTAAATAGCAAATGCATTTGTGCCCATTTGTGCGCCCATGGGCGTGCTGGTTTAAAAAAAGAGGTGTGTTGAGGCGCATTGTTGGCGCGCTGCTATTTTGAGGAACTGAAAATAGACTGCGCCATAGACCAACTCAAACCTGATCTAAAGTCAATGGCTGCGCTATTTTTTTTTTTTGTTATATAAAGAGCGCGTTAGTAGAAAGTGCCCTCTGGGCGGGTCCACAACGCGCGCGCACTTTGCTTATTGCACACAGGGACGTGCAGCAGCACACAAACATGCCAAATATTAAAAATTAAAGGTGCTGTATGTAGGATTGACACTTAGCGGTTGAACTAGGTATTGCAGTCCAAATTCAAAATATTGGAGAGGGTTTTTTTTTCACCCGGCCCCTCCTCCTCAGACTTGACGCACACGCAGGTTGCCAGATTAACAATACCAACAGGAACGAGCACACATGACGATGAATGGCATGAAATACGCTGTGTTTTCCGCAAACTGGCAACCCGGCGTGCCGAAATACAATTGGGTAAACTGGCAGTGGGCGGGTTTCACAAACCAAAACACAGACCGACATTCTGGGCCGGAACGCACATTTTCAAAGGAGAAAACTGACTATAGCATTGTTTTTCAGATAAAAAAGTATGTTAACTTAACATGTTTCTTAAATATCTGCAAACATATTATGGTATTTTTATGCTTTAGTAGAGTCAAAACCTTACATACAGCACCTTTAAAGAATTACAGTGTAAAAGACTATTATTGTGTAGGCTACATAAATATAAAAATGTCATACATGTCATAATGGATAGTCACTGCGTGTATCAGAATTAGCCTACCTATTTGCTCGCGCATGAGCAGATCCGTTTGCTCTCTGGAGACGCGTTCAGTCTGTGCGCCTTAAAATTCCGCCGTTTAAATAGCGAATCCGCCATGGCGCGAGCGCAACTCGCTCTTAAAGGGAATGGGAGATGAGACTCTGATTGGTTTATTGCACGTTATGCCCAAAAACACACCCATTACTCATTAAGAGAATAGGGACAACTCTTTTAGACCATGCGCCGACCGTTTTTCCCGTCGTTATACTAGCAAAAGTGGATTCGGAAACGCCCTAAGCGCACCTGCGCCGTGCGCTTTAGACCATGCGCTTAGATCGTTAAAATAGGGCCCTCAGTCTGGACTGCATAAGAAACATATTTCAAAAACATTAAAAAAAAAATGTACCAACTCCAAACTTACTTTTTCCCCTGCTTTAGGCATAGCATAGATTTCTGATAAGTCATATGAATACCTACGTGGACTGATGAGGTCCATCCTCTTGCAGTCATGCTGGTCGATGGTGATGGGACAGTAATACACAGCTCCGGTTTCATTAATGTTGAATTTGCTGAGTTGGGGCTGGGCTTTTTCTTGGGGTGCTCCGACTAAGAGCCTACAGAAGTACAGCAAACACTCAAATGAATAAAATTACAATTATGCGGAATACAATTCATCTATTTTCTAAATGCATATTGTGAACAATTCACCAGTGTATATGTTTAATTTAAATTAACATAGACCAGGACTTCTCTAATCATTTAGTCTGTTTAAACCACACCTCTACAAGCTTGTGTTTATCTGCTTCCATTCAACATCCAATCAACAACCGATGCATAGAACTCCATTTTTTTCCCTTTTCTTTAAGCCATTACACTAGTATGCATGTCACAATACAGAAGAAAAAAAACTTGCTAATTTTGTTTCAGCGCAACTTTTAACCAGAATATGGGCCTTAACTGTAAATGATATGCATGTAAAAGTGGTCAGCGTGTTTTCACTTTTTCTCAATTTATTCAGTTGTAGAATGAACAAAATGAGAACCTAGAGACAATGCATGAGTGCCAAATCTCAAGTGATTTTTGGAAAGAGAGCAGTCTGTTCAACCACTCATCTTAAAAGTCTTAAATTTGAATAAACAAAAGTGGCATGATGTTTAATTTAGTTCCTGATTTGGATCTCAGTGATGAAACAATTGATCAAATCCAGCACTCAAAGCATCATGCATAAAAAATGATTGTAAAGAGTAAATTCACAAGTGTATGGTCTTAGTATAGAAAAAGGAAAAGAGGATTAGAGAAAGCAAATAAGCCCAGGCCTGAAATGAAAGGTGATGAAAAGTTTATCCTTTTATTTTCTCTCCTTCCCTCTCGCAAGTATTAGTATACAAGAGAATAAGTTGAGGGAAAAGCAACAGCAGAAATGTCCTGTAACCAAACACCTGCCACCATGGCATTTGATCTAATAACATACTAACTGCACCAGTTTTGGTCCCATACATGTACAGAAAAAAGCAAATGACAAATTTATATGCAACTAAATGTAAGATTTATTAATGGTATTTGCTAAAGGCTCTGTCACAGGGCTTCGAAGTCATGCATTGCTTTGGCCTTCACGGGCAGATGGCGTCACAGAAGGGAGATTTTTATGAGGTTGCTAGGTAGCAAGTAAGTGGAAAGTGTACATACTAAACAGTGAAAACATGTACTTGAGCTAGAACAGAACAAATCTTGGCGATTGCTTTGACGGAAAAAAGAAAGAGGAACTCAAAAAGTTAATGAAACTTTTCTCAGGATGCTTTTTGAACTAAAACCAGCCTAGCAACTGGGTCACCAGTTGTTTTTCAAAATTCTGTATTAAACTTTAATCATAAATAAACATAATTATATCATTAAAAATAAAAACTGCCTTATGTGCAATTGAAATGTAATGCAACTCAGTTTTTTTAGTGTTGATTATTATATCTAAAAAATTAATTAAATTTTGGACTTTTTTGATGTGCTAAATACAAATGAATTTATATCGAATCAAATCGAGATCAGAATCGAATCAAGAGATTGTAAAACGGAACTGTGAAAACTGTGTCAAAACCCAGCCATAAAAAAATAGTAAAGAAAACAAACAAGAAAAAAAATAGAAAGAAACCAAGAAAATTAATGTGCCTACTGTACCCTTTTAAAAATTAAAAGACTTATGGCCCGTTCACAGCAGGTACAATAATTAGAAAGGTCATTAAAACGATAACTATATTAGCATCTATGAAAACATTCTGTTTATTATAAGCGCTATTTATGTCATCAGTTCCTAAAAGTCTGCACTGGTTGGCTGTCTATGTTTTTTATTGTTCATCAGCTAACAAAAATGTTCTGAAAGTGATTGCAAAAATATCATTCCTCTGTGCCTTTATTGTTAGTTGTAGTGTGGACTTCCCCATTCTCATATAATTAAAATGATTATTAAAGTTTAAAAACCTATAAAAAAACTTGATTTTAATTTTTATGTTATCAATAAGAAGAAAATTGACCTTTTAAACAGTTTAAAAAGTTTAAAGTTTCCCTCCTTTTTTTCAATATTAACCTTCTTCTTCAGTGCTGCTAACCACGACATATTAGCCATTGAAACTAAGAAATTCAGAGCGTGTGAATGATGTCATAAGAGACGGAAGCTATTTCTGAGCCCCGGGGACACACTCTATCACCTTTTGGCAAGAACAGTTTGGACTTGCAAAGTTGTTAAACTCAAGCCCATTCCTCACTAATAGCAGAGGACAAAGCTTTTCTTAGACAATCTGAGGTGCAATATCTACTGTTTGAGATTGTTCTTTGCTAAAACTTTTGTTAGGAAGGCAATAGTAGGGTTGGATGATCTTCTAGTGGACATTAGTGGAAGACATTCCATTCTGAGTATCACTCATATAATGAATACAGCCACCATAATGGGCTGTGGGTCTTAAAGGAGTTTAGTTTAATCATGTTCAGACAAGACCCCACAGTAAAATGGCATTACAGGAATTTTTCACAGGTGAGAGTGCTGAACCAAACCTGCAATCAGTCATGACTAATATTTGTCAGTGGTTTTTGCAGGAATGACTCATCTCCCCCAAACTTAAGAGTACCTGTCTTATACTAGCACCGATACCCTGCTGCTTACATTAGTGTTTACACTGAGCAAACCACAGATGAGTGGGAGAGTCACTTACAGGAAGTAACTAAAACAACGGCAGAAATACCTACCTACATTTCGGCAAAACTCCAAAAAAGCACCTGTACATACAATTCACTGCACTTACCAGCTGAAATGAACAACTGTGGTAGTAAAGCAACAAAAATGTTTATTCATTTTAACACAAATTACAGGGGCAGATTATAAATCAATAAAGACTTTTTTTTACACAATACTATGTTATGACCTCAAAAAAAACTTTTATAGCAGTGCATGATTTGTAAACTTTCACATTTTGAAATGTGCATCACATAACCAGCTCCATATGTTTGGCTTTTGTGACGCAGTAAACTTGCTCGGTAGCGCACCCGGTACACCACTGAACTTGGGTTTGAGTCCAGTGAAACACAAGTCACAATGGTTAGGTTTAGTGTAGGGTTTAGTTTAGGTGGTACTTTTTTTTAAAAAAAACACAATAGAGCATTAACCTTTTAGCCCCACTCACCAGACATGCAACAATCAACATAATAAAACATTGCCATATTCAAATTTACCTGTTTCCAATACATCTGTAACATCCAATAAAAAGGCAAGTAGGCAACATAACATCATACTGCACAAATGTCGCAACAGGCACGCTTTTCCAATGAGCCTTTGCTTCATTTTTTCACATTAAGTTAAAATCCAAATATAGAGAAATATAAAAAAAACCCACTCACTTCTGTTGTAAAAAAATGTGCACCAAAATATGTAAGGAAAATATGCACCATTAATGTAAAATATGGATAAGATTCTCAAAGGATAGTTCACCCAAAAATGAAAATTCTGTCATTAATTACTCACCCTCATGTCGTTCCAAATCCGTAAGACCTCCGTTCATCTTTGGAACACAAAATAAGATATTTTTGATGAGATCTGAGAGCTCTCTGACCCTCCCATATACAGCAATGTAATTACCACAATCAAGGTCTAGAAACGTAGCAAGGACATTGTTAAAATAATCCATGTGACATCAGGGGTTCAACTGTAATTTTACGAAGCTACGAGAATACTTTTTTTTTGCAAATAAAAACGACTTTATTCAACATTTTGTCTCCTCCGCGTCACGCTGGTGCCATTTTGGAGAGTATCCACTGAACGTAAACAACGTATGTGTTTTCTATGCTGTTTACGCTTCGATCTGAACAAAAACAACATATCCGCGTGACACAGCTGACACAGATTATTTTACCGATGTCCTTGCTACGTTTCTAGACCTTGGTCATGGTAATTACATTGCTGTCTATGGGAGGGTCAGAGAGCTCTCAGAATTCATCAAAAATATCTTAATTTGTGTTCCGAAGATGAACGGAGGTCTTACAGGTTTGGAAAAACATGAGGGTGAGTAATTAATGACAGAATTTTCATTTTTGGGTGAACTATCCTTTTAAAGTGTGCATTTCTCATGCCTGATTACAGTGCTAAATCAAGGATGATGTAAGTCACATGGCAAATCAAAAAGCCATATTGAACCATGTAAGTCACCTGATAATAAAAGTCACGTAACTAAAAATATGGTAACACGTGTGGTGCTGTTCCCATGAGATTAAGACTAATGCAGCCTTCAAATGCAGCTAGTAGGCTCCTGCCTCGTCACACATTCAATTCAGACACTACAGAGTAGCCAAAACAAAGAGACAATGGATGACCTGATAAGCTCCAGTTACTTTATTTTTACAAATCTTAAAGGGATAGTTCACCCAAAAATTAAACATTTTTACCTTCAAATCATTGCAAACCTGTATGACTTAAGACTGTATGGTAACACTTTAGTATAGGGACCAATTCTCACTATTAACTAGTTGCTTATTAGCATGCTAGCATATTGGCTGTTTTTAGTACTAATAAAGCACATATAGAATCTTCATTTTTGGGTGAAATATTTTTAATATTATTTAAACAATCCTGAAAATTGTGTTGTGAGTTAAGGTAAAAGAAAAAAAAAGTCAAAATGATAAGTATGCAATTGTAGGGTCAAAAATAATCAAAAACTTCTGGTTTCCTGTCCCAAACCTACCTTGAGTAACAAAAGGGCCATTTGGCATTCCTGAAGGCACAGAGGTGCTGATAGTGATCAAGGCCTGTAAGGCCAAGATGTTTATACATTGGGGGTCTACTAATTGTCACACCTTTTGCCCAGTGGGTGAAGCTGTAATCTGCTGATTGGTCAGTTTGAATGTCTCACATTTGGGTTTTAGTCACATGGTCAAGGAAGGGATAAAAGAAGATTGCAACTGTTGCTCTGTCTCTTTTTCCTTTTGCTGCCTCTTTTCTGGAGCAGTTCTCAGGTAACATTTTACATACATGTTAGTACAATTAACTGGTTATGTTTTACTGTCCTTAATCTATTTTGTAACCAATTCAAGTGTAACCATAACAAAATACTGTTATTAAACCATTTCAGTTATAAATTATGTGCTAACTAGTCTTGATTCAAGGTTAATATTGAAGTGCTACCTATTGCAATACAATATAATAGCAAGGCTCTCCCACATATTTAGCTATTCTACGTTTCTTTAGTCATTCGGCAATCCTACAGCCTGAACCACTGTAGGAAAAGCACCCTTACACAATATTTAACTAAGAGGCCAAGTTTTTTTTTTTTTTTTTAAGCATGGTATCTTTGAGGTACCTTGGGCACACATCATACCACAACTGCACTATGGTACCGCTGTAACAGTAAGAAGCATAGTTTGGGTTTTACAGCAGTAAGAGTCTGATATCATCCTGTGAAAGAGAAAGAGGCCTTGGCTCTCAGGATCACTCACTACCAGCTTTATCTGAGATTCCACAGACACTCCCGGAGCAGGAGACAATCACAGATATGGGCATCACAGCTATGTGTGTGTGTCAGTGTGTGAGAGAAATGTGAAGGGTGAGATGACTGTTCCCATACAGAAAATCCCCCCACAAATGATATATCTTTATATCATAGCAGCAATGAGATTAAATGGGCAACTAACAGATCTATGATTGAAAGTAAAGTGGATAATTTCTGCGTCACTAACAACACCAAACAAAACTGAACTAATAATGACGGTTTTCTCACAGGTTTCCTCAACACTTCCTGTTTTCCTGAATCTGTTTCATCTACCGAAACACAGCTTAATAAAAAGCCTGCTGCATTAACAAAAACAGAGCCTCTGGGTGTAACCAAAGCATAAAAACACTTATTAAACACTTAATACATGATGCTATGTCACATTTTGAGCATTCTCAGCGACCATAAATGTTTTAGCACACGTAATGCTGCCTCCACAAGCAAAGCTCTTGAATATCCCTTTTGAAAAATCCAGCATATGCTGGTTAGGTATGTTTTGAAGCATGACTACTGATCATGTGCTGGTCTTAAACTGGTCCTAAGCAACTAGCTCCTGCTCAGGACCAGCTTAGGTCCAGAAAATCACCAGCTAAAACCAGCTCAAGACCAGCACATGACCAGCTTAGACCAGCTCATGACTAGCTAAGGACCAGCTTAAACCAGCTCAAACCAGCAGCTATGCTTCAAAACATACCTAACCAGCATATGCTGTTTTTTTTTTTTTTTTTCAACAGGGATGTCATTCAAAACCTGTATGATTTTATTTTTTTGGGGTTCAAAACAACTGGACCTTACTGACCTCATTTTATGGAGAATAGAAGATCAATTTTGTAGAATATATTCTTTTATGTTCCCAAGAACAAAGTATGTTATACAGGTTTGGAACAACACGAGGCTCAGTAAATGATGACAGACTGCTAATTTTGGGTGAATTGTCCCTTTAAATTAATCTCGCAACATGTAACATCAGTGGAAACACCTGTAACTTTTGCCATCAACCACAGCAGTCTGTGGAAAAATGAAACATAAAACATGCCCTCAGTTTGTCCCAGTAATGCTGTGAGGAATTAGGGCATGTCATGCTATGCTAATCTGAGAGCAGGACTGGTTAGTGAACTGTGAGACTGACATTAAGAACAGGCAACACTGTGACAAGCTTGAGTTTCACAATATAATGTGATTTACAGGCCAAATGTAAAGCTGTTTGTTTTGTAGGACAATATTAGGTGGTTTATTTTTAGTAGCAACTAGCTGATGTATCAGTAGGTTGGAGTATTGCCAAAATTACTGATTTTTCAATACATATTGATACTCCACTGCATGTGCCGTTAGTTTGATGTGCATTTGGCAATGTAGTGTTAACTAAAGCAGATACTCAGACATATTGTTTAAAACTGAGCACCCAAACAACCCGCACGGCTCAAAATCACTGATTCCACCACAGTTACGCTCACTTTAAACTGTATAGACTGAGATGGATCTGTGATCTTAACGCCCATATGGAGATATGATTAAGCTGATATCAGGTCATTCACAGAACGCATGTCAGAACATGTCAAAATTAAATAGAAAGAAAACATATTTTGTGAAAATGAAGACTATTTTTGTGCCTTTATTAATGAAATATTTTATTTTTATTGTTAAATATTTTATGCTATCACAATTTCACATTGTAATGTGTTTTAATAATTTTTTTTAACTTTTATTTTTTTATTTATTTGCAATATTTTATATTTTTGTATATTTGCTTTTACATTTCACACATTGAATAAATATATTAAATCTAATATAATATATAACATAAAATATACTAATATAAAATATATGAAATAATGTATTATATATTATGTATATATTATAATATTTAATATATTATATATTATATAATATAGACTTAAAGACATATACAGCCCTGATGGAAGACAAATTTACTGGTACAACAAGAGTCAGACAAGACTGAAAAGCACAGTCACGCCAGGGCTTCTTCTCTGATGTAGATTCTTTTCTATAAATAGATTGTTCAATGGATTAGATTATTGGTGATTGGATTATTCAGTGAAGTTCCCCTCTGACCAGATTATCATTTCAGTACAAATACCATAAACAGGGTAATACAACCACTCAGATGGCATATTGAATTTGACAACACAAGCTGGGAACAAAGTCTTTAATCTATTTAGCTTTTTGTAAATGGCATAATTACTACTCGGAGCAGGAGAGTCACAACCTGATTATGAAGCATCTTAATCAACATTACTGCCATTCAACTGTTCATAAATTCAGAAAAAAGTTAAATAGTGCCACTAAGCAAAAGTGCAGGCTCACCCTAGGCAGAGAAATATAATTGGTGTCAAAATGTCAGATATTTCCATAACATTTTCATAACAGAAGATTAAATTTTTCCCAAAATCTCTAACCTGAGAACAACATTTCTAAAAGTAGCTAAACTCTTCTCAGTATAATTCTTCATCTTATATTGACCTACTCATTTTTTTCAGCTTTACAGTTTTATTCAGAACACCTAACCACCTAAATTTCCCTCAAACTTTCAGACAAAATACATTTCTTTTGACATAAGCTATGAGATCATTACAGGATATCAACTGAATAGTCACTAAAAAGGATAGTATTTCTTTAATGACCTGATCAAAATGATGCTCCAGTCCCAATTTTGACCGGCTGCTTGCAACATCCTTCTTCACTTGAGAGCTGCTCTTGTTTTTAATCAAAGAGTGTGTGTCTCTCAGGTGTGTGTCTATACATACATCTGTCAATGGCATCTCCAGCAGGAGTGGCACCAGCCACCATTAGTGGAAGAGACATGGAGGAAATTACATCTATCATCATACACACCATCAGCAACCATAAAGAGATGAGAAGGGGCTACAATGTACACCACTCTAGCAGACAATACAACATCCCGAGGAAAACCTCCTGAAACAAATGCATCCGAGCTGTATGGATTATAAAGGCGATATCAAAAAAACAAAAAAAAAAAACAAAAAAAAAACACCACTTTAAACTCTGTATCAGCTGTTATAAAATTATATTAATTGATCTCTCAATGGTTATCAATGGTCCTAAATATCCATTTAGAATTCTATAATAATTTCTATATGTTGTCAATTAATTAATTAATTAATAATTCTCACATCCCACAGATTCAAGTATTTACATTCTTTTATCAGTGTCACATTATCAGTTAATTTCTCTCAACTATCTTAAAAATCGCTGTACATAACACTACTTGTTTTGTCAATTCAAGATTTGTGCTTTTTTATTAAAATCCAAAATGCTTCATTCAACCATTAAATTCTTCATTTTGGTAGCCATAATTTTTAGTTTTATAAGACACTTAATATGTGCAATCACCTATAGTTTAAGATACCTCAACCCTTGACACACAAACCTCAAAAATGGTGACAATCAACAAATGGAAGCTCTTAACATTACAACACAACAAATAATTAACAATAATGACAAAAAACAACAAAACTTTTTTGTTTTAAAACAGCAGCCACATAATTTATTCATGCTGCAATGCATGCTGGTAACTCACAAACCCTTAACTTTTCAGCAAGATTTCAGACAACAGTTTGACCCGCTGGGACAATATCTGGGGAAATTCTATTTGTCTAAAGTGTTTTATCACATTTCTTAGTATTTATGACTCAAAAGGTCCTGTAACCTGGAAAATATGTAGTTGCTTTTTTTTTAATTTTTTTTTTTTATACCGTGTAGAAACTGTGTTGCCAAAGTAGCTAGTTTCAGTAATGAAAGCTTTTGATGAAAAATTAATCACTGGATTTTCCAAAGTTTACCATATTTAAGCATTAGTTCTTTGAAAGATACTTGAGAAATTTACATGATAAACATATAACTTTATATGTGGATGCCTCATTTATACATGTGTTACCAATGCAAGATAGCTAAAATGTAAAATATAAAAAGTATTTTCAGTATAAATTACTGGTGGGAAAATAGTGCAGATGATTATGCTTAATAATTTGAAATTAAAATGCTATTAAAATGCAATTAATTATGCAGCCCTAGTCAAAATCATTAGTCAGATTATCACTGTTATCATCTATTTCCTACTTCATAAAAACTAACTAAATTAATTAATAAATAAAAATTGTGAGTCTCAGGGCATTTCTTGGCCAGGATAGGCTTCAATGTGGACCAGACTTTATGCCAACAGTCAGAAGTCTGGCTGTGCGAGACCGTGACCTGACCACAATGACCTGAGCAAAACACATTTCATGGTGACCTGAACATCCTCAGCTGCAGTTCTCTAATCCTTCCAGATCAGACGCTCATGCTGAGGGGCCCATGAAAAGCACAACCATCACCTCTCGCTTCCTCTGTAGGAGACTAAAATAGCCGCTGACCTGAAACTTGTTTAGCTAATTCGTACTGGATGCATCATTGCTCTCTTATTGGTAGAGGTGGGAGTGTTCAGATAAATATGCTGAATAAGTCAACTGCACACTTAAAGACAGTATTTTATCTTCTGCCATACTGGTGAGTGCTCAACACAACTAATTGCAGGATTACAAGGTTGCCTTTGTGCTGATTTGTATACTTGGAAAGAGTGAAAAATATATAGATGCGACAGTGCTTGGGTAGACTTCCTGTAGCAGACCAGTCATCTGTGAAACCATCAAAGATGCCGAGCTTGAGTCTTACAGTGCCTGCTTGACTTAACTGAGACCTCTGACCTTAGATATGCAAGGAGGATCAAAATACAACTAGATTTGCATGTCTTGAAGGAAATAGCAGTGTTAACAAGGCAGCAAAGAATATACCTAAAGTTTACAAATCCAATCATAATTCAGTATGCAAATGACTGTAAGAAAAAACACCAATCATGATTCAGTATGCAAATGTTAGGACATCATTATCATTTTATTTTTTAGATCAGCCACCATAGGATAGTGGCATATGTGTGATTTGCAAATAGGATTGCAAAACGATTAGTCGCGATTAATCGATTCAAAATAAAAGTTTATGTTTACATACTCTATGTGTGTGTACTGTGTATATTTATTATGTACGTATAAATACACACACATATGTATACATTTTAAAAAATATATATAATTTTTTTGAGTTTTAAAACAAAAATGCACTAGTGTAAACGTAGCCTTAGAGGTTTAGCACAAATCCAGAATGCAGAATGTTTGAAGAATATCAACAGTTTTGTTAAAACGCAAGCTGTTTTAAGGAAAGCACATGGCTGCTAACATCTTAATAAACCATTATAGTCCTTAAATCATTTTGTTTTAATCAAATGTGGAACAAAACAGTCCCATTGTTCATGATGCATTTGTGTTGTGAGCAGTGTTTGTGCTCAGGGGTCTCTGGGGTCATCTAATTTGTATTCTCCTGTACTTGTTGAAAGGTGGGCCCTTTGTGTTACATTCCCTGAGAGCTTTGAGTAACGATGAGTGAGGAACCAGACATATTCAGCTCCCTGGGTGACCATTTTCACTTATGCATGAGACACCTTCACTCCTTCTCATCTGATATAAACTGCTCAGGATGAGAAATTAAAGCCAGTTCCCTGATGAGAACCATGAGGACTTCATGAAGTTCCCAACAGGGGTCTTTTGATGGCCAGATATTTTACAGCTCAGCTTAAGATGATCTTTAAAACAGACTTCAGCCACAAATGTTTTGAGCCACTAATGCTGTTAGGACAATTATTATTACAAAACCAGCAACATCCTAGAAACAATATAGGAACGTGCTGATAAATTCTAAATGGACAAGCACAACTCCTGAATCAGAAAATTCACAATACCTCTTAGAACAACAGATACTTGTCTGGTGATTTTTGTTATTTGTAACACAAAATACTTTATCATCTCTAAGAAGAACATCATCATTCTGAATAAGATGATAATAAACCTTCAGTCAACATGAAACCACCTGTTCACAACAAGTAACTGTAATGATAACTATATTTACATCCACACCAACATACTATAACGTTATATCTACTCCATGCTCACTGCTAGTTTCTCTTGCAGTGCATGCTTTTAATCTAAATAGATTTTGATTGGCTGTAAATGTTTTTGTTCATAAGATGGAAAAAAAAATATTCTAAAAGTGATACTGTTCTGTGTCATTATTGTTAACTAAAACTAAAATGCTAAAAAAAAAAAAGAAAAAAAAATTCATTACTTGAAATAAAATAAAATGTAAAAAAATGTTTTATTTTAGCTCATTTCCAAGGGAACATTTCATATTTGTGTAGTTTCTAAAATAACTGAAACCAAAACTAATAAACTAGAAGTAAAATAGTATACAGACATATAAAGCCTAAAAAAAAAACTAAAAAAAAAAAAAAAAAAACACACGATAAATTACTAAAAAAAAAAAATTAAAAAGACAAAAACTCACAAAAAATTACTAATAAATAAATAAACTTTAACATTTAAAATTAAAATGAAAAAAGAAATTCAAGAAAATATAATAAAAAAAAAAATATATGAACAAAAACAATAATTGTTACGGAGCTGACGAGACGTGAGACGTACAGATCCATGTACAAAGCTTTAATGGTCATTAAAGACATGGTCATGAAACAGGCATGGATTCAATAATGGCAAACAGGTACAACACAGGCAAGACAAAGAGTAATCCTAGGACAAGCGTGGGTCTTCGATCAGTGAACAAAATTCAACAGGACAAGGCAACGAGATAATCCAGGTACATGAGCAATAGTCCAAGCGAGGAACAAACAGAGTCCAAAACAGCAGGCAAAGGGTTAATCCAAGATACACAGGCATTAGATCAGGAAAGAGGAAACAAGGCAACACGAAATGACTAGACTTAGACTAGAACTGGAACTAGAAACTAGAACTGGAAACGGGGAATGGCTCCATAGTGTAGCTATCGCTAGAAGAGTGATAAACGATAAACAATACTCGGCGATTAGAACGAGGAAGTCCAAGGCTTATGTAGGGTGTGTGATTGTGTGATGGGTCTCAGGTTTGAGTGTGTGATTAGTGAAATGGCTGCTGGGAAATGTAGTCCGGTGTAATGTGAAATAGTCTGTGCAATGTGAGAGTCAATATGATGGAAGGGCGACCTCTGGTGGCTATCGGGCGGAAGGCCACAGACCAGATTCGTGACAGAGCCAGTCTGGGAGATTGAAGAACTGACCTCGATGATCTAGGTGCAATAGACAGAGAGTGACAGGACTCTGGATGAACAGCTGTGACATGACAAGACTCTGGACGATCAGCGAAGACATGACGAGACTCTAGAAAATCAGCGAAGACGTGACGTAACTCTGGATGATCAGCTGTGACGTGGCGAGTCTCTGGAAGATCAGCAAAGACGTGACGAGACTCATGACGATCAACTGTGACTTGACTTGGCTCATGACAATCAGCTGTGACTTGACTTGGCTCATGAATATCAGCTGTGACTTGACTTGGCTCATGAAGATCAGCTGTGACTTGACTTGGCTCATGAAGATCATCTGTGACTTGACTTGGCTCATAAAGATCAGCTGTGACTTGACTTGGCTCATGAAGATCAGCTGTGACTTGACTTGGCTCATGAAGATCATCTGTGACTTGACTTGGCTCATGACGATCAACTGTGACTTGACTTGACTTGGCTCATGACGATCAACTGTGACTTGACTGGACTCACGAAGATCAGCTGTGACTTGACTGGACTCACGAAGATCAGCTGTGACTTGACTGGACTCATGAAGATCAGCTGTGACTTCACTTGACTCAGAAAGAGCAGCTGTGGCATAACGGGGCGTTGTTGTGTCCGCCATTTTGCGACCAGGCTCCGCTGTCGCCGCCATTTTCTGAATTTGCTCCGTGGCCGCTGTTACATGAGTGGGCGCGGTGTCACGTTCCTCCGTGACACCCACAGTGAACGCTGATTCAACAGTCAACAAAGCATAGTCCAGAAACCGACTGAGAAATGAACGGGGACCCTCACGGATTAGTTTAGACTTTAGTGGCTGGTTAATGCCGTCACAAAAAAAAAAAAAAAAAAATCGATCAAGACACAATCCGGAAAATCAGAATAATTACCAATGTCTAGATATTCTTGAATATAGTCCTTAAGCGATCGTGAGCCCTGCTTGAGAGCTAATAATTGTTTTGCAGTGTCCATACCTGGCCAGTATCGTTCAGGAAAGCCGCTGGATCCTTGTGTGAGTATTCTGTTACGGAGCCGACGAGACGTGAGACGTACGGATCCATGTGCAAAGCTTTAATCAGAGACGTGGTCATGAAACAGGCATGGATAATGGCAAACAGGTACAACACAGGCAAGACAAAGAGTAATCCTAGGACAAGTGTGGGTCTTTGATCAGTGAACAAAATCCAACAGGGCAAGGCAACGAGATAATCCAGGTACATGAGCAATAGTCCAAATGAGGTGCAAACAGAGTCCGAAACAGCAGGCAAAGGGTTAATCCAAGATACACAGGCAGGAGATCAGGAAACAGGAAACAAGGCAACATGAAATGACTAGATTTAGACTAGAACTGGAACTAGAAACTAGAATTGGAAACGGGGAATGGCGCCGTAGTGTAGCTATCGCTAGAAGAGTGATAAAAACTAAACAATACTCAGCGATTAGAACGAGGAGGTCTAAGGCTTATGTAGGGTGTGTGATTGCGTGATGGGTCTAGGTGTGAGCGTGTGATTAGTGAAATGGCTGCTGGGAAATGTAGTCCGGGGTAATGTGAAATAGTCTATGCAATGTGAGAGTCAATATGATGGAAGGTGGCTATCAGGCAGAAGGCCACAGACCGGATTCATGACAAATAGTATATCAAAGACGCTAAAATAACACTTTCCACTGATTTTATCATGGTAATTATGTAAGACAAACATTAGATTTTTTATTATTTTATTTTATTTATTTATTTTAATAATTTTAAAGTGCTGTCTTGAGTTCAGGACCATCTGTGACATTTTATATTTCAGTTGTGTAAAAGTATCACAAAGTAAGTCTGAATCAGCAATTAATAATTTCAGGTTCTATGCCAGTTCAAATCTTGACAGTTCATAGCTGATGACAGTGGCGGTGCACGGTATGGCTATAGCCCCATCAGAAACTTGCTTAGCCCCGGCACAGCCCCCCCAAGGATTTCCAAATGATTTTCTTGTTTTTTAACTCTGTGTCACTTTCATTAACATTGAAAAATAAACATAAAAAACCTTTAAAAAAAGTGCCTAATATGTGGCCTATAAACAATTGATATTATGGCGGAGGGGTAACTCAAGCAACTGAAGCAAGCAACGCGCAAACAAGAGTTATGCCGGTGAACGTCAGTCAATTCACTATAGAGAAAGTGAAAGTAAAAAAAACTGACGGCAAATGCTGATAACGGTATATAACCATCTTAAATTATTCCCTTAATATTTCTCTTGTGTTTCATTTAGTGAAAAACATGAAGAAAACTATTTCGCGTTAAACAGGTTGTTTTTGAAAATCAGTGCATGAAATAAAGCTGCTCTGAATTTTCATTGATGATTGTAGTGTTAATAATTTTAATTATAGGCCTATAATTCATTGTATAAATTAATAGACCTGTTTAAAAAAAAACCTTTTTAAAAACATTTTCAATGAGGAGTAAGCTAATAGCCTAATCTTTTATTATCATCACAGCGCATGCGGTGATGCGCTATGAAATTATTGCGGGGTAATAATTTCATGTAATTTAATAATAAAAGTAATCCAATAATAATAATAATAATAATAATAATAATAATATGCATAATAATACTAAGAATGTAACATGCCTACATTAAATGGAAATGCTAAATCCTCTTAATATTGCCAATTTTTGATGCTTTTGGCAATATCTCCGGCTATCATCGACACATGATACAATGCAACTCAGCACGGGGAGGTTATTGCCCGCAATTTGTGCCCATATGCCACTGTGTGGAAATAGTTTTATGAATTGTCGACACTCTATTGTACATGGTTAGAATTTACCATGTTTTCCTAACATTTGGCATTGAGAGTGACTGACACTTGATGGTCAGAAAAAAATTACTAGATATGTGTAAAAAAATAAATAAATAACTAAATAAAACAATGAAAAAAAAATCCCTACTTTCTCTCTTTTCTATATGCTTTCATAAATTATATTACTTTGTAAGTGTCATATTTGGCAGTTGGCATTAGAAGTTATATTACTAATAACAGTGGCATATGAGAAGTTCAATACCACAGAAAAAAAGTAAAATATGCCTTTTTCGAAGCTGCTGTATATAAAAAACTGATAGCTAAAGTTTAGGCATTCATTACTTTCTCTCAATTTAATTTGTTTTTTAGCACCCCCTCTGAACTGTTAAGCCCCCCCTTAGCACCCCCAACAAAAAAATCCCGGAGCCGCCATTGGCTGATGATAACTAATGATAACTCTATATCTTGACATTACACATCCTCATTTACTTTCACTAGATGTAAAAAGCGCAGCCAGGATATTCATAAAAATTGCACTTTTAGTGTTTTCCAAAAAAAAAAAAAATAATAAATAAATAAATAAATAAAAATCATACTGGTTTGGAATGATGTGAGGGTGAGCAAGTGATCATTTCTGGACAAACTTGCTTTTTCCCATTTTGTAAAAATAGCACTGGCACAGGCTTACCACTCACATTTAGAAGAAAAGTATTAGATTCTGCTGATGTCTCGAATGTCTAAACGATAAATGTCATTGTCGCTGCATTCAAATTCAACATTTCAATGGAGACCCAGGCTCATCAGTCAACAAGTCAGCACAGAATCCTACAGGGTATCATCACAGTACACAGCTGGAGCTTTCAAAGACCCACACCTGAATCAAACAGAGGAACGGCTAGGATGAAAAACGAGAAGGCTGGAGGGTTGCCAAATCTCACGTATTCATGTCATGCACTGAACCGCTCCTTCTCTGTTTATTCACGCATAAACAAAAGCATTTTTCTCATTTAAATATAGCGACACAAAATTAATCTTAGGAACATGAAAGTCCAAGCAAACATTTGCTCTAGAGATCATTAATTTTTTTTTATCTCATTGTACATAAACAATCAGAAAGAGGGATGTATGCCAGCGAGGATTGTGGGAGCTGAGAATGAAAAACCAGAGAAAGACTATTTGAATTATTTATGGAGCAAGAGTGATGTTTTATAAGAGGGAGCTGAAATGTTCATGGAATGTTTAAACTCTCATTAAAGGATGTATTTTTAAAGAGAAGATCATGCCTGTCGAATCAAAAAACATTGCCTTGAGCTATAGTTCGCAGACAGTTGAGGTCTGGCTCAGCAACACATTTTCCTTCATTTAATTAAATGTGTGACTCAGAGGAATCAGACCCATTGATCTGATCTTACTCCCCATCAAAAAACAAAAGCACAGCATTTAATAAACTCTCTCTCTCTGAGGCACAAAATGACTGTGCATGTCTGGTTCGCAGGCCTCTAATAGCGTTGTAATCCAACTCTGTTTGAGAGCTAGCAGCTTCCCTCTCTTTCGGTCCTGTCCCAACCTGCAACCATGGCAGGTCCACTTGAGCAGGGCAGGATGAGGAATTCTCAGCATTCCACAGGGTCAAAGGACTGGAGGAACCAATCAAAGAGTCCAACGCAACACCAATCGCTCCTGCTCAGGAAGAGAAGATAAAACAGCACTGGGCACTCCATGCTGAACGAGCTGTTTAAAGAGGTTGTAAGAGGACTGTATATTTGTTTTGTGCTCTGAAAGGCTGCCATCTCTGCAAAGGGATCAAGTCGGGATATGAAGAATTCACTCTGGGAGGCTTAAAATTGGCTTGACATTAATTTGACCCCTTTTACGCCTTAAAGCATATTCTTGGTCTTATTGTGCATGATTCATTGGTGCTCTTTATTCCAAAGATGAAGTGTTTGTCTGTGATTTAATTGAAGAATAATACATTCTTCAATTGACTTTCTGCAACCTCTTTTCTCTAGTACCTGTCAGAAACGACTTATCATCCTTAATGGATAAAATTAAGTAAAATACAACCGATTATGAAAGCAAAATAAGTTGCAAACAGCTCTACCTGTACATTTGAAGTTCTCGTTCGGTCCAAATTCCTTTTATATTTTCACACTTATGATATGAAGATGGTTCTTTGTAACTCAAATTATCAAAGATTATCAAAATTATCAATTCCCAAAAAGGCCCTAAAAAGTGATTCCTTCACCTCCCTTGTCTCTTTCACTAAAGCAGTGTTAATGCATGTTGTAAATGGGTGATTGTCTGTCTGTATTATTTAAATGTTCACACTCCTCATGCTCAACTAAAACCAGATCTAATTGCTGTCTCAGTGGTGCGAAAGTGCAGACATTTGGTTTTTGGTTGACAAATGCAGAAAAGCAGCGAAAACATACAGCAGAAATGTATTTCTCTCTTTTCACTGAAAAAGCTACAGTTTGAGCCAGCACATTCCATCTCTCAGGATATACGGAGGGAAGAAAGGGGTCTGCGCAGTGTCCTGTTTAGACAAACATGGCCTAGAGTAAAGAGAGATTTAATTAGATCTCTCTCATAAGATGCATCAATGCCCTCATGCAGCCCAACTTTAGTTCAGCTCTAAAGCACCTCAGTAACACACAACTGAGAAGAGTCAACCATAAAGAAAACATTTCTTCCCCTAAAGATGAAATACTGATGTCAGAAAAATGTATATTTCTCATGAAAATCTCATATTTAGATTTATTATAGTCTTTTTTATTACAGCTTAATTTTCCTCCATAAGCACATTTTACCCCAAATTTGAACTACTGTACTGCAAAAAAAAAAAAGAAAAAAGTAAATTAATAAATTAATAAACCCCATACTCTTCACTATTGAAAATGATCCTGTTTTGGCACAATAAAAAATGAAAATCAAATAAAAAAAAATATTTAATTGAATTAAATTTATTTATAGCAATATTTAATATGTATAATATTTAATTCAATATTATTACATAATTAAATTATTTATATATAGTGATATACATGAAGTCAGAATTTAGAAATTTAATTGTAGCTTTATTCATTTTAAAGAATCTATCAAAAAATGAAAATCAGCATAATTGAAATAATTTCACAAGTAATTAAATACAAATACTACAAGTGTATTTTAGAAATTGTACAAAAATATTATCAGTATCATTGTATATCTATATTTTGTTATATGTATGTGTATATATTTATATATATATACACATATATATATATATATATATATATATATATATATATATATATATATATATATATATATAAAATATATATTTTTTATTTTTTTACAGGCTCACTACTCTGATTTTATTAGCTGGCCTTTCACAAGCCGGCATGTAGTCAGTTTTACAGCATGTAAAGCATCTTACAGGGAGATTTTAAGTGGCAGATTGTTAAAGTGAGCACAGCTGGGTCTTCTTTAACTGTGCATCTGCCCATTTAGCCATCCTAGACACACTTCCCAATTGCCATTTCTGTACCAGTGTCCCCATCCGCCTATGAGCGATGGACACACTCACTGTGACCATGTGGCCCCTCTCATGTTTCAGTGCCTGGATAATATCACACTCCCCAGAGGGCACAGCATCCATCCAGTCCTTCACCAATAACTCTGCATTAAGTGGCAAATTTAAACAGCCTGATGAAGCAGAGAGGTGAAGTGATTTAGGTGATTACTTTCAAAGCAGGAGATTCCTCGGTTCTTTAAAGTGCCTTCAGGGCCTGTAGATGAAACTAGACGATAGGCTCTTAATTAGCAGGAAATCACAAATAAGGAAAGAGCAATTTGGGGGAACTCCCAACCATCCCACAACAGAGGCATAGCTGACAGCTTCACAAAATACATCAGCGACAATGATATACAGCACATTCAATCCATCTTCTCACTAAAGCGAGGTGCTGACCCACATTTATGCTGCTAATTCTGGTGCTGCACGCTCTGATATATAGCAGCGCGCCATTGCTGAGAGTTTTCCTTTTGAAAGCAGCCGCTGAGAGGGTAATAGGTTTATCAGGAGCATAAACAGTCTGCAGGCAACAGGTTATACCGGCACAGGATATGAGGGCATGACAAAGCCCTGTCGCACAAAACCCGTATATCTTTGAAGATATCTACTTTAAAGCTGAAAATAGAGCTGTGCACTTCTGATAACAGACTATATCTTATAACAGCTATAAAAGCCTAAAGAAAGGATTATGTTTATATCCGATTGTTTCCTGTCTTTGAAATGAAAGCACAGCCCACATTCAGCTATAAATCCATGTCCCGAGCTGTAATTTTCTTTGGCATAGCCAGCAGCAGAAGTAAAATTAGTCTAATACAGCCAGGTTCACCTATCTTTCATTTCTCATAACAAGGAGAAAAATAATGCAATGAACTCAAAGTTGCAGTATTCTACTGTCCTACCTACACGGTTTGAACACAGTCCTATTGTTTTGATGGTTCCTGGCGTCTGTTGGCATGTTAACACCCGTCCTATTTCACCGGATTTGTATTCAAATGACCTCAGAGGGTGACTAGGAGACTGTAGAAATTGTTAACCGATATAGACCATAAAAACAGCTTGCACACCTTTCACATTATTATAAAATAGTGCCATTAGTCATGTTAAAGTATAGAACAACTTTACTTGAATTAAAAGTAAACTAACAGATCAAAAAAACATATTGTGGTGATGGCATCAGATGTCACAATTGTGACATATACTGTAGCATAGTGCTGAATGAATCATATATTTATGAACAATATGACATTGCCCATAATTTGTGATTTTACCATGGCAGTATCAAGCTTGGTGGTATTTTTTGTTAGTGTTTATAGCACATTTACTTCACGAGAACTTCAGTTATGATATAAATTAGGACAACTCAGAAGGTAATATAAATAAGAACTAATTCTGTAGATGAGTAAATTATGGCATCTGCGCAGTTTGTGAAAGTTAAGGACTCATAATGAAAACAGGTTGCGTTTCGGCGGTAACGCTGAGATTCGTTTTAGCAAACGAATGTTTTATTGAACCGATTCACTGAACAATACTAATGCTTTAAAGGTTGCAGGGCTGATATTAACAAGTTAGCTGGTTCGTTGCTGGTCCAAGATGGTCTACCAGCTTGCAGTAGCTAATGATCAGTGATGGGAATAACGGCATTATAAATAAACGGCGTTACTAACGGCGTTATTTTTTTCAGTAACGAGTAATCAAACAAATTACTGTTTCCCCCGTTACAACGCCGTTACCGTTACTGACAATAAAATACGGCGTTACTATAATTTATTATAATATTATTATAATTGTATTTTTCAGTTCCGTAAACTCTAGTGTGAAGGCGCACGACTCGCCGTCGCTTTGTCTCACACACACAAAGAAAGATGCAGAATTGACGCGCTACATGTAAACGATATTCTTTGTTGTATTAATAAAGGAGTTGCTTTGGAATTCTTCAGCTTTTAAGAACTGCCGGGTTCTCTGGTAGTGGGCGGAGCTAATGCGCAAACGACAATCTCATTGGCTGGCGCTCACCTATTATCATCCCTGTCTTGATTTCAGCAAATCAG
This sequence comes from Spinibarbus caldwelli, assembly GCA_039654775.1. NCBI lineage: Eukaryota > Metazoa > Chordata > Actinopteri > Cypriniformes > Cyprinidae > Spinibarbus > Spinibarbus caldwelli. Next base: position 26,150,082 of record CM077256.1, on the reverse strand, counting down.
TTCGAGCGAACGCAGACTACGTGATTAATATTCATGAACCCAGCAGTTTATTAATCCTTAGTGCGTTTTATATTGTTATTAGTAGTAGAATTCATAGTAGTTTTGTTGTCTTATCAATTCCCCCCCCTTTTTTTTTTTAGAAACACTAAATGACAAACAACATATTAAGCACCACCACCAGTCCTAAGTTCAGTCAACATGACAAATATGCATTCATACTTGGTTATTCTAAAGTTCTATCATCATATAATGCTAAATTATCATAATATATAATGCTTGACTGAGCATTAGTGTCAGTGGATAAATAGTGTAGATTAATGTACAATGTTTTATAATAATAATTTCTTCTATTTACAGTCCATTTCATAAATTTAGCATATTTAATATTGGGGGCATCCAAGTTATTTGACATTTGAACTTTTTTTTTTTTTTAAAGTAACGCAATAGTTACTTTCCCTGGTAATTAGTTACTTTCATAATGATGTAACCCAGTTAGTAACTAAGTTACTATTTGTGAGAAGTAACTAGTAACTATAATTAATTACTTTTTTTTAAAGTAATGTGCCCAACGCTGCTAATGACAAGCTAGAATATAACAATGCAGCTACCGATAGTTTCCAGTAGCCTATTATTAATCATAATATTTAGCACTCTAGAGATTTTTGTATATTGTTATGTTAGTTTTATTCTTGAATCTTTCTTTATAGTGTGTAGTGACTAGGACAGAAACGCTTTTCAAATCAGTTGAATCATTCAACAGAATCGGCTCAATAAATGATTCGCGAATCGGACATCACTAAAGCGCTGCAGGTGCGAAAGAGAGGTTGTGTTTTAGTTTATTTGGATGCTAAAAACTAGATATTTAAGAACTAGATAATTAATACGAATGAATCCATCTAAGGAGCATACATATCTAAATGTTTGTGATGCTGAATATGTGTCGTCATTTGTATTCCTTGTTCTAGTCTGTGTTGGACTAGCGGAGAAAGACAGAAAAGAAGCAAAACAAGCAACTTTCCACATAGGCTATGTAATATCATTCTACTTGGCAACTGAGGTACTTACAAGTTCTTCTTTGTCTTTTCGGTCTGTTTGTGCAATGCAACAGAAAATCCAAATAAGCTGCCCTTGGTTTTTCCTTCTTTGATGACCGGGAACTGCACGTCAATGTTAAATCCAGTGTTCGTTTGAATCGCGCAAATCACGAATACGCACAAGTGCAGAGACTTTCCAGCCATATTTAATATTCCCCCTCTCTCTCCCTCTCTCTGCCACTTGCACAACCAAAGCCAATGAGACTGAACTGGTCAATCACACGCCATAGGAAAGCGTCTTTCACTTTCTGGCAGTGAGCTGTAAGGTGTTTCTCGGTTCCCCGCCTCCACGCACCCGCAGCGAAACCTGCCGCTGTCCGCCACACTTCACCAGCCCTGCTTCCCCAAATAGAGGGCTTGATATGAGCCCTTAAATGCAGTAGTGCGCTCTCTCTCTCTCTCTCTCTCTCTCTCTCTCTCTCTCTCTCTCTCTCTCTCTCTGTCTCTCTCTCTCTCTCACACACACACACACACGGTTACACACAAGCCTTCACTTGTTGCTGTGCTGCACATAAGATTTCATTTATCAAGGTTTTGTTATTCAAATTTTAACGTGGTGTGGAGGGACAATTTGAGGGACAGTGACCAAAACCAAAAAATAAATAAATAAATAAAATAAAATAAAATAAAATAAAATAAATAAAAGGGGCACTAAGGAGGTGGGTGCTTGTTGATACAAATTATCCAGTTTTGTTACAAATATACACCAGTCAAAAGTTTTTTGAAGATTTTTAATGTTTTTTTTTTTTTTTTTTTTTTTTTTAAGAAGCCTCTTCTGCTCACCATCATTCTTATATTCTGATTTGCTGCTCAAGGAACATTTTTTATTATTATTATAATCAATATTTAAAACATTTGAGTAGATTTTTTTTCAGGATTTTTTGATGAATAGAAATATCCAAAGATCAGCATTTATACACTATAAACATTCAAAAGCTTGGAGTCAGTATATATAAATATACACCACCTCAGCAGTGCCACAAACTGATCACCTCCATGCCACACCGAATTGAGGCAGTAATTAAAGCAAAAGGAGCCCCTACCAAGTATTGAGTACATAAAGTAAATGAACATACTTTCCAGAAGGCCAACAATTCACTAAAAATGTTTTTTTTTTATTTTTTTTTTTTTTTTATTGGTCTTATGAAGTATTCTAATTTGTTGAGATAGTGAATTGGTGGATTTTTGTTAAATGTGAGCCAAAATCATCACAATTAAAAGAACCAAAGACTTAAATTACTTCAGTCTGTGTGCATTGAATTTATTTAATACACAAGTTTCACAATTTGAGTTGAATTACTGAAATAAATGAACTTTTCCACGACATTCTAATTTATTGAGATGCAGCTGTATATATATATATATATATATATATATATATATATATATATATATATATATATATATGTATATATATGTATATATATATATATATTATATAAATTAATACTGTTATTTAGCAAGGATGATTTAAATTGATCAAAAGTGATGATAAAGGCTTTATAATGAATAAAGAATTTATAATGTTACATTATAATGTTATAATGATTTCTATTTCAGATAAATGCTTTTCTTCTGAACTTTCCATTCATCAAAGAAACCCGAAAACAATTTTACTCAGCTGTTTTCAACATTATAATAATAATAAATGTTTTTTTTTTTTTTTTTTTTTGTTTTTTTTTAGCAGCAAATAAGAATATTAGAGTGATTTCTAAAAGATTATGTGACTGGAGTAATGATGCTAAAAATTCAGCTTTGAAATCACAGGAATGATATAATGATAATGATAATAAATTACATTTTAAAATATATTCAAATAGAATATTAAATAGAATTAAATAGTAAAAAATATTTCAGAATGTTACTGTTTTTGCTACTTTGGATCAAATAAATGCAGGTGAGCAGAAGTGACTTCTTTAAAAAAACATTTAAAAGCTTACTTGACTTATTTGACTGTATAGTGTACAATTAAAAGAGAAGACAGCACTGTAACAATTTCAGACTTTATTGTAGATGTTTTGATAGAGTTGGCTCTTCCTCACTCTCTGAGCCTGCTTCTGCCTCATCTTCAATGGAAGTATAAGTATTAGACATTTAATTTAATATTATACAGCATAAATCTATATTATATACTAATAAACAGCTCATTTAGAATATTTATATTACCTTTTTAACTATTATAGGCCTATTAATATGGTTTTAATAAAATATTATAAATGTGTTAGGTTACTAGTCACTAAGACAAGTGATTATAATGGGAAATATACTTAATAGCAACGAACTTCGGGAAGAACTGTTGTCTCCAGAGAGCGGCACACAGATTGCGAGTGATGCCGCAGAGCGGCGGGATTGGTCGTGAGATATCGTTAGATTCACGGAATCAGTGGATCTTTAGCGGAGCGGTAACTGAGCGCTTTGAGCTCGGGTGATGGCGGGGTGGGTTTGGTGAGAGGGGCACCTCAGTCGATGAGGGCAGAGGGGCAGTGGCTCTAGCCACCGGGCCACCCCCCTGTGCACGGCCCTGGTGGTGTGCATGGTTGAATCTTGAGAAAACATGTCCAGGTCACATTTTGCAACAAAATCTACAGGAAAAACATAAGAAATATTATTTCAATGACTATTTTAAGACTATAAAGTTACCTTTTTAGTTTCCGTGATTAAGAATATGACCATGATTGTTTTTTAAACAATAAAATCAGTATAAAGTCAGTATAACAAATGCTATCATGATGCATAAGCACTTCTGAATTTAAATATGTATAAAAATGTAATTATTTGTAATAAAGAAATAATTATTTTTCTGAATTGAGTGAAAATGTGCTTAATTGTCAATAAAATATTACAATGGAAAGGTCCTAATTAGGTTTTATTTTTAAGCAAAACTGTATTTTCAAATAAAAAAGTGAAATAAGCTACAAACAGTTTTCAATCAGTTGAATCGTTCAACAGAATCAGCGCAAATGATTCACATCACTACAACACCGCAGGTGCGAAAGAGAGGTAATAATAAAAATTAAGAATTTTTTCTTTTGATTATGGATGGTTTTTTGTTTGTTTGTTTGTTTGTTTTTACAGGTTTTTGTGTGATTGACCCATCTACTGACAAACTTAACAAAAATGTATCCATTCTTTCTTAAACTCCACTGTTCCCAAAAACATACATTTAAAATTGTCTGAAAAAGCTTTGTTTTGGAAAGCCGGAAGATGTAAATTCTCCTAAGATTAACTCATTAAATATCAGTCTGAAAAAGTGTTTGTTCAGTTCCTCATGAGAATCAAGACTCTTGACTCTCTCAGATGAGCTGATTGGAGCAGAACTGCCATCACACAAGAGTCCTGATAAGAGCAATACTCAAAACAGTTCGCCAACAAACGACTGACCCCAGGTCATCACAGCATGAATCGACTGAACATAGACCAGGGAAGGAAGCAGACTGAAATGAATCAGCGACCTCACTTGAACTCTTTCTAACTGTCAAAAAATAATACCAGAGATTTATCTTAGTTTTATGATTCATTTTGACTATTTGTGCATTTGGGTCAAGGCTTGATTCCACTTGTGTCATGAAACCTTAACACCACCACCCTCCCACTCTGATCTGCCTTGTCATGCCTTGGAGTTTCTCCTCCCTTTTTCCAGGAGAGGTGGGGGATGGAGGTGTGGATGGGTTTGGGGGGGAGAATGCACCCACTGAACTAAAATAATAGCTTTGTAGATAGCAGATCACAGGAAAATGACAGACTGCCCCAGCTTCTGTAAGAGGGAGGAAGACTCCAGCTCATGGGAAAACACAGAAGCAGATATAAGTCTCCAAGCAGATCTCAATCTATTAAAAAAGGCTTGGAAAAGTTTTTTTTTTTTTTGCTACTAAATTCATATTCCCTATAGATTTGCTTTTGGGACTTTTCCGGGTTTTCCTTCAACTGTATGCTCATGAAAATCATTAGACTGTTTTAGAATTATCCATTTAGGGGAATGCAATGAAAACACTAAAATATTTTGGGCAAAAATGGAAATGGCAAAGTACATTTGGTGCACTTGAAATGGCAAAGGCAAAGTAAATCACATTATGAGATACTCTTCAGCTCCAGAAAATATGCTTATATACCAGATTTAAATATATTGGGTAAATATAGTGGTGCTTGTTAAGGCAAATATCATTATTTGCACAACTTGTTAAGGAGGGATAAGGGATGCTTCTTAAAGCAATTGGGCTTACAATTTGTGACTGGCAGATGATAAAATAAGTACCAAAAACCAACCCGATCTCACAGAAAAGCAAATCTGTTTTACAAATGCAGGTTTTGTATGAATGTGAATTGCACGTAATTGCACATAACTAACATTTGTAGGAAAAAGGTAAGCATAAAGGTCCATCCCTAAAGCACTTGGTTATAACATTTTTAAACAATAATAACATCATTTAGAATTTTTTTCTTTTGATTTTGGATGTTTGTTTTTACAGGTCTTTGTGAGATTGACTCATTTATTTGTACAAAATGGCACAAACTTATCCCTTTCCCTAAAATACTTTATTTATATGAGCCATCACTTGGGTGTAACAGATCTTATGAAAACAAACAGAAATCCTTTAGGGACCAATTCTCAATATTAAGTATAGTTGCTTATAGCATGCATACTGCTAGTTTATTGGCTGTTTATTAGAACTTATAAAGCACATATTATAATGCCTTCTTCTGCATGACCATATTATAGACCCTTAATCCTACCCCATACCAAAACTTAACTACTCCCTTACTAACTATTAATAAGCAGCAAATTAGGAGTTTAAGGCAAAAGTCAGTTAATAATAGTTAGTTAATAGTGAGAATTGGTCCCCAAACTAAAGTGTGACCAAACAAGTGAGATTGTATGAATTTATCAAATTAGCCACCAATTTGCCAAAATAGTTATGAATTGCCATGAAATTGTGTGTAAATATCCAATAGACTGGACATAAGCTACATTTAGAGAATGGGAATATCCTAGAGACTTGGATAACACCACCTAGCAACACCCTAGAAACCACCCAGAACACCTTGGTAATGCCTTGGTAGCCACCTTATCATTGTGCTGGCAACTTCAGTTTTCTTCAGAAAATCACATCTAAATATTGTTTTAATAACTGTTTTCCTCCAGGTGGGATTTCCCCCAATATTGGATACTCTGGCTTTGCATTTCCAGTGTCTTTGTCAGTAAAGCATACAGGCTTGTAAAATTTTCTCATTACACCCCCTCCGGCTCCTCAGCACACCTGAAGCAACCACACATATATATCTCCGTCTATTCAGCCTGACAGATGATACCGTGAGCTCTGTAAATCTAGTCGGGATCTGTTCTCTCTATGGACACAGATATTACTCTTGTACATGACAAGAACATTTTTACATATGCATGAAGGGAACACTGAGCTGGATCCGTGAGTGTGAATATTACACAGCAAATGAGACCTGGCGACACAAATGACTTGTGAATTAATTGTCAGGAGAGAAAAAAGTAGGATATTTTAGCAATATGTTAATAGATTTATTGTGATTTCTATAGATCAGTCTCCTGCCTTTATTCAGTGTATATTAACAGTGCTATAACAATAGACGTGTCAGTTGTATTTGTTTTAGGCTGAGACCCCGAGTAAACCAACACCAGTCTGACTTCTCATGGCAAACAAAGCCATCTAGGGCCCTGAGGTTCACCACAGAAAGACCTTAGTCCAACCATAGTACATACTAACATGCAGTGTGTGATATAAACTAAAGTTCCCTTATTCCTTATTTAACTTCTGTTTTAACTCAAAAACTTCTTCTATGCAAATGCAATAGAACAGTGCTATTTGCCAACAAATTAACAAATCAATTTTACCCCTAAAATAAAAATATTGTCACAAAAAGGAACACAAAAGCACAAAAGCACAAATCTTATTGGGTGGCCAGAATTGTTTGCAGTGCGATGGGGAAAATTTTTTTTGATGCTTAAACAGCAATTCATCTGTGTAAAAAATAAATAAATAAATAAATAAAATTGTTTATCGCTCTAAATTTGCAACTGAACATTCGTCTTAGACAGGGGGCGATGGTGCACAAGTGGGCCTCAGCAAATTTCCAATGCTGGATGATCTAAAATTACTTAAATGAAAGATCACGACAACCCGATTTCATGAGAAAATGTTACTATTTTGCAAGGCGTTTTATATGAATTTTTAAAATGTGATTAGTACCGAAATGTACAATCGAACAAAAAACATAATCGAACTCCTAAATCGGTCAGTAGGACATAAGATCGTACGAAAATATACAATTGAGATTGTACAAATTTGCCAAAACGTAAAATAGTTACGAATCGGCATGTGAGTGTGTTGATTATTATTAATATACTGAAATGATCTAACTCTAACCTAAATGTTATTTTGTAAAAAAAAAAAAAAAACAACAACAAAAAAAAAAAAACACATCAAATCAAGATTTTCCCCCTCATTGAATTGTGGAATCACATATAAATACTATATACTATATAGGGTTTCGTAAGTGTGGAACATTTCCAAGGAAAATGGAAAGAAACGTTGCATAAATTTTGGAAACCTTCTAGGATTTTTGGAAGCTTTCAGAAACTTTTGAAAAGTTTTCGGAATTTTTCCGTCCCTTTGCAATCCTACTCATTAACTCCCAGTTTCTGTAAATAAAAAGTCTAAAAACAAGCAGCAAAATTAACAACAACAGAAATACTGGAGATATCTCAGCTACTGCTTTAAGCCATTAGTTCTCACAGATGTCATAACCCAACATGAAATAACAAAACATTACAGTTTGGAACAACATAAGGGTGATTATATAATGCCAGAACCTTCATTTTGGGGCAAACTATTCCTTTAAATACTACAAATCTGAGAGAGGCATGACGGGAGGAATTCTCTGGCCAAATGGCAATGCGTAGACTTCACCTCAGGGCCATTTCTCAGTCAGATCAGTTCAGGCACTTAAGATAAATGAATGTGAAAGGGAGAAATCTGATCTCGGATCACTTTAAGGCTTGTTATGCTGTTCTTAAACAGCATAGTCCTGGTGACTCTTGAACCCCACAGCCTCTGTTTGTTTGTCTGGGTCTTTAAGGGTTATCAGTTGTACATCCGTTTCAGACTTTGTCAGTTGGCGTAAACAGGCTGGGAAAACATTGTCCAAACAAGAGTATGAATACTGACAAAAGCACTCGAGACTGAGCAATTATTCATTGCTACAGTAAATATTTGAGCTAACAATATATAATGTCTAGTAAAAGAAAGACAGATTGCGGCTTCCTCAAACAATAATAAAGCAAACATAGTCTGGATCAGTGAAAGAGCAAATAACCCGACTGATAAAAGGTATCTTGATCTGCTTGACTTTTGTCCAGATCTTTCAGAGGCAAACCAATGATGAAGTGCTGGAGAGACTATTACTGTGCAGATTCACTGAGCAGATCTGCAGTGCATAACGCGTTCAGGATTTCGCTCAGCGGCTTCACTCCTGTCCGCACCTAGACGACAAGGCCTGCCGTTGTCATGGAGACCCTGGTTGCTATGTGCGCAATGCACTCCAAATGTGTGTCAGGGGAGGACGACACTGAGTTCTTTTAAAGCCCAGCCAAGTTTTCCAGCTCTAGTGTGACCTTTACTGCTTTGCTGTGCTGTATCACAGAAACAATATGGCAACTTCTGGATAGTATATAAGAATATGTAATATGTTTTTAAGTTTTTGCGTCCTAAATTTGTTATATTAAGATTGTTGCAAAGAAATGGGGACTGTTGAAGTCTAAAAGTGGTATCAAATCTAAAGACAAAGACTTCTGACTGAGTGCTACTCAACTTTGAAAAAGTGTTCTTCTGACAAAAGGCTCTCAAATATGCATGTAGACAATCTAGAAATACTGTTAAAACCACTGTTTCCTTTCTGTCTATAAATAACAGCTTCTGCATAGCATTAAAAGAAAACCAAACCTCAAGCTGATCATCCTCCAACTGCAGTTTATTCTGAATTAAGAGATGAATTCTCAGACTTTTGATAGCGTCAATTTAATCTCATTTATTTTTAAAATTAAAATAATTAATAATTATCGGTCGGTCCTTTCCCAAACTTATGACTTGAGTCAGTGATCCTATCCATGATTGTGACGTTGTTAGTGCCACGTTTGACTGTCTGAGCAGCATTACAGGAACTGAGAATTTGAGACCTCACAATTAATCCAAGTGCACAACCATCATTTATTATGAGCACACAAGGTTTTGTTGATGGTACAGTTCTTGTTCTGACATGTCTAATCCATGTCTTCCGGTTTAATTCATACATTAATTTGTGAACAAAAAAGGCAGTGAAGCAATGGCTAAAACAGACCACAAAAATGTCAGCAGTGTTTTCAGAGCTTAGAGGCTTTCATGGGTCTGTATGGAGAAGATAATACTCTGTTTGGAAAATAGTTTGTGTTTTGGCTCAAACTGTCTTTATCAGACAGTTTTTAAGACTATCAAAGAGAAGTGCTCTGTATTCCTTTTTGACCAGCTGTGTTTTTCTATTTCTATTTATCATCAGTGTTTATCTATATGTGTATATATATATATATATATATATATATATATATATATATATATATATATATATATATATATATATATATATATATATACATATACATATATATATATATATATATATATATATATATATATATATATATATACATATAGATAAACACTGATAATAAATCAGCATATTAGAATGATTTCTGAAGGATCATGTGACACTGAAGACTTGAGTAATGATGCTGAAAAAAAAAACATTAAAAATCTTTCTGATCCCAAACTTTTGAACTTTTGAGCAGCAGTATATATATATATATATATATGTGTGTGTATGTGTGTGTGTGTGTGTGTGTGTGTGTGTGTGTACATATCTTATTCTTCATTGATTATTCTAAAACTTTATTTTTTAAAATAAAGAATAAAAAATAACAGTTATTAACTACCTGAGTCTATCCATCTCTATACTGTACTAATAGTAAATATGTAAGTTTAACAGCTTCAAGAAAGCAACATTGTATTCATACTGAGCAAAATCATTTAGCTTTACAATGGCGAACTGTATTACCAAAAAAGTGGTCATATTTGTTTGCTTGGCCAGTGTCTTTGTTTTTTGGTTGTTGGTCTTTGTAGACTGTGACCTTTGAAATAACTGTAATAATTTTATTTGGAACTGTAATAAGAACTACTTCAAAGCTGTAATTAAAAATGAATTGCACACCTTAAGACATTTGTCAACCAATCAGAATCAAATATATGTAAGATTTGATGTTTTTGGTGGTAACCTGGGCTAGCAGCCGAGGCTGTATAGTTGTTTCCCACTGGCTCTCAGCTCTAGATGTGTGCTACATGTGTTTAACATATCAGATATTGGACAATAGGGGCTTGTTATGTGATACGTGTTGTAAGAACTGTGTGAGAAAATCACATCACAGGCCACTTTCTGTACATTTACGACTCAACCCCCCCTCTCTGTGTAATCAGTGCATGGGTCTTCAGTTAGAGAGGAATGCAGGCACTATGAAAGACATGATCTCATGCATAATTCGATGTATTCTGTAAACCCTCAAAGACCCAGAGATAATAAATTCATTAAATATTTCAAGATGTTTTTCTCAGAATTTATTTTTTAGTACATTCATAATGAATTATTCTCATTATCATTTAATACGGATTGAATGAGTGGGAGGATTGACTCATTCTATTTATTTTAGTCATGTACAAAAGACTTTAATTTCATTTCATTTTAATTAGCCATCATTATTTTATTGAATATGATGAAATCTAAATGGACATCTAAATTAACTGGTTACATTCAAGTGTACAATATTATTTAACATCATTGAATCAACATAAATATATTATTTATGCAAAAAAATCCTACTTTTTATGGGTCTAATCAAGTAGAAATAGCGTTTTATAGTAAAACTCGCAGGTTACCACTTTTACAGTGTCAATACTGGGGCAAAATAATATAATCTTGTTTATCTCATGTTGTGCACATTCTATTGTGTTTATCATAACACAGGCAACTGAGGAGACCTTGTCCTTCGTATGAAAAAACACAGAGATTAAGTGCGAAACTGAAGTGTTGGTGTCTTTGAAAACTCAGATTTATAAGAACACTTTCTTGAGACTAGTTACTAGCACAGTTTGTTTTGACTTGATATTTTGTGGTCTGATTTCCTTTGACTTATTTTCAATTTTTTTGTTAAATGTACATTTTAAAAGAAAAAGAAAAAAATAGTAAAAGGTTCTGGTGATTTTCTGCCAGGACATTATTGGTTGCATTTACAGACATTTACTTTAACCACAAAACACAACATACTAGAAAACAGAAGTAAAACACCCGTTAATCAACACAGAAAATTCCTTCATATGGACTTTTAGTATAATGCGAAAGCTGTGTTCTAAAGAAAAATGAGTTGAGAATCACTGATGTAGATGACTTATTTCTTAATAGTGTGTCTTTCCAATTCATTTGCTTGTCCTGTAATAAATCGAACTGTAGTTTCTCCATGAAGTGATCGAGTCCCACCACAGCTTGACATCAGGAACAACTCCAGTGATAGTATTGGTGGAATAAAAGAAGAAACATGTTTTTGACATTAAACCTTATTCCCTGAAAACAGTCCAAAACTGCTTGCTTCTGACTTCTGCCAGCTCTCCTGCATTATCAACAGCTGTCTTTATGTTTCCGGGTTTCTTCCTGTGTGTTTTCTCCAGGTATCTGTTGCACTGCTTATCTCTTTTCAAGCAGAATGATTGGAGGCAGAGTTCTTGGCCAGGTGAACTGGTTTCTGTCGCGAATTGAGAAACAAGCCGTGCCGTAAAGTAACGCTGCTACGTAGCAACATTACGCTTTCGGATGTGGATTTATGTCCATTTGATCTTTCGTGTTTCTCTCTCGCCAACAGTTTTTTGTATTTAGACACAGAACAATGTAATGTAACACGATTACATTTCTCACCAAGACCATCATAGACAGCCTCAGCATTTAGGGATGGAGTTGAACCAATCTTTCCAGCCCGGAACCCCCTTTTTCATGATGCGGAATGGTTTGAGAATTGGGACTGGTCCAGAACCCGCACTCGAAACATGAGAGAAGAAAAGTCAGAATTGTGAGATACAAACAGTGTTGGGGGTAACGCATTACAAGTAACGCGAGTTAAGTAATCAGATTACTTTTTTCCAAGTAACGAGTAAAGTAACGCATTACTTTTTAATTTACAAGAAAATATCTGAGTTACTTTTTCAAATAAGTAATGCCAGTTCCTTTGTTTTTCCAGCTCTCCTGTTGAGAGAAATCGCAAGTGCAGAGGCGTTGTGTGCGTCGTGTGAACATGATGTTACTGTAGTTCTAGACTAAATAACAACATGGATTTAGTCATCTCACCTGCACAAAAACAGATTCAGTATTCCTCAAAATCAATAAAAAACACTGAAATGCAAACTCAGAACACGATGCAAACCTGCAGTAATTAAATGTTAAGACAAAAATGTATTTAATCCCATTTTATTAACCTGTCTTTGCTGCTTACCTTCAACGATCCAATTTCACCACACTAAGCAAAAATGACTTTAGATAAACATGACATTTGTGTTTAATTTTTGTATTGCTGAAGAGAGAAAAATGAGCCCAAACCAGATGAGAAAATGTAACACAAAGGTAACATAACACATCACTTAAGTAACTAAGTAATGCAATTAGTTACTTTTTTTAGGGAGTTACGCAATATTGTAATGCATTTAAAAGTAACTTTCCCCAACACTGGATGTAAACTTGTAGTTCTGAGGGGAAAAATGTCAGGATTGTGAAATAAGAATAACCTTTTTTTAATTCCGTGACAGGAACAAAAAAAAAAAAAAAAAAAAAAAAAAAATTGCAAGATGTAAATTGTCAGAATTGTGAGAAGTAGCTGAACTCAGAATTATAACATTTTTGAATTTATACCTCACAATTCTAAATTCTTTCAGAATTAGCATACATCTTACAATTGTCAGGAAAAAAGTCTGAATTGTGAGGTAAAAAAAGTAAAAAAGCATTCATTCATTCATTCATTCATTCATTCATTCATTCCGTGTCAAAACCAAGCTTCCATATAAAACTCTTTTTTTTTTCAGGTCACCAGCTGAACATTTTATTTTTCCCTGACTGACCCTCAAATAAACAAAAGCTGCAGATCTGCAGCAGTACGTTATTTATAATTTGCACATGGGAAAGCTACTGTAGATCTCAGCTCATCTTTATACTTCTACTGGTTTGTGCTGAGTAGAAAGTGTCATAGATGGGAGTTTAAAGAATGTCTGTGGGATGTAAAAGCAGGTATTTGACTTTGTTTTGAAGTGAGGCAATCCCATATTCATTGATTTAATGCTTGAGGTAGAATTTCAGCAAAAGTAGATTTAAGGTCTGAGAAATCCCATGGATTTTGAAGTGCTTTTAACAAAGGAAAAAAAGAAAGAGTTGAGTGTTAGAATGGGTCTTTGTTCTCTTTGAACAGGAAGAACAGCGCTCCACAAACCTGCATGTTTCACACTCAATTGAATCTCTCATTCAGTTCATTATATGTCCATTCATTAGCACAGGAGAACAGGCCAAAGCCTGGCACAAAAGCAAGCACAACAGAGCAGTCTGGGAGGCCAGATGTTACTTACACTCTACAAATAACACATTTTATTATCTTTATCAGGAAACGGACAATTCTTTAGACTGTATGAAATACTTCCTTATCTACAGCTGATTCTATTACGAGGCAAATTATATGTCCATAAATATTTAAATGTGCTCAAAATCCTTCCCTTTTCATGTGGGAAAAATCGGTAACTCTTTAGTTTAGGGACCAATTCTCATATTACTCAACATGCATATTAGTAGCATACTGGTTGTTTATTAGTACTTATAACGCACATATTAATGCCTTATTCTGCATGACCATATTTTTTAGATCCCTTAATCCTGCCCCATAAACTTAACAACTACCTTACTATTAATAAGCAGCAAATTAGGCGTTTATTGAGGATAAAAGTCGTAGTTAATAGTTAGTTAATAGTGAGAAAGTGTGAACAAAAAAATCAACAACCAAATAAACTGATTTTAAATTATTTTAAACGCCTGACACTTTTTAAAATAAAAACTGATCCATCAAAAAAATTTAAAATATTTCATTTTTAATTATTATTATTATTATTATTATTATTATTAACCTCGGAAAAATGATTATTCATATCTATCTATCTATCTATCTATCTATCTAGATTTGTAATTCATGTTCAGATATCAAAACAGATATCTCACATCATTCATACACTAGCTATTAAATCACCCACATTGGTTTTGGCAATTAATTTATAAAAAATATTTGAACTCTTAGATCTTTAATCTAGCAGTTGCTGTACAAAATGCCACCATGGTAGCTGCTGAGGGCTTGAGAGGTGCCAAAGAATGAGAAGAGATTGAATGCAATGATGGAGTTCATTAAGAGAAGAGGGACCCCCTTCACTCCCACCACAGCTGTTCTGTCCAGCAGTTCAGAATAAGTCTGTCCGGTGAAATTAACACATTCCTCTGAAGCCCACTCCCGTCACCCAGAGAAACCAGCTGCTTCTGTGCTGCTCACCAGCTGGAAAACCAGAGAATAGAACAGACGTACATAAGAGCTTCAGAGAAAACACAGCAGATCCTATTCTTGTTGAAGAGAAGCAGTGTGATATTTTTAATAAATAGACTCTCAGATTAGATGCATATCAAATATCTTTAAATAAATGTCTGATGGCATGTGGAATGCCCTTGAGTGAGCATTTTTAGCCTGCAGTTATTAAAAACAGTAGTTTTTTTTCTCAAAAAGAAAATATCACATATATGTTCTTCTGTAATATATATGTTTCTTCATCAGAACAGATTTGGAGAAATTTAGCATTACATGAGTGTTTATGAGAAACAAATCTATCATTAATGTGTTTTAACTTTAAACTGTTACTTCTGGCCAAAATACGAGTCCATAATCCATAATAATGCTTTCTTCAGTAAAAAAAAGTCCATCCCCTGTTATCCTCTCATATTAAAATCCACTGTTATGTTTGTTTAGAACTGTTTTGGACTGTTTTTGCTTGTAAATGATGCTTGATCTGTGCATATTTCTCTCCTGATTCATGTTTGAAGTTAAAAACATCTTAATGATGGATTTGTTTCTTACAAACATGCAGCTTTTCACTTCACAAGATGTTAATTGATGGACTGAACTGGAGTGGTGTGGATTATTTGTGGATTATTGTGATGTCTTTATCAGCTGTTTGGACTCTCATTCTGACGGCACCCATTCACTGCAGAGGATCCACTGGTGAGCAAGTGATGAAATGCTACATTTCTCCAAATCTGTTCTGATTAAGAAACAAAATCATCTATATCTTGGATGGTACATTTTCAGAAAATTTTCATTTTTGAGTGAACTATTCCTTTAAATGAAAAATAGAAATCACATTTTACTGCACCAAAGATGAGTATTTTTAAAAATCTGTTTATGATCTTAAAGCAGTATAGAGTTGCACCTGCTGTGAACTGGGATCCCTTCGGTGGAGAGGATGTAAGGCTAAAAGTCAGAGGTCAGCTGTATTTGTGAAGGGGCTAAAGATGAAGGCAGGAGATGCGGAAATATCCCCAGAAATCATTAGCTCACTGTAAACAGATGGTAAACGCTAGTGGAGGTTTTTCTTCATATACGTGCTTGTGGGTAAAAAAGCAGAAGAGGGTTTTGATAGAAAGTTGGAATCGATTTTTGCAGCATCAAGTAAAGGCTTCATTCACAACATCCAGCCACAGCTGGCAGTCATTTGTTAACTGACTCCTTTGACATGTGGTCCTCTGGGAGTGAATTAGTGGGGGCTTTTCCTTTCTTTTCCTTTAACACCCCATGCACTGAGCTCATAACCCCAATACTGCCTGTACAACACGCTGGGAAGACTCTACCTTTCAGCATGAACGAAACAAAGATGTCAATTAAATGAAACAGAAAACACAGCTGAAAGCACAGCTGAGATGTCCATGTAAAACACAGAAAGATTCTGCTTTTGGCCCTTTAATAAAGATATAGTATCAAGATCTCTTTTTTCCTTTTTTTCCCTACATTCTCTCTCTCTCTCTCTCTCTCTCTCTCTCTGAAGCCTTGGTTCTGAGTGTTTGTCTGTGTACATCTTGTTGATGTTTGGCTGGTTTTGGTTGAAATGTTTTGAGTGTTTTTCTATGTTTCTAATGCAAGGGTGAATCAGTTCAATAGCACAAAATAATATAAAATATTGAAGTATGTGCATACATGCATATATTAATTTAAATTAATTTCATTTCATTTCATTTAAACATTCAGTGATTTTAAAGTTGTTTTTATAATTGGATTAATTCATTTAAAAGTGTTATATACATACAAAAATGTATACATTTCTCAGATTTCTTCATCATAACTGAATTCAGTCATGGTAGCTCAGAGATTGAAAAATGCTTCCCCCATGAATGTGCTCTGAAAGACATGCAGAGCTCCTGTTCAGTCTGTGTAGAGAACCTTGAACTTCATTATCCCAGAGGGCTCTCTGATGTTTTTCTCAAAGAAATTGAGTTGGTTTTGCAGCGCACAAAGAGAGAGAGAGAGAGAGAGAGAAGAAGAACACAAGTGGGAGGGCTTTTGTTGCCCGCCTCTCCAACCAACTTCTTCTCATCCTCCCTTCATTAGTTAGTGTGTGACGTAAGGAAGATTTACGCACTTCTACTTTTTACAAACTTTTAACGCATCTTATAGAGAAATATCGAAAAGCCACACACATATATAAATACAGACATATGTATAAAACATTTGCATTAGCCTATACATTAATAACTGTCGTTGTGATCTAATCTATTTCATGCATGTATTATGTACTTTGGTGAATGTTTTATATTTCTAAAACACCCAGACACTGTTACAATGTTTTCATCTGAAAGTCGCTGCTTAATTCATCAACAATTTAACACCCATTACCCGCCAAATGCAGCGTGTTAAACCGCAGCTGCGCGCATTTTCCGGCGGATTTGCGAGCGCGTAATGGAAATTACGCACTTTGAGGAAAGACGGAACTATTCGTAATCGTCACAACAAAAGACTGACCAGTGGAACTGTACACTCATCCTGTAATTGCAGGCTTCCCCGAAGAACTTCAATGCTTTGGCCAGGCCACAAATGAGAGGTTTAAACACTTCCAACATCAGACAAAGAAGGTCTACAAGAGCTCCCGTCAGGACTTTCAAAGGATTCTGTGTCATTTTTAACATGCTGAAGCCTCTGGCTCTCATAGCTCATCATGAT
Source organism: Spinibarbus caldwelli (assembly GCA_039654775.1). Classification (NCBI taxonomy): domain Eukaryota; kingdom Metazoa; phylum Chordata; class Actinopteri; order Cypriniformes; family Cyprinidae; genus Spinibarbus; species Spinibarbus caldwelli. The sequence goes on along the minus strand of CM077256.1, from coordinate 26,132,616 downwards.
ATATCAGAGAAATGCCTAGCGCTGATTTCCTGAGAAAGACAAAGTGTGAACAATGCATCTTCAATCTTCTGCCAGTCTCATTCCAGGCGCGCGCGCGCGTTATTCACTGCACTCAGATAACGCTGACTTTCCACTGAACAGCCACAATGAACCGATGTGAAGAAGGGCAAGGAAACTTTCCTACTCATGTTCTTCCATGTAGGGGAAAAAATAAGTCAACAACAGAAACAACCTTTATGTATAACACCATATTGGCTATGTCCTTATAATAATACAAAAATAAAAAACCATGCACTCATAAGAGCGAAGCAAAAAAAAAAAATAAATAAATAAAAAATAAATAAATAAAAAAAACATAATTTATTATTATAGTGGTTATTAAGCATTGTTTATTAATTAAAGCATAATTTATAGCTCTTGAATTAAAACAACACGCTTACAATAAAACAGTGCAGATGAAATTACAGAGAAACTGTGTTACTGGCGCCACCTGCTGATTAGAGTATTACATCACGCCTTTTTACAATCTACAAATTGAAACACTAGCAAAACTCCCCTTGAGACCCAGCTTAATTAAATATTTAAATAAAAATCATAGTAAGTAAGTGCTCAGTCTCTGTGGTTTTGTTTTAAAGAGGTATTTGTTACATACATTACTAAAATGTTTCATTTACTTTTTTGGTGTAAATTTAATTTAAATAACTGTAACTCAAAAATTGCTAGTAAATTTCACAAATAATTACAAAAAATGGCAGCCTACATTGAATTAAACATAACATTTTGATGTACAAAGAAATAAATAGTATTTTCTTGTAAAACACACTCCAATAATACTTTTTTACTGCTTCAAAAAATCTGTTTCTACCAGTGTTATTTTTATTAGTTATTGTTATTTTTTAACATGTATATCATTTTTTAAATATTTTTTTTTATTTTTATATTCCTTTTTTTTTTTAAATTCATTTTTAGTTATTTTACATACAACAAGTTAAACTAAATGAAAAATGTTGCAATGACAACTAAGTTTTTTTTATTATTATTATATTTCAATGTTTCTTAACGTTTATTGTATTTCAAGTAACAATTTTTTTAAAATACATTTTTAGTTTTAGTTTTTACCGCGATAACCCTGGTTTTTACTGTGCAGTGAGGTAGATTAAGTCTAATGATAATAATAATAATAATAATAATAATAATAATAATAATAAATTTTAAACTAATCAGTGAATGTTTAGGACATCATTAACTATTAATGAAGATCATTCTAAATAAAGAATAATAAATAGGCTATAAATAGGCTAATATTAAAATAATCATCAAATGTAATAAATTAAAATATGACGGTTAAAATACTAAGCCTATTGATTTTAAAATCAAGACTCTCCTGCAATATACAGGATTTCAGCAGAAATGGGATCTTTTATACAATAATTCAGTCTTTTTTAATTAAGGGGGAATGTAATTCTGACTAATTACCATCTGGAAAATTAATGAGTCATTGCACTACAGCCACAAGGAGGCAGTATCACACAAAAAACTACCACAGCTCTGTAACGTGCCTGGGCCCGTAGGACTTTGAATTGAAAACACAGCTGCTACAAAACAATATAAAATGTCACATTATGTATCCAATAAATTTAGATTTTACTGTTAAATGAGAATGTATGCATAGGCTACCAATTTAAAATAAAAAATAGTAATTATGGTGATTTTAATGGTTTTTGATGCATTAGCTCTGCAAAACCGATTATATGCCGACGAAATAAAACACTTATTTAATAATTAATTTATAATTGAATTTAATTGTTAATTTTAATAAAACCACCAGACACTGACATCGGACAGAATGTCCCAGATCTCAAGAATGGTTTGCATGTCTCTCAAAAGACTCTATGGAATCTGACTACATGCCACGACTGTGCACATCAGGTATGTGACAAACCGATGTCTTGCGGCTGAAGTTCACACATGGAGGAACACGTTTACCGTCAAACAGCGCGTTCAGGTGCACAGCATTTGCATATTTTACCGACAATATATAACGAGCAGCAGTAAACAGGTCGTCTCATCCTCTATTCCTCGTTTACATTTATAGGCCAGGCCGATAAAGGTTATTTGGGTGCTAGAGGTTAAGACATAGCCTACTTCTGGTGCCGCGCCTTGCCCTAATAAAGAGGGCACACAAGTGAGAGCCGCAGGGGTGATCAGTGGATCAGATAAACTTCTCCAGCCTCTTTCACCAAAGTCACTCTGAATCAGAAAAGAGCCAACTTATGAGATCAAAATGTCTCCAGCAGTACAGTGGTTTTCAACCATGGTCAAACATGCGTTACTTCTACAAATCAATTATTGTTTATGCATTTAAGATTTAAAACAGCCACATCTGGCGTTCCACATACACGATTATATATTAAAATATTATTGAATCGTTCTTTGCAGGAGCTTTGCTTCAGCAAAGAACGATTTTCTTGTCAAGAACAAGTTAGCTAGATGGTGCAAAAGTTACATTACGTTACATTGCAGCTTCTTCAGATAAATGTATTGGTTTCTTTAAAGAACTAGTACGTTTGTTTCATTGGCTACTACTTGTTGTGAAACTTAAAACTTCCTTTTTTTTAAGTTTTTGGTTCTAATTGGAACCTTTGTTTTTAAGAATGGCATTCACTTAAAAACATGCAGTTGTTAACTTCAACAGCTATATTCTAACTTACAGCCTATGACCCTTAAAATCTTTATGGGATGCAATATAATGTTCATTCAGTCATATAAAATAATATAATGACATCGAAACTGGCATTGTTTAGAATTAAAACGATGAAGGCTATTTTAAATATATATATATATAGATCCGTGTTTACGCTATTTTAATATAGGCTAGTTTTTTAATGCAACAAGAAAAAAAAATGCGTAATTATGTTGTACAAAGTTACACAGACGCTCAACCTACTTTACTACAGCTCTACTAAAATGTCTGCAACATTTCGTATCTTCATTATCACTGTAACAGCCAAAATCCCCAAATGCTGAAGTTTGGAGACGTTAAGGCGCGAGGCGGAGAACAGTTTTTGCTTCGCCCTCAGGGCTGGAGAGAAAAAAAACAGAGAAGCGAGGAGCCAATAGGAGCCGAGCGTCCACCCATGCGCCCTATAATTCAGAGTTTCTCATACCGTATCCCTGCCATTACCTTCAGTGCTTCAACCGAGGGAGTTAGAGAAAGCAGCTCATCGAGGATTTTGTGTTACAAGCAGCGTCCTGAACTAAACGTCTGTATGTTTTGTTCAAGTCTGCCCTGGAAATAAAGTGGACGATCGTTGTTTTTTTCCCCTCTAAAGGATGAGTGGACCGATATATGACAGGAAGATATCCGGTATTTCAACCGATCTTTCCAACTCTATGAGTTGCCATCCGACTTCGAAGGACTCTCCGACTCTTCCAGAGTCATCGGCTACAGACATGGGTTATTACAGCAGCCATCACGAATACTACCAGAGTCCTCCATACCCTCAACAGATGAATTCATATCATCAGTTTAATCTGTCTGGGATGGGGGCATCAGCCGGACCTTACCCCACCAAGACAGAGTACCCTTACAATGCTTACAGACAATATGGACATTACAACAGAGACCTGCAGACGCCACCACAAAGCGCAGGTGAGATTTTGAAATAATTATTTGTTTATTTTTAAATTTGCCTGATGTAGTCTATATGCATTTTTTTTTAAAAAATCGGTAGCATTTGTCTTCTTGATATCGGTATAAAATAGGCATGATAAAGATGATAAAATTGTGTTTTGAGCGGCTCGAGTTCTGAGAAGCGTAAGATCGCGTTTCTCTTGAGAAAACAAATTATTTAGAGTTATTTACTTGTTTAGTTGTTTTGAAGATTTTACGCTATGTTATTATCCCATTAAAGACATTTATTTAAAGGATTGTTAAAACATATTAAGCAGGGTAGAAAGTTGCCTCTACTTTATCACAAGAGACTTGCGGTCGCTGTAAAACAATTATGACATTTTTATTGCATCTGTAACGCGATTAATCATCATTACTCTGTGCTGAGTCTAGGCTAGATGTCACGGTATATTTTATTGTTGAAGTAGGCCTACAAATTACAATACATGCCATTCCTACAAACTTAGAGATGATTTAACTATAGCGTATTTATTTCTCAAACTAGCATTTCTTTATCTGACTCTGCCTACCACAGCTGATATAGGCCCTACACTTTATTTTACTCGTATAATGTCGGTCGTTTAATTTTCAAGAAGCAGATCTGTTTAATTTTTGAATTTCAGTGACTTTGCATCACAATCCCAAAATGAAACCAATCGGTTTTCGGTTTTCTTTTAGGTCCTGTAACAAACCTACTTTGCCATAACGTGGTCTATAATTTTATTCTTTCCAGTCAAAGAGGAACCAGAGACTGAAGTTCGGATGGTAAACGGAAAACCCAAGAAAATCCGCAAGCCGCGCACCATTTACTCGAGTTACCAGCTGGCCGCACTGCAGCGCCGCTTCCAGAAGGCGCAGTATCTGGCGCTGCCAGAGAGAGCCGAGCTCGCCGCACAACTGGGGCTCACGCAGACACAGGTAACACTGGAGCTCAAATTCATTTACAGTTCTGTTAACATAATTACTGGGCTGCCACTTGACATTGTGTTAACAGCTTCAAGTTATTTCTTACACTTCTATCGCTGACACTGAGCACACTGAGATAAGGATAAGTAGCAAGCTTATCAGGTCATAAAACATTGCTCATGTCAGATGTTTTGAAATGTGACTGCTCATATTTTTACCATCGTAATTAATAAATTTATAATTGTTATTTGTTTGCGGTGTTTGCAACAAAAATATGTGGAAATCACTTTATTTCGTTATAATGTTTTCAAAAGATATCGCCATGGAAAGTGTAATACAGGACAGGATATTACAAATCGACATTTGGTTTTTGTCTGAACATATGTGTATTGTAAAAAAAATAAATAAATAAATATATATATATATATATATATATATATATATATATATATATATATATATATATATATATATTATGAATAACATCTTTGTTTCTATCCGTTTAAGAATATTTTCATCTCATTTTGTTCATAAATGATTTTCACTCGTTTATACGTTATATAATGACTATTTTAAATCATTTCGTCTTTATTAAGTATTATTTTTATTATATAAATGTAGGCTAAAGGTATTTTCGTAATGCAGTTTGTCGAGGCAAACGTCACATATCTAAAAGACTTTTAAACACTAAAATGTTTGTTATATATTAGTGATCTGTAACAGTATAATTACGTTACATACATAATAAATTACATACGTTACATACATAATAAATGGTCAAAACATTATCAGCAAATCAGCAACTGTTGTTAAATGGCTACCTATTCGGTAGACCTGTTGTCTATTTATCGAAAGGTGAATATACGTGCCTTGACCTGTAACTTGTAATCTGTATTTTTTATTTATTTATTTTTTTTTATTGAAATGATCAAACCATGTTGTTTTGTATATATATATATATATATATATATATATATATATATATATATATATATATATATATATATATACACACACACAAATAAATAATGGCTAATACATTTACCAAGATCGCTCAACATTTTGTTTCTTTGACCCCCAAAACTTTCGTAACCAGTTCAAAGTAGAAATACGAATCACTTTAGCACCATTTTAGACTTCTTCTAAAAAATGTAAGGCAGCAATTAAATTGAATTTGAGTTAATTTTGTTCACAGTGTCCAAAAGAAAACTGACGGGAATTGTCATTTTTTGAACAGGTCAAAATCTGGTTCCAGAACCGGAGATCCAAGTTCAAGAAACTTTACAAGAACGGCGAGGTTCCGCTGGAGCACAGCCCGAACGCCAGCGACTCCATGGCCTGCAACTCGCCTCCATCCCCGGCTGTTTGGGACAGTAACGCGCACTCTAGCCAGGTCAACCGGGGGCAGATCCCCCAGCCACCCCTCAGTTCCACACCCCCCTACATGGAAGATTACAGCAATCACTGGTACCAGCAGGGATCACATTTACAGCATCCCGTGCACCACCCAGGACCACCACAGAGCGTGGGGGCCGTGTATTAACAGACACTGACGGAAGAGTTTAATATTAGAGGGAAAAGACTTTTGAAAAACCCTACATAAATAAGCTGAGAGATGCTCCGCGAGTATCTGGAGTGGAACAGCACGCCCGCGTTGGCATTTTATGGACTGTTCAAACGCATATATGAATGCTTTGTGTTGAAATAACAGTAGTGTAATGTTAATAATAATAATAACAATGTTTCAATGTGTCCCGGCTACTCAGACCTATTTCATACGCACATAGGTGTAGGTTAAACAATGTAAAGGAAGCTTAGAGTGGTTTTAAATTATTATGTTTTATGACTTCCTTTATTTTCATGTTTTGCTCATTGATAGGTGAATATTAAAAATGTTTTAAAGAACGATTGAACCCCAAATTGTGTCGTTATCAGCCTCACCACCCACAATGTGGGCTGGCGTTGCGCGCGTCAGAGACTCAGGACATAAGTTATATAGACTTGTACAAAATGTTGAAAGCTGTACATATGTGTTTAAATAAAGCAGAACCACTAAATTCGTGTTACTTCGAAAGACAGAGACTGCACGCTGGTGCTCGAACCATTTTATATTCCTGTAAGTAGTTTTACTGTTATTCTGTCAAACTGAATAAATGCGAATTGAAAATATTTCCTCGTTTGCTCTGTTTGCTTTCTGCCACAGCTTACCTTTATGAATTCCAAAATCATTTACGAATCTAAGGTTTGCAGTGATATCGCACGGTTTGGATTCTTAGGAAAGGGTTAAGTCAGACAGATGCTATTTTGTGATGTGTTTGCATGCATAAGCCTGGTAGGGCTGCGTGCAAAGAGGCTGTAGGAGGCGACAGGCGAGCAGACATGTTGGAGTCACTGGATTTTATTAGTATTCTGTTGGCAGATAACAAGATAGACTACAGCGAAGGAGGGGGTGACTACTGAAATAAAGCCTTGAGCTTTAGGGATAGTCGGTCACAACAAGAATCGACACGGCAAACAAAGGCATCAGACGTATAGTCCAAGAAAAACCTCAAGAGGTTCCTACAGGTATATGCAAATTAGCTACAGAGCGGCGGTACTTCAAAGCGGCATTTAACATGTTCCCTCCCAGATTCCACCTTCCCGCGGTTTTGGTTTCTTTTTCATAACAATACATAGGCTAAAGACCCTGTAATGACTTTCTGTAATAATGCACGTAGAATATCCGCATAAATAGCCTATAGGCTAACACATTCAAAGTTCCTGTGCGTTGGAGTATTTTTAACTGGAATTTTACTGTGTAAACATTCACGTGCCAAACGAAGCAACAGAATGCGTCCATATTGTTACATGTTTTGTTTCTTTTGCGCTTTTGTCTCTTAGACAACAAATTCAATTAGAATGTGAAAAGGTTCGCGCTGTCTCAGGTATGTCTGCTGGGTTGGTGTGTTTCTGGTGGCCTGGAGTTTACCAGCATCAGATGTTTTCTGGAAGAATTTATTTCCTGTAAGTCCTACTGAAAACATGTGTTGTTGGTGTTTACTCAAGGAAGTTGGCTTGAAATCGTCCAGCAGATGCCAAAGCATCAAGCAGAAATTAGGTGTGAAAAAATTATATTATCCGTCATGATACAAAGGCTTTTTAGGTGCCAAAAATCAGATGGAATAATACAATTAAAAGTAAAAATAGACAATGTTCGTTTTATGTGCACTATGATTTACTCATAACTGACGATTAAAGTTTTGGGTAACAATTTGTAGTAACCTAAATTAAAGATTGCAACAACATATCGTGTACATTCATTTATGAAACTGGAAATTGCTTTTATGACTTTTCTAATTATTTTAGTGTACATTCAGTAAAGTGTTAACTAAAATCTGAGATCAAAATGATAAAGACTTCATGTCTGTATTTCATAAGCGTATAATTAAACGTACGCAGGCCTATAGCACGTAGTGTTCCGTAAACATGATTCATTCGTCTTATATTGTGCTTTCGATGTCTCGGGCAGTTTGTTTACTGTCGGCTTTTTTGTGTGTTTTTAATTACAACTGTCAATGAAATATAATCAAAAACAGACGCTACGCATATCAGACCTTCAGAAAACGTTAATTGTAAGGTGTTGTCTGAACACCGTGTGCTTTATGTAGTTTAATTAATTAACCAAGTCTGCCACTTCACAGAAAAAGGGACGGTCTCCTTAAAAATATGATGAAAGAAATATTAAAAATCTCGGCTTCTTGTATCATGACTGTGAAAAACAGAAAACAGACTTCATTCAAGTTTGTAGGTCGTGCAACATGCCCTTGAGTTTTACGTGGAATGGGCGCAAAACCATAATTTCAACCACAGCAACCATAAATAATCTGGTTTCATGCAGAAATCATACGAATAACCGCTAATGCAGTTCATCATTCAACCCCCTTATGCAGACTGTGACTACTAAACCGTGATCCAACATGAAAAAAAGTTGAATTTTCATGATTGGAATCCTAAATAGAACAATATTCATATATTCTAAAGGGCCTATCGCCTATAGTACATTATTTTTATTCTTCAGTTGTGTATTTTAGAACAGATTGGTTTTTAAGCCTTCTTTATTGGTTTTAGGTCTTTATGGATGGTTATTAAAAATGTACTTTCAATATGTGTAAAGTGTGCTATTGGAATATCAATGTATCCACCACTCTCTTGGGAATATGAATATGGAGATGGGTAATTTGTGGGCACTCACATGGGACCTCCAGGCAAACACAGCAATAGTGTTTCTTTAGGACAAAACGTTGGGAGAGGCCAAATACCCCCCTTAAAAAATAAAGGTTCTTTATTGGCATTGGTGGTTCCATGTAGAACCTTTAACAACCATGGAACTTTTCCATTCCACAAAAGGTTCTTTATAGTGGAAAAGGTTATTTAGATTTTTAAAATGTTCTTCACACTGGGAAAAATGTTCTTCCAAAAAAAAACAAAAAAAAAAAAACATTTGCACTTTTATGGAAATAAAGTAGTTCCAGCACTTTCAAATATTCAGAGATGTTTCACATGGCAATCTCCATTCTGTTTAACAGCAACCGTTGTAGCTTTAGTAACAAGAAGCCATCTGTCCATCTGCGTGACCAGCACTGTAAATCTTGTGTCCAAAAATACCGCTGTGATATCGAAAGCATAGGTGGATGTGGATGCTGATGCTGACAGGGATGAAGAGAAAAAAATGTGAGCTGCCACTGTAGTTAGATAAATAGCATGATAGATTGAGATGGTTAAGATGGTTGGTTGGTCAACTGTGAGTCATTTCTGGGCATTTCATAGCTGTGGAATTAGTCATGAAGATCTTATAATACCCGCCTCGCTGTTGCATGCGATTGAGTTACTCTCCTACCTCCAATAGAGAAGAAAGAGTCATATTCACACCTAAAACCTGTCAGGCCACTTAGTTCTCCTTAAAACATGATAATCCCGTCATCTGTGTACAATGGCCATAGCTCAAGCCCTACGACATTTTATCCCCTCTAATGTGTTTACCACTTTCATCTGAGGCAGTTATGCCATAGGGTCCATAAAGAAACGGCTGCTATCTTTTTGATACAATATTTGCAGTTGTAGTTGAGCCATATGTAACGTATCTGTTTTCCGCTGGGCTTGTTCGTGGTGTGTGGCCTTCAATTATGGGCTATGATCTAGGTGGCGTCGTCTTGGGACGCATCGCTCACTCAGAGAAACCCGTAGCCAAGCTGGGTGTGTGGGCTGACATGGTCACCTCGGCCCCGTGTGCTCCGTCCGTGCCTGAACTGTTGAACTTGAACATGATACCACGATTCAGTGCACCGCAACACCTAAATAAAGATAGGCAGGGCCAATCTTTACGTGTTTGACGAGAAACCGTATCCAAAAAATGGCACCGGAGGCCTCTGGGGTGGTTGAACAGGAGGTCAACTGCGGTTGGGACATGCATGTGTTGCCATGTAAAGACAGAGGGCAGCTGCCTGACACCCGCTCAAAGCCCGGGTCCGCAGGCTTCACTCAGCAGCATCGTTCTGCTCCAAATGTAAATAAGATCAAATGAGAGAGGTTTTCTTGACAGCTGTGAACCACTGAACTCTCTTTCACCCCGCAAACCAGGGAAGATTTCGGGAACCGGTTTCATCCTCGTCCTTCAACTCTCCTCCAGGCCTCTGAATCCATTCGCCGAAGATTTGTTCTCCGCAAATGCTGATGTGCCGCCGCAATTAAAATGCACCAGGCACGTCAAAGTGCTGGAAATCTCTTTAAACCACTATCAGTCCATCCCATCACCCTTTAGTGCTCTCCCAAATCAGCTTCCCACGTAATTGCCCTGTTTGAAAGCCCCTTTTCTCTGCTTGTCCGACTTGAGCACCCATTATTCTAATCTCGAGATGTAAAATTGCCCATAATTTCCCTTGTGAGGGCTTGCTACTTCATTCAAAAACACTTGTCTTCTCTTCCCATGACTGTCATCTAAACGGAGCAACATAAACTCCACAAATCAAACTCTGGGATGGGAGTATATAAAGAGGTGCATGTTAAAATCATTCCATACTTTAAGTGTAGAGAGATGGTTTCCATTTACAGAAGCGTGGTGGATTTTTTAAGCGTGGTTTGTCACCTATCGAGGGAGAACAGGTAAGTGACTTTGCGCTAGTGATTCTGACTAGGACTGTGGAAATAAGTAAGAAAATACTGATTGTGGGACCATAGAGTCGTTGTAGTAAATCTCCCACAGATGTTGCGGAGGCTCATAAATGCGTATTATTGTACTTGACATTAAGAGTTTCATGCAGTAAAAGGTTTTGGAAGAATTTTGTCGTTATTGTTCTTTGGATGAAAGTTGCATGTGGCAGGCGTTATTTTATCTTATAATACGCATATAATAAAATCCACTCAGCAATTTAATTTACATTATTGCAGTTTGTGATTGATTAAAACAGATTTATTCCAAGCTGAAAAGCCCCACAGTGTGCTGAATTGTGTTGGATCTGAAGAGCTTGAAATGACAGAGATGCTTTGTAATATGCCTGTTTAAACAAGGCCGTTTAGACAAGACCCTGTTGAGTGAGCCGGGTCAAAGTCAGGTCAAGTGGACCCCGTATTCCTCCAGGTGGCATCTTATTACAGTGAATCAGAGCAAAACCGGCATCCTTTATTTTGTGACCGTTCATGATCTTTATTGATGCGTTTTTGCGTTGCAAAGGCCTAAAACCTGTATTTAGACTTAGCATTATATATAGCCTACAAAAATGGTTATTTTAAGAACTTTTGACTGAACGGTTCTTTGAGGAAGCAAAAATGGAACTTCTATGCGAAACCCCCTTTTTGGAACAAAAAGTCGCATCGCGTTTTTCGACTTCTTCAGACAAAAAAAATGCATGGATACTAAACCTATCTCCTGGTAAATAACCACGACAGGAATAAGCACACCATAAATCATGGTGAATCACATTAAATGAGCATCAGCGTAATCTGGGACGCAAACATCTTGTTCGCGGTATTTAGATTTTAGTTTAAGCACTGAAATGTACGTTTAATTATCTGTTTTCTCTCCTGCATTTGACTGAATGTTGTGGTGATTTATCATGGTGGCATCACGACATCAACTCAATCAGTACTTTTAATTATTTTATCATTACTTTAGAAAGAAAGGAGGAAAACACATAAGCTGTGGAAAAGCAGATGCTTGCTGATTTGATACAAAGGTCTTGAATTTCGATAACTAGCCGCGTACTTACTGAATTGATCAAATTGTATTTCTACTATATTAAGGGTATTTGAATAGAAACACGGACCTCAAAACCTAACTTTTCTGCTGCATTGAGCATCTAATTGTTATTGGTTACTCATAATTCATCTGTTAGCTCATCTACCCAGCTGTTCACTCAATTTATTTCTGCAAAAAGCAGAATTGGCAATATTTCCGAATATTTCCAAAATTAAATTTATTTAAATCGGACCCTCTGGACCTGAAAGTTTTGTGTGTGTTTGTGTGTATTTTCGCTTAAGGATACAGCTTACGGATATTTTGGTGATTCTGTAGGAGACAGGATCAGAAATGTCTATACAAAACCATAGGATCATTTTAAACAAGTCACAGTTCTATTCATATTTAAAGTAAAATAACAAGCGGACAGACTACAAATAACATGCTTCAGGTGACACAATATTTAAAAAAAAATCTCTTTATTAAAAAAAACAAAAAACAAAAACAAATCCTAGCAGAGCCGAATAAAAACAGATCGTCTTACATTCTTGAGCCTTGATCATAAATAATTCATAAACTTCTACCTAGTTTTCCCAACGAAAATCTCTAGAACACGGACGCTGAGTGAACATCTGTGAATTTATAAGTGATGTATTGATATAATTGGTGTAATTACATATTTTGGCAGCTTCGTTTAATCTCAGCAATCTCATTAGTTCTGTGCTATTTTTGCTCAATTTATTCCAGAACGCTAATTTATAGGCCTTCATAAATCTACTTCACTCGCGTTTATTATTAACAATATTATTAAAACTGCTGTTCAAACATGCATTATTATAGGCCGTTCATATTGTTTTGAATAAGCTACATTGTGCCTTTTTAAAATGAGAACAAACCTTATTACCTCCATTCTACAGACCGTAATTTAAATACCAACATTTCTACAGATCATTCATAACATAGCAACACTTTCCTCCTTTCACAAATCCTTTATTTCAAGCACATTGTAAAAGATCTGAAAAAGCTTAAAAGCTACTGAAGTGTAATATGGGAGTCAGGGGGAGTAAAACACAGTCCTTTCAAACACACAAAGCAATAAAACACATGAACACCGTAAAGGAGAGCACCTTCACGGGTTAGGCAGGTGTCAACATGGAATGGAGTCTCTCTGGCTCTGTGTTTCCTATTTCAATCACATCATCTGAGGTCTGGGCACAGGATCCTGGTGGTGCGGGGGATACCAGTGCCCGTAATTGTTCATATAACTGCTGGGATGCATGGGTGGCACTTTGTTGGCCATAGAGACCTCCCAGAGCTGAGACAGACCCGGAGAGCATGGAGACGATGAGGAGGTGGTGTGAAGCAACTCCCCTTCTGGTCCACTGGAGCCATGCTTCATGATCTTCTTATACTTGGAGCGCTTGTTTTGAAACCATATTTTCACCTTCAGCAAACAGAACAGAAAAAAAGAACACTAAAATGCTTGCAACAACAATGGAGGCCACATTTTTTACAATCTATCAAACAGCTTTAAAGACATCAGAGGTCCATTTTATGACACCACTTTTTATGATGATATTGACACTCTGAAGAATTTGCCAGACAGCTTGAACGGTCTTTGTTAAGATGGACTCAGTGACACTGCTGCGTTTCATTAAAACACATACTCAGCAATTGTTCCGCCCTGCCATTTTTATGAAGGCAGTGAAGCATGTGTCTGACAACAACAATCACAGCGTAAAAATATGCTTAGATTTAGTTGAACTCAAATGACTTCCAGAGAGTTTGCTTGGCAGATTTTGATAAAAGAATCAGGAATACATTTAGCGTGGAGTTGGTACATATTGATGCTAAAGCCACACACCAATCTTTAAAAAAATTAAAATTTTCTTATAATTTATTCACTTTCAAACCTATATGAGTTTCTTTCTTCTATTGAACACAAAAGAAAATATTTTGGAAAATGCACCAAACAGTTGCCGGTAGCCATTGACTTATGGAAAAAAATACAATGGAGGTCAATGGCTACCGTCAGCTGTTTGGTTACCAACATTCTTTCAAAGAAACTCATACAGCATTGGAACAACTTGAGAATGAGTAGATGATGACAGAATTTTTATATCGTTTTCATGCACTGTTTTATTCCTATCTATATTCTGAAGGTTTTTATAGAGTTGTTTGTTCATTCGCTGGATTTATATAACATTTTATTCCTAAAAACAGCAAGAGTTTTCTTGCGGTTAACGGTATTTTCTGATACAAGGAGTGATAAAAATTTAAATCCAAATCCCCTCAGTTAAAATATCAACAAAATGAAATAAAAATGTTCACATTTCTCTTCTGGACATGAAAGAACACCTAATTTTTATATTTGAACATAACATTTCAGAAAACACAATTTTTTAAAAAAATATTTTACACCCTTTCACCTGAGGTTTTAAAACTTGTTGATTTATTTTACTGTATGACCAGATGGTTATGGTGATTAACGTATTCTAGAATTATGATATAACTTATAGCTTTCAATCATTTATTTCACTGCAAATACATTCGTACGCAATGTTTGAGAAGTGTCCTTAATGATGTGGGAGTTTATGGTTCCTTTGCCAGAATGTGGACTCAATTTAGAAACACCTTGAAGAGCGAGACCCGAATTGCGCCTTCGGAAGAATTCAGCTGAACGCTTGCGTGAAAAACACCAGCCACACCGAAAGGCTGAGTCAGAGAGCCCACCTAACGGAGTTTCCATAACCTCAGACAATCAAAATCTATGCACTGGGTTTTTACACAATGTTATTAGTTTGGCTGTCAACAGATTTAATAAACACGTGTAAAAAGGATTTTCTTTTTTATTTCCAAAGATCGGTTTGCCAAACAGCTTTTATGGTGAGGTGATGGATTCCAGACCTATGCTATATGTGCAAGGAGGGACTTGGAAAAGCCAAAAGCGTGTGCTGTGTGGCACTTGTTTATGTGTCTTCAATCACGTTTATGGATCAAATGGAAACTGGCAGCGATGCTCTGGACTTGCCACCAATATTGCATGCATTCTGTATCACTGAAGTAGGTTTGAATTCCAAACAGTGAATTTATAACCACTGTCTGAGGTGAACGTGAGAAGTGTACATCAACAGACTGAACTCATTCTCCATGTCCAAAAATGAGGTGTAACCTGTCACACGCAGGGCGGCAAGTGTATAACGTAGATGAAGAGGGAGGGAAAGAAACGAAGAAGGAAAGCTGTGAATGAAAAACAGAGCGAGAATAATGGGAAGGCTTATGGGCAATATGGCTGCACCCAGGCTTATGTTTGGTTTCCATATTTCTCCACACAAATACACATTTCTGATGCATGCTTAATATTTTACTGCTCATTCCTGTATGTGTGTGTCAACAGGAGGGATTTTTATAAAAATATATCAATGTCCATAACACCACCCAACAGGAACTCATTAATGGGTGTGACATCAACATAACAAGCATAGGCATATGACTTATAAATCAATTAGCTTTCCCTAAGAGAATGTATACAAAAGGTTCTGACTGAGCAAATGGCCCTAAAACTCATCAGCGCTCATTAATCTCATCCGCTGGCCCAGAAATGACCGTATTTTGTGAAATCAATCACATGAGTGAGCGGTTGGATGTCGATTATTTAGCATAAGGCTTAAGCAATCAAGAGTAAATCATTATTGGGATAAAATATTCTCTCGTACCATAAAGACTAAGAACACAAAAGCTAGTGTGCTAACTAAAAAATGAAAGTAAAGGTCGGATTAAACGAAATCCTCACTTAGCTTTAACAATAGTGAAACAAATCAGCCTACTTGCGTATACATGACACAAAGCACATAAATGCTTAGAAACCAGTACTGACTGACTCATCATGGTCTCATTTGAATGAATGTTCATCCAGTATGATACTGACCTAAAGCCTCACCTCAGCATAATTACTTTCAGACAGATTTGCAGGTATTTGGGCACTTGAGCCTCACTTAAAAATGCATGAACATTATTGCATTAGAATATATCAGACCTTTACCATAGAAGTAACTTCAATTTCTAAAAATGAATCGACTGGTCTTTTGGTGATTTTTAGTGGAAGTATAAAGTCAGTTCCTCTCAAGTTCACACAGGCGTCCTATCAGAGTAACCGCAAGTGTTCATTACATTAACTATTAACTATGAACATATTCCACTACCAAGTGTCCTTTTCAATAACCAAATAATTTCCAAATAATCTCAAAGCTAACAAAATCTTGTTTTCTTCGTAAGGGTGTTAGTGCTATATTTCTTTATAAATGCCACTTGTTTTGATATTTTAAAGCATTATTTACTTTATAATAATAATACTTTAAACTTATATGTTCAGTGAGGCTCAAGTGTCTAAATATTTTGAGAAAACCCTAAAACAACATATAAGATGGAAAAATGCTAAAATACACATTTCTTTTTTTTTTTTTTTCGAAATAAATTGTTTTCCTGTGGTCCACACAGCTAACAAAATATGTTCGATGAACACATTACATTATGAAAATACTATTTCTGAATGATCTCTGAATATTCAAAGTGTCCAGTTCTTAAAATGTTCCAAAAACGTTACGTTTATGTTCTAAAAACATTAAGTTAACATTTCATGTTATCATTATTTCAAACATAATGGGAACGTTAATTTTGAATGCTCTCCGAACAATCTGAAACTTAAAAATCGAACGTTCAACTAAAGCGTTTCAGAAAAAAAAAAAAAACATTCCATGAATAATGTTTTTGTGCTAAAGTTTTGAGAAAAGACAACGTTGAACGAACGTTCTATTAATGTTACGTTTGTTTATAACTTTGATGGAACACTGCCAGAACGTTAAGGAAGTTCTGAGAACGTTCCTTGTTAGCAAGGCAAATGACAAATGCCATAATGCCGACGTCACCCTAATGAGGTTCTTCACTGTATATAATCTAATATAATGCAACCCGTAATCTTGTTCCACATCTGTTCTCCTCAACAGCAAATTTGCAATTCGTCCTGCCGTATTAACAAAAGAAAGGCCTCATACCGACCAGGAAGAACATGCTACAGTTGTATGGTCCCAAACAGAAGTGAAGACGCTGGACGTTTACCTGTGTTTGCGTTAGTCCCAGTTTGGCGGCTAGATCGGCGCGCTCAGGCAGCGCGAGGTACTGGGTCTGCTGGAAGCGCTGGTGCAGCGCCTGCAGCTGAACACTGGAGTAAATGGTTCGCGGTTTGCGGATCTTCTTCCCCTTGCCATTAAGGCGAATTTCACCATTCTCAATGACCGCTGGCTTTTCGTGGTCTTCAGGCATGCAGACGAAATAAAACGACAGCATTATGACACAGTAAACACTAAGGATAAATGTCTGCAAACAAGCAGGTTAAGAACTCGGTGAGAAAAATCGTAAATTATGGCGCACTAAAGAGCTGTAACTGTCTGTTTGATTTACAACAGCTAAATAGGAGATTTATCAGGTGTTTTAGGGGGAACATTAATGGGTCATCATTTTTAAGATCAGTAAACCGTAATTAACGTCGCTTTAAAGTCAAGTTTACAGGCCTACCGAGCCTAAACTTGAACCTAAGAGCAAGTAATGGCATTCTGCAAAAGCCATTATATTTATAACAGCGTCATCTTTGGAAGAACTAAAATTGCATCAATAATATTAGCCTACTATTGAAAAGCATTTGAAAGGTTTCTTCGCTATATGGCAAAACTGACATGGATTTCGACAGCGCTCGACTTTCGGTGCACGGACAAAATATTATATGCAGCTATATAATTTAATAGCTATATTTACATAACAGATATATTTTAACAATAGATCAGCTTAAAAATATTGTGTGTATAGCTCTAATGTCGATGAACTGCTACAGTGTGAACAATGTGCAATCTCGATATTAATGACATTTCTGATGAGTTCATTAATATCAGCAGCCTTACGTTACCTTTAAGAATTAAATGTTAAATGTAAATGTTTTTTAAATTTCTAGGCCTACCAGGAAAAGCGTTAGGTTAATTAAGCCTAAAAACACAAATCCCCCAATAAGCGTAAGAAAGAAAAAGTTTTTAAAATGAAAGGCCAGGACCTTGCAATACACAGACTTTTGAGTTTGCCATTTGCAACTGATTTACTCCGAGTTCACTGAAACCCTTGGTCTTTAAAATTAATTAGACCATGTGTGCTTTTTTTCTTTAACTAAATCTGGTATTTATTTAAAATGCAGTGTGCATTAAATTAGCTACTGCTGCAAATACAATAAATATGTATTAGGCATAAGGCATGACAGATATTAATCAAAAAATAGAACTTGCATGCATAAAGTATCCGTTTTTTCGTTGCATTTTGTATAGTATTAAAAAGTGCATTAGCAAACTTGATTACAAATGCCAAAACAGAATCATAACAGAATTCATAAAGAATCTTTTAGGAAGACGCGTCGTCTCAAAACCTCACATTTTGAAGTTTAATGAGGATACTCACTCGTTTCCTCAGCCCTCGTGTGCGCCAGAGTACTGCTGTGGTTGTTTGGCTGGTAAGGCACGTAAGCACCCGAAGCAGGAGCGCTCACCGGCCCGGGGTAGGCGTATCCCAGCGGCCGGCTGTAATGGGACGCGGTGGAAGGGTAGGGAGCATCGTGCTGGAGGTGTCCGCCTGAGTGCAATCCATGTACTGGGTAAATATTGTGTGCGAATCCGGATAAATACTGCTGGTTGGTTGCACGTCCGTGGCCGAACTCTAGAAATGCTGATTTGGAAGGATCTGAACTATTCAGCGTATCAGACATGAAACCCATAGACATCATTAACAGTCAAGTCCATAAAGCCCGATGATGGTCTGAGTGCTGCATTGAACGTTCACTGTACACGAAAAAGACCTTGAACCGGATCCATCCCAAAATAATCCGGGACAAAACAAACAACTAAATAAAAACGTATTTCCCAAAGTCACTGCAGTCAATCTCATAGGTGAATACGAGTTTATCTTTCTGAAATCATGTCAAAAGCGCGCAATATCTAAGTCACCACGGGCTCTCGGTCCTGTGTGTTTCTGACTGACTCGCGCTCCGCGAGAGCGCGCGCTGATTGGTGTGTCACGCGACACCGGGGAGAGCTAAATGAAGTTGATGAGCATTTGCTATCGAATTATGCTGAGCCCTGATATCGATCATGTCACACAATAATGATCTTCAAATTAAAGAAGACCTTTACATTAATTATTTTGAATAAACCACATGAGAGCTGCAAAATATTTACAGCAATAATTGGCAAAAATCTCTCAATGCAATACAACTTTACAGCCAATCACTTGTATATAGTGGAGGGTAGTTATTACTCTCTTTAATTCAAATATTTCTAATTACAAATATATTGGACATTTTCACAAGTATTAGAAATTACAAGGAGTAAAACTCTTTTTTTGGGCATTCGTGACAACATGAGAGCATGATGGCAACAGCAGAGCATGATGTCACACTGTATGGGCTAATTATTAAACATTATATTATGCTATATTAATAATAAAAATAAAATAATTATTTTTTACAATTACATTCAATCTGCAACGAGCATAAAACATAAAAACGAAGAAACTTATTAAAAATATGATATTAACGCATGCTTCTATTAATGCATGTCAGTGTATTTCAGGTGGGGGGCTTCATCCACCTTAAAATGTGATTTGTGATCTTTTTCCATGTTTATTTAAATCAGTTTGGTAGACTGACTGTAGTTGTATGCACATAAAAACTTAACAAATCGAGTGGATTGCGCCCGGTGTGATATTAAGCCGGAACGGAGTTCCACCACCTTCCATTCAGAAAACTAAAATGATTGGAAGTTTGTTTGTTAATCCATTCCATTCCTCCAGTCCAGTTTTTGTTTGTTTCAGTACACACATTCCTGCTGCTTTTAGCAAGTGGACCCGTTAAAAAAGGAGAAACTCCGAATTGTGCTTTAAAATATTTATGCAGGTAATAAAAGTATTGGATACAGCGATTATTTACATTAAAATACGAATTGTATACAGGCCTGCACATAAATATCGAATGAGCTGGAAGTGTGTGTGTGCTTTTTAGGAAACAAAAATTTAAAATATCTACGTAGAATTTAGAATTTAGTTTTTATATTAAATATTTACGTTTAAGTTTAAAGGTCTGGGAAATAAATGTGACCCTGGACCACAAAACCAGTCTTAAGTGTCAATTTTTCGAAATTGAGATTTATACACCATCTGAAAGCTGAATAAATAAGTTTTCCATTGATGTATGGTTTGTTAGGATTGGACAATATTTGGATGAGAAACAACTATTTGAAAATCTGGAATCTGAGGGTGCAAAAAAATCTAAATGTTGAGAAAATCGCCTTTAAAGTTGTCCAAATGAAGTTATTAGCAATGCAAATTACTAATCAAAAATGAAGTTTTTTACCTTCAGGGAACATGATCTTTACTTAATATCCTAATGATTTTTGGTATAAAAGAAAAATTTATAATTTTGACCCATACAATGTATTTTTGGCTATTGCTACAAATATATCCCAGCGAGTTAAGACTGGTTTTGTGGTCCAGGGTCACATATAAAAAAGAGGGGGGAAAAAAAAAAAAAAAAAAATCCAGAAAATGTCACCTTTCAAACATACACAAATTAGACAAAAATAGACAAAGCAAACGATTTTAAATGTATAATGATCAATAAATTAAAATTAGACCGACTGGTTTTTCTATTAATTTTAAAATCATCCAAGGAGGCAGAAAAAGTTCCCTTATTTGAAGAACCACCTACAGTCCTACAGCAGCTGTTTTTCGCTCATCTGACCGTGAAATCACAAAATGCAACCAAGCGCTGATATTTTGCTGCTATACAAATTAACTGACATCCAGCTGTAAATATTACAAGTTTATTAAAAGTTTATTAGAAAAAAGTGTTTAACTAAGTAAGAAGTGAACCCGTGACCTCTCGCACTCAGCCCTCTAAAGCTGAAATCCTAAATTAACCCGTTTTTATTGGGTTCATGTGTGTATTTAAGAGCTACTAAAAAAATATTCATAAGGCCTAGATATAGCCTAGCTAAATGTGACAATCTGTCCCGGTCTCCCTTATGTTATAAAACACGTCGGCATGGAACTATTTTAATCTTAATTTGATAACCACGAAGGCTAAAGTGGCTAAACTGTTGATTAAGCTGTAGGTATATAAAAATGCATAAGAAATGAAGTCCAGGTCCAGTTTTGGGATCAGACTATAATATATTATTACAAGCGGAATTATTAAAATACAATTCAATTAAGATATGCCTATTTGTGAAGTGGATAAGAACTATTTTTAAAATACGAATATAACGAATAATAAAATAGTTATAAGGAATCCCCTCATTGCTTTTTTTTTTAGCGCGATGCATTTATTTATTTATTAATTTATTTATTTGAACAATCAGTAAATGTGGAGCTGGTGTTTTCGGTGGAAGGATGAACGCGCTTTGTAATCCAGTCAGAGTTTGACAAGCCTTTGAGTGCATGACAGCAGACACACCGACAACATTGAAGAATTCATACGCACAATCTGACATATTATTTTAGGCGCTCCATTTCATACGACATTAGTAGTGATATTATTACTTTTAATTTTTTTTTTTTTTTTGTTTGAATTCAGGCCTAGTAATTTAGCGGAACACGGAGAGACGGGGTGAATAGTATGAGTCAGCTTAACCAGTTTAAATGAACCATAGGGGTGAAATTATTACCATACATGGCAACATGAGGTGTCAGTAGATGTTTTAGGTGTCTGTGTAAAAATTAATGTTAAAAAGAAAGTAAAATCTCATTCCCGGATTTGTGACCATATTATTGGGTGTTAAATGACAGAACTGCTGCTTCTTTTGTTTAATATGATATGTAGCCAATCATCCAAAACATAGAAATATCAGATATCATCAGGGTTGTTACACCTTCTGCTACTGGACCCACACACACATAAACAAACACACATTAGTATGTTTTTTTTAAATATTTATTTATTTATTTTTTTTTAGAGTTACACATTTTGTTTCTGAATTAAAACATTTCCTGTAGCATTTTGAATTAAAAATGAAACAGAGTGGGTGGTTATGAGAGATTATATTATTATTTTAACAAGAAACTTTGATTAACACAACAAATTTATGCCCAAAATACACAATTTAGTGATAAGTAGTAGATTTACTTTAATATTTAGCATGCAAATAAGGGAATTTCATATCAAAAATATATATTTGAGAAATTACAGAGAGTTAGACTTGTGCAGTGAATTGTGCATTTCTCTCTACAGTGAAAAACAAAACAAAACTGAAACCTGAAAATGGTGACAAATAAGTTAACTGGTTTTATGCAAGTGAAAACATGATAGCTGAATCAACCTAACTACATGACTTTATACCACCAAAACTAAATTTTATGGGTTAAAACAGGTTGAAATAACTCTTTATTTTCAATGTAGATATTAAAGAATTGCCTGAAAAATATCCAAAATCAGTCACAACAATAGATCTGACACTAACATAGTAAATGCATACAATAGAAGCAGAGTAGGCAAAAAAGAGATTAAATGAGCAAAATCATTCTGTAATCTTTCCGCTTTGCTGTTGCCCTGTAAACCTGCCAGTTTTGACATAATTACTGTATTGCTCAGCTTTCTAGAAAAACCTGCAATACATGTGATTTTTAATCACACCCTGAAAATCCCAGCCATCACAAGTAAGAGACTGCAGCGATACCTCCCTCTTCATCTGTCTCAGAGTATGATCATTAAAGCAAAGTAACTTCCATATGTTACTGAAGTGCTGGTGTGCCACTTGTTCATTTTGGTTGTGTTTCTGATCGCAGCTGAGTTTTCTGGGGCCGTAGTGGACCACAGTAGGCTGAGACCCAAGCCATGGCAGCTCGTGGTCTCCAAGGCCAATGGACCAAAACATAGCCACAAATTATTGTCATGGCTAAACCACATTCTCTGAAATTACAGTGAGGATGTGACATAACAATTTCATTGAGAGGAAAGCTTTATCAGTTCTGTTGCAAGTAAAATTCTTACAAACTACCAATCAAATGTTTGGAATAATTACGTTTTTTTCATGTTTTTGAAAGAAGTCTCTTATTCTCACAGAGGCTGTGTTTATTTGATAAAATACAATTTTTTTTACTAATATTTTTACAATGTAAAATAACTGTTTTTGATTTTAATATATTCTAAAATGTAATTTATTCCTCTGATGCAGAGCTGAAATTTCAGCATCATTACTGCAGTTTTTCAGTGTCACATGCTCCTTCAGAAATCATTCTAATATGCTGTTGTGTTGCTCAAAAATACTTATTACCAATGTTTAAAATGTTTAAAAAACACAATTCACTACCAATCAAAAGTCTGGGGTAAATAAAAAAAAAAAAAAAAAAAAAAAAAAAAAAAAAAAATGAAATGAATACTTTTATTTAGCAAAGATGCATTAAATCGACTGCTGAAAACAATTGCTGACAATTCAGCTTTGCCATCACAGGAATAAAAAAAAATAATTAGATTGCATATATTACAATAGAAAACCGTTGTTTTCACAAATTTCAGTACTGTATTTCTGATCAAATAAATGCAGCCTTAGTGAGCATAAAAACATTACAAATATTAATTATTTCAAACTTTCGAATGGTAGTGTATATATATTCATATACAAACATTAACATGTTAAAATAAATTAATTTGGTAGGCATTAGAAAAAATGAATGATGACCTTTTCTTCAAGTCTAAATACCTTATCTTAATTTTCAAAATTATGTTTGTTCATTTATCATTTAAAACCTGAAAATAAATGGCATTTGGTTTGATATTTAATTACTTACTGCACATTCATACATTTAGATGGTTTCCTTAAATGTCCAAACACTTTTCATAGGCACTGTATTTAAGTAAATGCAATATTCTAAGTTAAGCAAGAGCGGTTGGTTTTGGTGAACTGACTGTATTTCACAGATAACATGCATGAGTACAATGCACCAAAGTGAACTTGAGAGCAAAGTTGTAGCCAGAGCAGATCCCTGTGAATACCTGTTGTTATGGTCTGGGGTGTGGGATAGAGTGGAGAGGGTGAGAAGGAAAGGTAGACGCTCTTTAAGGCTGTAATTATGCCTGTGTTACGGAGAAGAACAAAGCGGAGCCCTGGAGTCATCGTGCAAGGATGTGTCCTCACCGTGCTTTAATACACACGAGACTGAACGTTAATAACAATACAACAGAACGTGGCCCAGACTGGCTGGCGTCTGCTGCCCTGCACACGTACGTCTTTGTGATTGTGCGTGTGCGAGATGAGAAAAGATGGAAAACCTTCCTAGGTAAGTGTGCAAGTGTGCGTGTGAATCTTGGACCACGCTAAAGTCTTGTTAAGTCCATCATTGCCCAGTGATGTGGAGTGACAGCATTCCTTTTTGTTCGAATCAGTTGTGCGTTATCCCTCTGGCTCCAACTTTATGTCGCTTCTCACATCTCCTTTTCGTAAATGTGTTACTTCACATCAATAAGGGTCTTTCGCTGGCAATAGATTGCTCTAAATTATTTAGAAAAGTGTTGTGTTCATATTTCTTAGTATTTTTTATTTTGCTTCAAAATTTGCAGCCACTATCTACACTACCGGTTAAAAGTTTGCAATAAATGATTTTTTAAAATATTTTTAAACCAGTCTCTTTTGCTCACTAAGCCTTCATTTTTTTGATAAAAAAACAGTAAAAGTAGTTTTATGATTAAATATTTTTTTTACAATTTATAGGAACTATTAAAATATATTTTGAAATGTAATTAATTCCTGTGATGCAACGCTGAATTTTCAGCATAATTACTCCAGTCTTCAGTGTCACATGATCCTTCAGAAATCATTCTAATATGCTGATTTGCTGCTCAAGAAACATTTCTTATTATTATCAATGATCTTGATGCTTAATATTTCATCAATTATCTGATCCTACTGCTTAATATTTTTGTGGAAACCATAATACACTACCATTCAAAACACCTAAAACATTTATTTATTTATTTATTTATTTTGTATATTAAAAAGAAATTAATACTTTTATTCAGCAAGGATGTATTGAATTGATCAAGTGACAGTTGAACATTTAGAATGTTACGAAAAATTACTATTTGAAACAAATGATGTTCTTCATACTTTCTATTCATCCAATAATCCTGTAAAAATGATTTCAACAAACTATTAAGCAGCATAAACTTGAGCTTTCTTGAGCAGCAAATCAGCATATTAGAATGATTTCTGAAGGATCATGTGACACTGAAGACTGGAGTAAATAAAAAATCAGCTTTACCATCACAGGAATAAATTACATTTTAAAATATATTGAAATAGAAAACAGTTTGTTTAAATTGTACTAATATTTCACAATATTACTGCTTTTACTGTATTTTTGATCAAATAAATGCAGCCCTGGTGAGCACAAGTGACTTCTTTCAAAAACATTTAACAATCGTAATTATTCCAATACCTTTGACAGGTAGTGTATGTGCTTGGGTCTTGCAAACAGCAATGTTTACAACAAGATTTGTCTTTTTCCACTCATGTTTTGGCCAGGGGGGATTCTGGGTCAGAGGAAGAGGTAGGTGTGCTTTGTAGGATAAAGACTGTTAATCACTGCTCCAGGCTACTGGAAGACCCGGGACTGTTTTCTGTTGTCCACCATCAGCTCTCATTCCTCTTGTGTAGACTGTTTAAAGTCCACAGCACGTCGTCGTTTCATCCTAAAGGTCACTGATGGCGTGTGGGTGCGTTCGTATGTTGGCAGGGCCCTTTGCGTGGGGTTTGCATACATATGTGACCATTCACAAGATTACTGATCTAGAAATCATGTTTCAGAGGTGTGCAAAACTTGCAGTTTTTAAGCTGCCAGCACTCCCTGAGATAATTAGCTGGAATCATCAAAGAACTGTCTGCTGCCACTCCTCGTACAAGCATCACTCAGCACTGACGGGTACGCAAGAGACGCAAAGTGACTAAAGCCGATTAAATGGTTAAAAATGACAGTGGGACGATGAGAGAGAAGAATCTGAAGTGTCATTATGAAACATGTCTAATACCTTTGTGAAATGAGGAGAAGCTAATAGAGATGCATAAAAGGCAGAACATAATAGCAAATTTTAATTGTTTTGTTGACAAGGTAAAGTCTGTCCAAATCCAAATAGTATGTTCATTACTGAATAAACGTACATTTTTACAGTTTTGTTGTCATTTTGCTCTTGCAGACCTACATATTAAATTCAAGACATTAACTACAGTATGATCAGTCAAATATATATATATATATATATATATATATATATATATATATATATATATATATATACAGTCAATCCTAAATTTATTCAGACACATTATTCAACATTTCTCACATTATCACAGTTTATTCACTATAGTTTAGAAAATGGTGATAAAATATGACAAGAACTCAAGAGTTAAACTGTGTCAGAACAAATTCATCTTGATAATGTCAGATAACTTTGATAGAAGGGTATGTAACAAAACATGATCAGGTCAAAGTGTCAAATCTAATTTTTGGTCCCAAATTTATCAGTTTTACTGGTAGTCCACTGTATGAAGAATTTTTGGGTATAACATGTCACGGTTTACTTTATTTTGCTATCCTCACTTACATAAATTAACTATAGTGTCCTGCACCCGCTAGTAAAAAATATCAAAAATTATATCTGGTGTCTGAATATTTTTTGATTTGACTGTATACATTATAAAAAAAAAATAAAAAAAAATAAAAAAAAAAACATTATATGGATTTTCGGACTATATTACTATATAACTGGTAATTTCACATGTTTCATATGTATTCAGCTCAGATCATTTTCTAAATTCTAAATAATGCTTAAAGTTTTACTATAGAAATAAAACAGATGCTGTGTTGTCCTGTTTCATTTTTTTTTTTTTTTTGGAAACCGTGCTACACTAGATTTTAAAAGTTTTATTTATTTTATTTAATTTTTTTTAAAGAAATTAATACTTTTATTCATCGATGACACATTAAATAGATCAAAAGTGAAAGTAAAGGCATTTACAATATTACAAAAGATTTCTATTTAAAATAAATTCTGCTCTTTTGAACATTCTATTCACCAAAGAATCCTGAAAAAATGTTTCCATGTGGTTTCCACAATAATATTATAATGGCAGCACAGCTGTTTTCAACAATAAATATAATAATAGATGTTTCTTGAGCAGCAAATCAGTATATTAGAATGATTTCTAAAGGATCATTGTGACACTGAAGACTGGAGTGATGATGCTGAAAATTCAGCATTGCATCACAGGAAAAATTACATTTCAAAATATATTAAATTAGAAGTAAGTTTCTTTAAATTGCAATAATATTTCAGAATATTACGGCTTTACTGTATCAAATAAATGCAGACTGGGTGAGAATAATTATTCCAAATCTTAGACCTGAATGATCTAATATGAAAGAATAAACCTAACTACATTGTATTATTGCAGTGAAAGCTATTTTAATAGTCATATCAAGTTCCTTAAATGCATATTTTTCATTTCATTCATTCAAGTGAAGAAAAGCCAATGGGCACCTGCAGAAGTAGGCAAAAGAGTAATATAAACAGAAGGAAACCTTTCAGGCATTGAGAAGTCATTGAAAAGTAGCCTCTCTTGCTTTTTGTGGGAATTGCAAATGTGTGTGTGTGTCTGGTTTTTGGCTTGGGCTCTGAATTCATCACTAGAGTAATTGCTGCCAGACAGAAATGTGAGGGAAGGCGCTGGAATCTCTCTGCACGAATGACTTGACCAACTGTTAAATGACTGTCTATGTGTGTGACCGCAGTTTCCGAGATTTGATAACAAAAAAAGAAAATCAGTTGTAATGTATAGTTTGCATTTGACAGCGAAGTGGTCAATTAGATAAATCGGACATAATGTCACCACAAAAGTCAATTAATATTAATCTATATTACAAATCGAGCCTCTGTATGTGTGTATGTATGTATGTATATGTGTGTATTTTATATATATGTATATATAAAATTATGGAGTTTTGGCCATAAACTGGCCAATATATGTTATGTTTTAATGGTTTCAAAACAAAATCCTATTAAAACTTAATTTCATCAAATTACAGAGCAGCGTAAACTGAAGGACACAAAGAAGAGAAATAACGAAAAGAAAATAAATGAGAAAGAAGCAGAACGAGATTGACAGACAGAGCGAGTTTTATCCAACTCGCTAAACATTCACATCTGGACGGCAGGGAAACTGAACCGGAGCGAGTGCAGAAGCAGCATTGAACTGTTTTCTGACACTCAAGCAGAGCAAAAGACACATTCCAGAGGACGAGACAACACCGGGGAGGGGGTTTGGGCTTTTTCCACTGTAAATGTCACCATGGACCACAAAAAAAAAGCAAAGTGCTCAGAAATGAGCTCAGATTAGCTAAGAGCTGCGGTGGGGTGTTGCAGAGGCTGGGGGTGTCTAGGAGATGCGTCTGGGACGCTTTGGTGCGGCTGCTGGAGGAGATGGGCACAGTTCAGCTGAGGTCACCGAAAACAGGGCAGCAGGAATGTTGTGGTATGTACTCAGGCGAGAGGTGGCCTTTCAGAGTTTACAATTTACATTGAAACACAACTCCACAGCACACTGTGAGCGCTGCTAGCTATATACTGTTTGTCATATGACCCAGATTAAAATATTCATTTATAATTCATTTTAACCATCATGATGAACAATCTGATATAAATAAGTTATATGTCAACGTTTTGTTTTTTCTTACAATTAAAGCGAAACTTCACCCAACACTGAAAAATTGGAATAATGTACCTTCATGTCGTTCCAAACCTGTATGACTGTTTATCTTTTATGGAACACTTATTTTGAAAAATGTCTGTGCTTTTTTTCATATATGAAAATATGAATGTCAGTGGAGTTCAGTTTTTCTCACAATTCTGACATTTTTATAAACTCAGAATTATGAGACATAAACTCAGAATTGCAAGATATAAACTCAATTCTGAGATAAAACAATTCTGAGAAAAACTGCTAGTTTCCAAATAGAAAAAATAAAATGATAATTTTATAATAACAATTGACAGAAAAAAGTCAAAATCGTGAGAATTGTATGTTCCCACAAAGGAATAAAAAATTAAATAAAAAAAAAAAAAAATTAAATTGAAAAAAAAAAAGTTAATTGCAAATTTTCATGTCACAATTCTGACATTTTTTCTTGCAATTCTGTTTATGTCTCACAATTTGGACTTTTCTTCTCAGAATTGTGAGTTTATTTCTTGCAATAGCAAGTTATAAATTTGCAATTGAAAGTTAACATCTTGCAATTCAGAATTGTAAGAAAAAAGTCAATGGTGAGACTAAAAGTCACAATTGTGGTTTTTTTTTTATTATTCCATGAAAACAAGCTTCCATACAAATGAACACTACAGTGAAATAAAACACCAACAACTTTTATTCCTTTTCACATGAATTTTGATTATGGGGACAGATTATCGATTAATAAAGATTTTTCACTTAGTTCCTTGCGCAATACTATGTTAAGACCTCAAAATATTTTACCATAGTGCATAATTTGAAAATGAATACATTTTGACATTTGCATCACATATGAATGGCTTTTTTTTTTTTACATAGTAAACTTGCTCAGTAGCACACCCGGTACAGCATTACACTCTGGTACGAGTCTCGTGAAACACGAGTCACAATAAAAGAGCTCAAAGACTTATTAAAGCAAACTGAAATCACATGGTTGTTTTGGCAAATGTGTTATTATTTCACATTGGCTTCTGTTAACGCTATCGGTTAGGTTTAAGGAAGGCCTAATTTACCCTACCCTAGTATGTTATTCTTAAATGTAATAGAGCATTTTAGCACCATTCACAAGACATTTAATTTTCGAACTCCAAAGATCTCTACAACAAACAATGTAATAAAATATCACCAGATTCACGTTGAATGAAACAATGTGCTAAAGCACCACTCACTGAACATTTCACTCTGAAAGTGTCACGAAATGATCATGCGAATGATCATTTCGCAGAAATGTCACCACAGGCACATTCTACCATTGATCCTGGGTTGAAAAAGTCATACAGATTTGGAACAAATATGAGGGTGAGTATGATGACTGAATTTTGGGATGAACTATCCCTTTAAGAGGCTCTTTTTGAACCAGTGTGCTGTCCATTGCAGAATGAAGGACACGAGGACGGCATACGGGAGGAGAAACGGTCCAGCCTACGGTTGAAGGCTAATCCCAAGGGAGTGGAGTAGAGCACATGCACATCCAATCAACAGACAATGCGATAAGGCCTGAGGTTTTCAGGTATAGACAGGGAGTTTCTAAAGACCGGTTTACCAAGTCCAGGGATTATCCTTCTGGGGTTACCCAACCCCTCAGTAACGTGACCTCCTCTAGCTCGTGGTATTGTGGTCTACTCTGCCCAGAGCATTATGATTAACCATCTCGGCTTAGTCCATCTGTACGGCCAGCTTCAGCAAACCTGACATCTGTTTAAGCAAAACAAGAGCACTTCCTACACAGGAAACATGAGAAAGACATTCTCACTTATTTGAGTTTCAACAACGAACGCCTTTCTATGACGACTGATACTTTAGACACCTCCAGACCTAATCGACGAATATGGTTTTTCCTTCGTTTCACTCCCACGAATCAAATATTAAGAAAGCGCCTGCCCCAAGGTCAAATCCCTCTTTCCAGAGCTCCTCAACAGAAACAAACCACCAGGATCAAGTTCAGCTCCTGACAAGAAGTCCCCGGCTCTGTCAAGTGTTAAGTTCCATTGTGACCTACAATGGCACACAATGGCCCTCGCAGCACCTGGGCTGTCCTTGCTGCCTGATGAATAACACAGGAGCCCTGGATGTGGACAGGTTATCAGATCACTGAGATATGGGACCAAATATCTGTCCCAATTTGGATAAAACAACATTTTTACTAATTAATCAAAGATGATACTAGAATGTTCTTCACACAAATGTACGATTCGTATTATTTTCTCTTTATTTTATTAAAGTTAAGATATTATGGGCCAGAATTACTAAACAGGGCAAATTAGCGTTAGAGTGCAATTCCATAAAAGCGCCAATGGGAGGGGAAAATTCTGCGTGTGATTTACTGACAATGCGCACATTAAAGAACACAGACACAGCCAGATCATTTTCATAATGACCAGCGCAATCTACCGAGGGCAACGCAAATTACTGCCTGTTTTGAGAAATACTTTTACCTTCCAGAGCCAACTCCTCCAGAGCGCCCTCCAGTGCCCACTTGTCCTGAGTTCGCTCCAGTGTCGGCTCCAGCTCCAGAGTTCGCTCCAGTGTCAGCTCTAGCCCCTGACCAGAGTCCAGAGATGGCTCTAGCCCCTGACCAGAGTCGTAAGAGGGCTGCTGTTTGAGTTTAGACCAAGTAGGGCTCCTGTTCCTGAGTTTAGCCCGGGGAGGGCTCCTGTTCCTGAGTTTAGCCCAAGGAGGGCTCCTGTTCCTGAGTTTAGCCCAAGCAGGGTAGTGG
This sequence comes from Spinibarbus caldwelli, assembly GCA_039654775.1. Classification (NCBI taxonomy): domain Eukaryota; kingdom Metazoa; phylum Chordata; class Actinopteri; order Cypriniformes; family Cyprinidae; genus Spinibarbus; species Spinibarbus caldwelli. The sequence goes on along the minus strand of CM077256.1, from coordinate 26,101,255 downwards.
TCAGAGTGGCCGAGCCGAGGGTCGAGGCCATGGTCTCCGGAGTCCCCTGCTCCGCCATGGCTCCCTGGACTGCCTGATCCGCCCTGGATGTATTCTGCGTGTCCCAGTCCTGCACCAGCCTCCATGGTGCCCCCTCCCCCCTCCGCCCTCCCCCTCCTCCCCCTCCTCCCCCCCTCCACGTTGGAAATGTTATGGCGCGGGCGCGCCTTCTGGGAAGGGGGAGTAATGTCACATCCAAGGACTGTTCTGTGTGTGTTTTCTGTCTCCACATGCTCCCCATGACTTTGTTACTCCCGTGTTTATGCCCATGTTTGGTCTTCCTGTTCCTGTTCCCTGATTGTGCTCTATTTGATTCCAGGAGTGTCTCATCTTTCGCTGATTGACTTGTGTATTTAAGTAGTGTTCTGTTCTGAGTTCTTCGTCTGGTATTGAATGTACGTCTTACCCTCCTGCTACATGTGTGTTCCTGCCAGTTCCTTGTTTTTGGATTTAATAAAGACTGTTATGACTGCTGAATCTCCTCATTCCGCGTTCCTCCACAGTAGCAGCACCGTGTCAACATGGGTCACACTATGTGCAGTGTGAGCACCAAACCAAATCTCCAGGTGCCCTCTGATATATAAGACTGAAAACACTTATATAAAATAAAATCCAAATATGAATAACCATCTTTAAAATAAACATCACTCCTATGACTTGACAGCAGGAGCAATAGCTGAGTACCTACTTTGCATAACACCATTGGCCATTTATTAAAACACTAAAAAAAAAACAAAAAAAAAACAGCTAATATGAAATCTCATTCTAAAACTCCCTTTTCTGTATTTAAACTGCTGTGAGTTCAATGAGGTCATACAGGCTCTGATGAGATTTAAATATATTTTTAGATAATTATGCTTTAGGTAATTATGTTTTATGTCACAACCATGATGTCAGCTTCATCCATTAAAGCAATTTTTTTGGGATTTTTAGATTCCCATAGTACCTATACAGCAGAATAATGACCAGACCTACTATGTTTAACACAGGTGTAATATGCAAAATATGGTTATTTTCATATGTGATATTTTCATATCACAGTCGGAATATAGATGGAGTTGACATTTAAAATGTTCTTGTATTCTCAAGTCATTCTCAAAGCCAATTGCTAATTTTGTCTATATTTGTAATGAGTATTTGACATGACAGCATACATTTTTGTTGTATCTGACAGTGTTCACATATAGCGTGGTATAGGCAAGGAAAAACACCCACAGATGGAATAAGCAGGAAGTTGCGCCTACATTTAGGTTCATAAAACCTTAATTAAATTGACCAATGTTGGTAAAAAAAGACTGTTTAGATTATGCTTTGTCACATGGCATTTCTGTAAACCACAGAACAGCATGTGCAACATAACGTTAAATGCAGAGGCAAAATGTTCTTTCAACAAGGCAAACAGAACAATGGTAATAAATTGCAATGTTAAAGGTGTCTCCCATGACCTCAGGCGACTTTTTGACAGAGTGTCATATTTGAAAGCTTGTTTGCCGGGCCTTGGGCGGAAGAAGAGGAGGAAGGAGAGAGGTGGTGCTATTCCCCTCCCTCTGCTCCTCTTTCTGTGTCTGCTAAGCGTCGGATTGTCTGCCATTTGAGGGACAACCGCTGACTTCAAAGGATCTGCATTTTCGCTGCTGTCATATATGAACATCGTGAGACACGCTTCAGACAACCTCTAAAGAGACATCCGTCTCTTCCCACTTGAAAATATACACTCTTTAAAACTTCAAGCACTAGAGTCTGACAGCGTATGTAGGTTAGGTTCTAAAACCTAGTGAGGTGCCTATGTAGACAGCATTTTAAGCCTAATTATTATGTTCTGCATGCTTCACAGTGAAGGCCAATAATGAATATAAACAATCCAAAAAAATCCATTCAAGATGACTGAAGAAGTGAAACCAATGTCAGAAATATAGTAATATTTTTTTATAATAATACACTATAGTCAATAATATATATTTTTTTCTATCTATCTATCTATCTATCTATCTATCTATCTATCTATCTATCTATCTATCTATCTATCTATCATTTTTTAGAATTTGTATTTTTTTACATGTAAAAAGTATTCAATAATTCATATAACACAATTAATTAATTATACACACACACACACACACACACACACACACACACACACACACACATATATATATATATATATATACATACAATATTTGGAAGTATTTCTGCTCTCTGGGTTTGCTGTGCATTTTATGAGGTTCTGTTTTTATTAGGATGCTATCTTTAGCTGCCTATTTTAAAAGCATCACAGCTCGCTAGGTTTTGGAAAAGAGCCGCAGTGTTTTATTTATTGCAAAGGTAGATGTGCTTCAAAACTAGGAATTTTTCACTGATTGATCTTTTATGATGCCAGTGTGAGTGTGTTCACTGTGATCTCCATGTCTCCACTGTCACATTTTAATATGTCCATACAAAGAACTGACATATTGTTCAGGTGAAAGACAGCGCCCTCTACAGTGGCTCAGGGTCACATGAAGATTAATTTGAATGGATCAGTGACCTTTGAAGAAGATCAAAGCTGCACAGGTTACATACGTCTGCCTGTTTAACTCTTTCATCTTCATGCAGCTCTGGGAGTCACAACCCGAGCCTGTTTATCTAGCCAGCCCACTGCTAGGAGCATGAGTGATGCACCTGCATACTTTCTGTAACAGAAACGAACAAAACCCAACTAGTTGAGGTGCTATTAAACAGGTTTAGAACATAATCCACCTCTTGGAACCACTCTTAAAAAAAGCTTCTTTATTGGCAGTTATGGTTCCATGAGGAACCTTTAACCATTCCATTCAACAAAAGGTTCTTTAGATTACTGAAAAGTTCTAAAAAATGGTTATTTTAAGAACTGTTCACTGAATGATTTTTTGGGGAACCAAAATGGTTCTTTTTGAAGCCTTCATACAGTAGATTGTCAGCAAGCAATAAACCACAAATACATTAGAGTTCTTGCTGACTACATAACAGGAGGAACCTAAACGTGTGAAGATTTGGCCTCACGGGTGGGTAACAAAGAGCTATTGCATTCCAGCAGTGAGAGTGAGGTCAATTAAGCCATTTCTCCTCCAATTTATCTCCCCGCAGCACCTAGATCAATTGGACTGCAGCTGCAAGGGCCATATGTGTCTGGGAAAAGGAGAAGATTGAGGTAAACCTCGCCTGGCCCCTAGGAGAAAGACTGGCAAGATTGTCTTCATACCTGTTTCAGATGAATGGGGGTTTCAAGTCCGGCTGTCTTAAGGGTGTGTGTGTGTGTGTGTGTGTGTGTGTGTGTATGTGCACGTGAAGTTGGGATAAGGATGGGGTGAGGGTCGATAAAGTATAGTTTTGTCATATTTTGTCATAATTCAGAGCATGCCATCATATTTGCTAGCCTAGTAATATTTCTTCTTCTGACTCTTCTCCACCTTCTCAGATATTATGAATGAAATTAAACTATTAAACTGTGAAGCATTTTTTAAAAGTAGAATTTATGTAATACAGTAATTGTGTTAACACACTTTGAATCAGTAATTAAGTAATTTGTCTCTCTTAAAATGTCACACAAATCTTTGACTGCACTGGAAAGAGTGACGAAGACTGTAACTTGACTATGCAAAAACATTTATTTTAGAGTGTGCAGAAGGGATATGCTAAATAATAATACCATAGATGGACAATCTATCGACTATAAAGACACTTTTTGCAAATTCAATAATTTATTCATTGACCACAAATATTAAACCGGGAACAATTACTTTTAAATGCATTTAATTCATTTTATTTAATTAATTTCAATTTCATATCATGTAATTCATTCCATTAAAATTTGTAAAATTTGTTAGAATCCCAAACCCCAAGGTATCATAAAACTTTGTGAGTCACGTGTATCATGACCCAACTACCATCTGAGCAGTAGTAAACATAGTTAGGAGTTTCATAAAAATGCACATGTTGATCAAAATTATGTTGCATTTTTAAACCAACATGAAAATATAAAGGCAAAGCCAGGGCGACGATTTCACTTTAGAAGTGAACTTTGAAATCTCACGTTTCTTTAAATGCTGTGGTCTGCAGACATTCAGCCATCTGGAGCATTTCCCCAAAGGCACTCTAGCCTTCCACTCCAAACCCAATTAGCCAAATCACATTTCAAAAGTGCTTGAGTTTACCTGCCAATGGTCAAATCCTTCAGGTGTCAAAAAGAAGGCTTAGACCTGGAGGAGAGAACCAGAGAGCAGAATGGAGTGGGATTAGAGTGAACAAAAGGGCCACAGATATCCTCCAACACCTGTGTGGGTACTGTGGCCAGTGGAGTGTCTGCTAATGGGAAAAGCCTTTGGTCCAATTTGCAGGTGTTCCGAACCTAATCTTCCATCTCTTAGGATGGGCCAGGTATCTGTTTACCTCTGTACTAGTTCACTCAGTCTCACTTGATAGGCAGAAGACTTCCATCCACCCTTGCAGCGTAATCTAGGTGATCAATCATTTACATCAGTAATTAGGGCCTGGTGTCAAAACAGAAATGGAACATGAGCCTGGGGACTTGTGCGCAGCGGGGTTGACATCAGACTTGGCAAGTGTTATGGGCGATGTGGGTCTGCGTGGGTGAGAATGAGGGGGGTGCACGTCTGAATGCCGAACTGTGGTCCAGAAGCCTGAGGTCAAGACATTACACACAATTTGATCCATGTTTAAGAATACCAATTGTTCTGTGCCTTCCTATAGGCAATCGGGACAAAAAAACTAGAAGAAAAGGTCTATTAGTACTGCAAGATGAAAAAGCAGTATCTCTTAGGCACGGCTCTGGAGCAAAAGAATGACTAAGGAGCCACTGGCTCCTACGCTCTTAAGAGTCAATGTTTCCAAAGGAGGTTTCCAATTTTGGTTCCCCAAAGAACCTTTCAGTCAACAGGGGTTAAAGGACCATTTTTTCTTAGAGTGAAGGAAAATCTAAAGAACCTTTTTCACTATCAAGAACCTTTCATGCAGAGGAAATGTTAAAGGTTCTTCATGGAAGCATGCCAATAAAGAACCTGTATTTTTAAGAGTGTAAAACAAAGCATTTAGGAGTCAAATGACTATATTCAGTTGACATATTATAGAATTGCCCCCTGCTTGTTCCAAAGCACTTTAGTTTATTTTGTGGACCAATTATCGCTATTAACTAGTTGCTTATTAGCATACATATTACTAGTATATTGGCTGTTTATTAATACTTATGAAGCACATATTAATGCCTTATTCTGCATGACTATATTTTAGATCTCTTAATCCAACCCCATACCTAAACTTAACAACTACTTTACTAACTATTAATAAACAGCAAATTAGGAGTTTATCGAGTCAAAAGTCATAGTTAATAGTTAGTTAATAGTAAGAATTTCCCCCGAAACTAAAGTGTGACCATAAAATTTTTTTTATTTGTAGTTGTGAACTCATTAATGGCTTTGAATGATTCACAGACTGAGTCTGATTCAACCTGACGCAAGCGCTGTTTCATTAATTGTTTTGAAAGTGAAAGTGAACGTGAAGTGACCTGTGGCCAAGTATGGAGACCCATACTTGGAATTTGTGCTCTGCACTTAACCCATCCAAGTGCACACACACAGTAGTGAACACACCCACCGTGAACACACACCCGGAGCAGTGGGCAGCCAATGCTGCGGCACCCGGGGAGCAATTGGGGGTTCACCTCGTGATATTGAGAGCGCTGGTTATTCACTTCCCCCACCTACAATTCCTGCCGGACCTGAGACTCGAACCTGCGACCTTCGGGTTACAAGTAAGACTCTATCCATTAGGCCATGACTGCCCCATTAAAACTGACTCTTTTTAAAAATAATTATTTGTTCATGAATCAAACATCACTCAGTGTTCATTGTCATTTGCAGAAAACACTGGCAAATGATCATCAAGTTTTTCTGAGGTTTGCTAAATATAACTAGATTTTATTTATTTTTATATAGCTAATTTGTTTTGTTGAATTTGTAACAATTTTTTATCCATAGTCTGGAACCCTATCTTTTTTTAGAGAAATATTGACAGATGGTAACCAGTTATAGAACTGAATGAAATCCAACTTCAAAATCTGAGAAGTGAGCAATTGGAGGGGGAAAAAAAGGTATTAAAAAATAAATAATGAGCCACCAATGTGAAGCTATGCAGAAATTTAGGATGCTTTATACAGAAATACATATATATATTTCTGTTTTGTTGAATTTGGAACCATTTTTTATTCACAGTCTGAAGCCCTGTTAGGTATCTTTTTTGAGTGATGGTAATAGATTTATAGAACTGAATAAAAACTTCAAGATATTAAAAGTTACTGAGCTTTTGAAGAAAGAAAAAAGGATTAAAAAATAAATGACTAACCACCAATGCAGACACAAAAATAAAACTAATAGAAATTCTAGAAAACATGTTTTTGAAAAGCCATGTAGGGTAGGGACTTGGTTTTATTCATCTATTGAGATGGTTTGTCACCCGAAAATGGAGGCAAATCTCAATGCAAGCCCAGAGTTAATTGCAAATATAACTAGATACTGTGTGCAAATTTGCAAGTATTGTGGCAAATTTGTATGCTGAATAAAACCTAACTTCAAGATCTAAAAAGCTACTGAGTATCTGGAGAAAAAAAGAGTTAAAATAAAACAATGAGCAACCAATATGAAGCCATGCAGGCCTTAAAATAAATTACAGAAAAGGACAAGATTAAAAAAGCTGTTCTGAAGCTGGAAGGTCAGCTGATTGAAGTTTATTACCCGTGGGAACGACGTAAAGTCTGTTCTTACAATAATAACTTCACAACCTGAGGAACTGTAGGTGTTTCACTTTAACCTTTCACGCTAAATACCAGTCCCATAGCCCAAGGGAGGGCAAGCATTTAAAAGTCTGTCTCAGAATGTAGAGTTTCTCAGCCGAACGAACAGGCCACGCTTTGAAGAGGTGGGCCAGAGCCATTGACTGGTCCAGTAATGAATTAGTCCATTGGAGGAGGCTGTGCATGGGTGGGGCAACAGATCAAAGCATGTTTCTCTTATTGCATGCACCTCAGGTGAAGTTGAGGCATGCAGCCAGTTGGGGTGATACACTGTCCCACACATCACCAGGAATGCAGAGAACTTTGTATCCCTCTAGAGTCGGGTTTCACGGTGAATGCTTTAGATATGATTACAAGCATGCACTGAGATCAGTCATTATGAAAAATGACTGCGGTCAAAATACACATTAAGCTACTGTAATAAAGAAAGGATTCTTTAATCCAGAGAGGATTGGCCTGGTGATTCCTTGGAATTAAAAAGTATTATATAGAATTGTTAATAATACAACATCTATAGTATTAAAGTATCATCTTACAACTAAAAGCTAGTATCTGAATGCTAGGTAATGATTGGTTTTAAGTGTGATTGCATTAGAAATCCTGCCATACAAAAAAAGAAATAAATAAATAAGTTGCCCACAATGACACAGTGGTTGCAATGAAATAAAGGATTGTTTTAAAAGAGAAAAGAGTTGTGACGTACATCAAAGTGTAACAGATTACTGAAAAAGGAGAAAAAAAATGTATTACGGGAACTTAGTTCTATCTGTCGGTTGCACTCAAAAATAGTTGCAAATCTGAATGCAAGCTTGCAGCTGATTGCAACAAAGTGGCATAAATTAAAAAAAAAAAATAAACATAGAAGCATGGATGAATCACAACAAATCACAACAAATAACATGAATCAAATGCAATGAGTGAATTTTTATTTTATGCAGATTTTTTAAACAGCTTAATACAGAAGTGTATAATTATAAAAGTTAAAATATGTTTATAATGTTGTTATCTGTTCTGATTTGGACACACTATTAAAAAATAATCCTGACTGTATGAACGTGAGAGCTTTTGAAGCATCATATATGAAAAAAGATCCAGAAAAGCATAGAAAGGAAACCAAGCTGGACATATTACAGTGTGAATGAGAGGTAGCATAGATTTATATTTCACTTATATTATGCATTTAAAAAGTGTCTGTTTGGGGTTGTTCTTTGTAATGTTTTCACATTTAGTCTGATGTTACAAATAAGCCAGGGCTTCATAAACCAGGAATTTATCTAGTGTTGTATTGACTAATTATTGTATAAACTTGCATTTTGCATTATAGAAAAAAAAAAAAAAAAAAAAAAAATCTTGAATTTTCATCACGGGCACACGGGCACTATGCTAATAGTTTTTGGTCATAAACATAGTTTAAAAACCACAAAACTTTAAACTCCAAACATTTACATCACATTTTCTATGTAAGAAAAAACTACAAATAACCTCCTATTTTCTTACTTATCCCTCGCCGTGACCTCACTTATGAAACTCAGTTAGAGATCATCTCATTTGGACTCTAATTTTGAGCAGAACAAGCAAAACCTTTTTGGTGCCACCTTGGCCATATGAAAGCTAAGGGAGTTGAACTGATGAATTATGCCAAGATTCAGTTGGCTGTATAATTCGTTTAGCAAAACCAAAATCTGACGAACATAATTTGGTGTGCTTCACCACCGCCTGCCAATCACCGGCTTTCAGCGGGTAAAGATAAAGCACTCATTCGGAATAATAGCTCCTCAAACGTGCACTGGGATATGATCCTAGTCAACAAAGAAGCACTTTGAGAAAATCCACTAAATAGCGCATAGGCTCTCCTGAGAACGTCCACTGTATGAAACAAACATCAGAACACATACAGTAGAGCCACTGAGACCTCATCTCGCTGAGCTGGATTACTTTCCTGTGGGAACAAGTCGTCAAAGATCCATATTTGCCGGTCTCAATAGTTGCGCTGTATTTACTGTGCAACCACTGAGTGTTAATGCCATAATCGCGTGGCACTGCTGTTAGTCAGACAAAGTGGGTTGTCCTTTAAAGAGGTCGGCGATACAAGCAATGCAAACTGGGATATGTTTACATCATTCCAACACCTGTTTTTCCCACAAGTTCTTGTGAATGGTCTCTCTGTGATGCTGATTGGGGATACTTGTGAGACAAATGATCTTGGGTTGTGGGACCTGTTGTTGTCTGTTCCTCTTGAGTCAACACAATTATTTGTGGTAGATCAAGAAATCATTATCGCTCACAACAGTGCGCTTAATTCATAAACATAACCTCATGGGTTTAGCATGGAGCAATAGGAGCCAGCACATTTCCTGTAATAGAAATATTGGGGAGTTCAGATTATAGATCTAATGCTTTATATTCAAAAGAAAGGAAGTTGTCTTTCATTATCTTTGGCAATAACCAAATCCTGAACGTCTGAAGATGTGAGGAATGTGGCTAGCCTTTGTGGCTTTTGATTAGCCTTAATGATCTACCAAGAGAGAAGATCTGTTGAGATCACAAAAGGATGTGGTGGAGACAATAAGAGAGAGTGAGCCACAAACCACAAACAAGACTAATGAGATAATATGTTTGCTAGCTAACAAGGTACCTGAGTACTCTTCAGACTGAAGAGAAAAAGCATGAAGAAAATCCCCAGGGTGTCATTTTAAAAAACGATGGAAAGCCACAAACTGCCAAATCATAAAGCAAGACACTGATTTAAACTTTGGACTGAGAAAAACTAAGAAAAATGTGCATCTACTGTACCTTACATTATTGGAAAACTCCAAAAAAGCACCTATACACAAAATATTCACTGCAGTGCCCAGCGGAAATGAACACTAGAGGCAGTAAAACCCTACCAGTTTTTACTTCTTCTCACAAATTCTGATTATGGGACAGATTTTGGATTAAACACTTATTTTTGCACAATTCCTTGAACAATACTATGTTATGAGCTCAAAACACATTTACCATAGTGCATGATTTGTAAAACAACAATTTTTGATATTTACATCACATAACCAGCTCAATATGTACAGCTTTTCTAAAGAAGTAAACTTGCTCGGTAGCGCACCTGGTACAGCACTGTATTTGCAATGCAGCATACAAAAAGAGTAACAGTAAAAGAGCTCAAAGACTTGTTGAAGCACACATCTTATTTGCTTTTGTTAACATAATTGGTTAGGTGCTACGTTAACATAATTTAGTATAGGTGCTACGCTATTTTATATGTGCGAGATGTACATCAACCAACATAATAAAATGTTGCCATTTTCATATTCATCTGTTCTAGATAAAACCTAGTGGCACTAACTGGACATTTCACTTTAAAAGTGTGTCAAAACATGCAAGAAACAATGTAATATAATTTTTTAGAAATGTCGCCACTGGTAATGAGCATGATTTGCAAAAACTAGGTGTGTATTCTTTATAATATGAATATACAGACTTACAGGAATATTCTGGGTTCAATATAAGATTAACAAAATTGTAATGTTGAGGATCACAAAACATAATTTCAACTCATCCCTCCTTTTGTTTAAAAAACTAAAAATCAAGTTTACAATGAAGCATTTATAATGAAAGTGAATGGGGACATTTTTTTGGAGGATTTAAAAGCAGAAATGTGAAGCTTGTAAACTTATAAAAGCACTTACATTAATTATTCTGTGTATTATTTGAGCTGTAAAAGATGTTTGACATTTTTAATGGTCTTAGACCATTTTAGACCAAACATTTTAGGGTTTTAGACATCATCATGGCAACAAAATTAGAAAACTAGATATAACTCGGCAGAAAAGGTTATTGGTAAAGGCATTTTTTTTTTTCACAGAAAAAATCATGTACACAATACTATTCATATCGTGGCCATAATATTTAAACAGTGAGTAGTATAACTTTTACAGACTGGTCCCATTTTCTTTTTTTTAAAAAAGAAAAAAGGTCTAATTGTTGTGGTAATGAACATTATGCCTATATGATCTTAACATGTTTTGGGTCCAAAATAATCCTTTAATCAACCTACAGTCCTGCCACTCTTGCTTCAATTCGATTTTTGATTTCTTTACAAATGTGCGTCTTCAACACAAAGATACAATACACTGCCTACCCACATGCCCAATGAAGAAGTTGACAGGTGTGTTCTGCCCATGATAATTATTCCAATCAAACCCAACACCTGTTTGCTGCTCTCCTCTCCCACATGTAGGCTGTTAGCCCCTTGACATATGTCACCTCTCAATCTCATGAGGGCTAATTCAGCGGTTAGCACAAAGAAATAAACACAGATGCTTCTGGCAAACAAAAAAGATGACCTGCAACGGCTTGGACTGCGAATGTAATGTTTTTACATCAGTACTTTGAGGTAAGCTGGTTTATTTCAAGGTGCAAATGTTAATTTGATTCCACTTTTTGAAGTAGGACAGCAAGGGACGTGGACTGAAATCTTTGTATTGGCAAATAAACAATAGTATGTGTGTGGTATCAGGGTCTTAGCTCCCTTTCCTAACATTGCCTGTGTTTACCATCAAGATATGTTCCTGATGTGACCACAGGGTCTGTCTTTTTCCTCTTTCTGAGTCGGGCTACAGTGAGATCACTTGATAAGCTTTCGGCCTCCGCTTTGACGGCGGCTGCTCTTGGTCACGTTAACATGGCCCCATTACCCATTATCAGCTCCCAAGGGCCAAACTTGAAAAACAACAGAGGGTAACTTAAAATCTGTTGGAGAAAACCTTCTATGTCTATAATTCTCATGGAAGATGGAAAAAAACTCTTATCTGATTGACTTCACTGTAGCAGTTCCTTTAACTGGCTGGGTAAAGAGAGAGGAGGGCTTTTTTTGATGCATTAAAATCTTGAACTAGGCAGAGAAAGAGAGAGAAAAAAGAGTTAAATGATGCAGAACGGTTCTGTTTCACCCCACATTGCAAGTGATTATGACCTCTCGAAATTCAATTCTACAGCGACTGTACCTCCCAAATGAGCAAGTCCCTGCAGAAATAAGCATAATAAAGTACTCTGGAATGAGTGCTGCAACGCGTATTACGCAAACATATTGTTTTTGCAGGTTTGTCTGTTTTAACAATTTAAGATTTCACTCGAGCTGCAAAAAATGTGTCTGTGACAGAGAGAGTTCATAAATTACACTAGAGAGTAATAGGAAGAACAATGTTTTTGAACCTTGAACATTGTATAGCCCATGGAAATTTAGGCTGAGGAATTCAGCTTTGAGGTTTGTCAAAAATGAAGGACTCTGCTGGTCTGAACTGCCAAGAGTTGGATGGGGCTTGTTTTGAGATTCTGAAACATTCTATCATCCACGTAAGCATATGTGTTTCAAATACTTCCATCACACAAAGGCAAAACCTTCAAAGAACACCAAGTTGTTGATGAGAAATGCTGATTCTAGAGCAAAGGAAATGCCTGAAAGTCTGGAACTGAAGAAATGTTGATAAGACTTCGTATTTAGCCTGTATCCTATACTTGAGTGATGTTTCCAATTTTACTTGTAATTTACTATTTAAAAGTAAACTTTTATTTAAATTATATGCTTTTTTAGTATTTAAAAAAATGTATTTAATTGTTCTTTCAAATTCAAATGCTGATTTTTGTAGGATTCAACTAATGAAATGGGTTTTTTTTTTTTTTTACTATTCTGACTATATGCAATGCTAAATCCAATATACTGAAACTGCAAGTATTTAAATTCATCAGCATGGGATTTTAGTTGTTTTACATTGTAGTGCACTTGAGTCACGTTAATCAGTAATTTCTAGTGCAGGTGAATTATTAATAATTATTAAAAAACACAATTTATAACTTTTTATAAAAGTGTTCTATTTAATTGATTTGTTAGCATACACTGTAAAAAGTTTTTATACTTTTTTTTTTTTTTTTTTGTAAATAAGTTGGTAATAAAAGAGATTATTGGAGGATGATTACAAGTAAATGCTATTTCAGTCTTAAAATTTTCAGGTTTAATTCCAACATAGGCTCATTTGAAATACATGCATCTATATACATTTCTGCAAAACTGAAAAAAAACTTACTTATATGTATACGATTCACTGCAGTTTCCAGTTGAAATGAACATTAGAGGCAGTAAAACTCTGACAACTTTTATTCCTTTTCACACAAAGTATGATTTACTGTACAGAGTTTTGATTAATAAAAGCTAATTTTCACACAATTACTTGCAGAACATTATGTTATAACTTCAAAATAATTTTAACATCCTGCACGATTTGAAAACTGATACTTTTGTTGCTGTCACATATATAGCTTCATATGCATGAGTTTTCTAATTCAGTAGGTTTGCGCACGTGATACGGCGTTGCACTTGAGTGAGAAAGAGCTTTGGCATGAACCTTGTGAAACGGTTCGACAAAACAGCTCAAATCTGCATAAGGAGTTAAAAAAGCACGGCTGCATCAACAAATGCATGTTTTATTTCACTTTTGCATTTGTTAACACTATTGGGTAGGTTTAGGGTTGGGTTTGGTGTAGGGGATATTTCCAACACAATGGAGCGTTAACCTTTAGTGACACATAGCCGCAATACGTACCTCAAACAGCGTAATAAAAACGCAGCAATATTTGCCTGTACCAACGTAATAAAAATGTGCCAAGGTCACGTACTGAACGTATGTTTTAGCGCCACTCTCTGGACATTTCACTTTGAAACTGCCGCGAAACATGCAGTAAGGTATGTACTTACGGTGTTACAGAAATGTACTGTATATAGAGGTACGTATTTTCATGAGCCTGGGTTGTTTAATTCAGTGTGTTACTGGGGGGGGGGGACATTGTATGTACAATGACTTGTACATACACTATATAGACAAACATATTGGGACGCCCCCTTCTTTAGAACAAAAAAAGGCACTTCCAAAACTGTGGCAACAAAGATGGAAACATAATGCATGTATTTAAAAATTGTATTTCCATCTCTGTTGCAACTGTTGACTGTAACCATATGTACAAGTCATTGGTGTTTGGTAAAGAGTTTTTGGCTCAAGGTCTGCATTTAAAGTCACACCAGTGGTGTTCAGCTTGGATTAGGACTTGGCTTTCTGCAGACCAGTCAAGTTCTTCCACACTGACTAAATCAATCATTTCTTTTTGAACCTTGCCTTATACACAGAGGCATTGTCATGTTAGAATAGAAAAGGGTCCTGTCCAAACTGTTGCTTTAAAATTAGAAGCACACAATTCCCTAGAATATCATTATATGCTTAAACATTAAGATTTGTACTCATGGAAATTACTAAAGTAGTCAAACCTGTTCATTAGAAGGGGGTGACCCAATACTTTTGGCAATATAGTGTGTATATATATATATATATATATATATATATATATATATATATATATATATATATAACAATTACAAGTGATAAACTGATAAACAAGAAGTACTTTCAGTATCTGAGAGGGCTTAAGTATCCAAAAGTTTACAGACAATCATAGTTATGGGTTTTTCTTTTTCTCAGCATTATTGCCGTTTGATTATTACTGATGACATCATAGACAGTGGCAGCTTTAATAGGCTGCATTCACACTAATGCACAGATCTATTTCGACATATCAGATGTTTTGTCCTGTTCTGAAAACATAACAGACTGTGTTTACATAAATTTTCTATCATAAAAGTATTCGGAGATGCAAGTGCATTTAAACGGATTCTGAGCATGTTTTTTTTCCACACTATGCTTGGTTTTTCCAAAATGTGCCCAGATCTTGGATTTAAAAATAGTAGGTGCAGTTTTGATACTCATGTGACAAGCGCGCATGCGAATGACATCATAGTCTATAATTGATTATTGTCTATTACTGCATCGATGCAGAATCGTCCACATCTGCATCGCGATGCCTCGATGCAACGATTAATTTCAACACCCCTACTTACAAAGTAGAGTAACAGGTACTTCACACCGCTCATTATAATATACAGACTTCATTAAAAGTTTCTATTAAACAAAAGCCTGAAAAACAAGGTACGAAGCGAGCTCTGTTTTTTTCAGCATACTGTACACAGCAGCCTGCAGGAGTTAAAGCAGGAGATCTGAAAAACAATAGCTTGTCTTTCTTCAGCTATCCTCAGGTAAGGCTTTAGTCCACCTACTACAGGTAAAGCACAAGAATAGGTCTGAACTGCCCCTTCAACTAAATATCCGATACAAAGCACAAGGCTTTAGGGATTACAGAAAAATCTCCATCAGGCCTTGGAGCTGTGGTCAGGAAGGGTGGGGCTGCCGCGGCCTGCAACCCAAGCAAATAAACTCACTAAAATCTCAGTATCATGGCCCTCCATCATTTTGCATCCATGACATCATGGATGTTTATACGCTGGCCTTGGCATGCTCCAATAACACCAGGGATGGTGGTAGGCCCGAATGACACAGATCTCTCCAATCTTTGTACTGCGCATTCAAATATTCGACGGAAACCTGGCCTGGACCTCAGTCGGTGGCTTAGCCTGGGGCAACGGACCGCACAGTGACCTTCTCATTGTCATTCATCAATGAGTGCGAGGGCCCATGGGGTCACATGGCTCAGAGGTTCATCCTCTATTGTCTTTTGAGCTTCTGAGATTTGAAAACCTGACTTTTTCTCCCACTTCTTCCTATCCTCCCCCGCTCGGCCATCTTGTTACCTTCCAGCATTGAGGGCTGGAATGTTTATTGAGCCTCGTCCACAATGACAACAACAACAAAATCAGGACCTGACCACCTGTGTACCCGCCCCTTCTCAAACAATACTGCCTCCAAATCACCAATCTAGGCCTGCCAGTCATTCTAACCCAACCCATGGACCCCTGCAGACTCAGGAATGCCTGAAGAGCTGCCTGATTTTTGTGTTTTTGCCACTCCTTGAGTTCTCAGGGAGATTAGCTATAAAACTGGAGGGGTGCTAGTCTCCTATCAAACACTCCAGCTGTTTCTTACATAAATATGAGGGGTGAGCCTAATTTAAACACTCATTAGTGACATCCACTTTAAATAAATAACACTGATGTAATCAAAAAGCTATGTTTTTATATAATCATAATGAACTATTGACAAGCATTGATGATATTTTATTTTTTTATTTTATTATTATTTTTACATACAAAAAATATTTTATTTTATTTTATTTTAAAAGTCCAACAAATGTCCAAATATATTATATATTGTTATGTGATAATAAGTTACAGGTATAATATGTTATGTGATAATATACCAGTCAAAAATTAAGAGTAACATTTCTTTCTTTCTTTCTTTCTTTTTGAAAGAAGTCTCTTATGCAGACCCAGACTGCATTTTATTGTGAAACATTATTACAATTTATAATGTCTTCTATATATATATATAGATAGATAGATAGATAGATAGATAGATAGATAGATAGATAGATATATAGCTAGATGTCTTCTATATATATATATAGATAGATAGATAGATATATAGCTAGATATATTAAAAACATATTTGTTCCTGTAATAGCAAAGCTGAATTGTGAGCATGTCTTTAGTGTCCATGATCCTTCAGAAATCATTCTAATATGCTGGGTTTTTTTTTTTTTTTTTTTTTCATATTTCATATTTTTTGTGGAAACAACATTCAAACATTCAATAGATTTTTTTTCAAAAAATAAATTAATACTTTTATTCAACAAAGATGCATTCAACTGATCAAAAGTGACAATTTTTTTTATGTAACAAAATATTTCTGTTTTAAATAAATGCTAATCTGTTAAACATTTTATTTGTCAAAAAATTTCTGAACAAAAATACCACAAAAATATTAAGTAGCAAAAACTGTTTTTACGCTTTAAGAACCGTTATTAATACCAAAGTACCAAAATCAGCATATTAAAATGATTTCTGGAGGATCATTTGACAAATAAGTCGATTGTGTAAACAGCAGACTGTAATTTAAATCGTTATTCATTGAAAACCTTTGTTGATGCTGCGTTTCTCAAATCAAATATGTATACGTTCCAGAACCAATGAAATTTGATATTAATGATGACCAAGCTGTCAATCATAAAATCACTGTGCTGAAGAATAAAATCATGATCATAAATGTGGCTCCCTAGACTGAGAATTGGTCTGCTACTAACCGTAGCACGTGGGATGATGGCTTTAAAATTCTAATTTTGGTAGTCAAAACTATTCAAAAGTATTATTATTGAAGTATTTTCTAGTTCAAACTATTTTTAACAAAACATTATGTTTAGGACAAAAGGAACACAGGGGACATAAGTGAGAATGTGTAGAATGGATTGGTGGGAAAGCATCTTGGATCCGTGTCTATACTGTAGGTACATGTGCACGCCACATTTCAAGCATCGCCCTCCAGTAAAATCAAACTGTGTTACAGAGGAAATAACAAAACAACTGCAACAACAAAAGAAAACAACAAAAATGACTCCGTAGACCGAGGACCACATAAATAAACAGGAAATTAGATCCCAGTCAGCAGAGTCAAGAAAGAAGAAACCTGTTTCCCTTAAATGCATTGAGTGAGTGAATGAATGAGATAACCTGACTAAATTTCACCATCATAGGGCTGTGTTGGGATAGGGATCACATGGTATGGGGCACACAGGGTGTCTGGGCTTTATCACTCTGACTGACAGCTGGGTGGGGGCACAGCCTCTGGCAGTTTAATAGCAGACCCTTAGCCCACCCACCTGACCCTGCCCAAAACCACCATCTTGAAACACCTATATTATGCTCTCAGGAAAAGGGTTAATGAGGGAAAAAGATTCCGGAATCAGGAGCTATTTTTGGATTTAGGATTTTAGGCAGTCAGTTACTGAGCATGAGTGAGATATTGTTTGTAATACTGAAGTGAAAATGAAAATGAAAATTTTACATGAAAATGAGAAGGTAAAAAATTAAGAAAAAGAAAATGAAGGTTTTTAAATTGTATTTCAAAAAAGAATAATAAAATAAAAATGATTTTTTATGGTTTTAGTGAAATGTATTAATATGCATTAATATTCAATATTAAAATAAATGAATTGAATATTAATAGAACTAATGTTATAAAAGTAATATAAATAAAAGTCTTCTTCTTCTTCTTCTTCTTCTTCTTCTTCTTCTTCTTCTTCTTCTTCTTCTTCTTCTTCTTCTTCTTCTTCACCCCTTTCATTTTAATTATCCCAAAATGTGGACACTATTATAATCAGATTGCACCTTAAGGAGCAGTAGTACTATATTATAGCAATTCCCATTAGCCTGTGAATTAATAGCAGTAATTAATTACTAAGCAATTCAGCAATTATGTAAGTTCAGTGTTCAGTGATCCATAGTTCATTGCATGTAGAGGGGAATTTCTATAATGCGTCTAAGAGTATAATACTATACTGAAAATATGGCATTTAAAATCTAATATAACCTGGAAATAAACAGAATGTGTCAAACAAAATTAAGTTCTGCACTTTTTCTAGGTCACCAATCAAATGTAAGCAAATTTGTGACACTGACCGTGTTAACATTTTCAAATCATGCTGGATGAATGGATCATCAGGTTTTCTCATGTTAGCTCATCTGATGCTGTAAGCAAATCATAAATTTATTACATTTACATTTATGTATTTGGCAGACACTTTTATCCAAAGTTACGTACATTGCATTCAAGGTACACACTTTATCAGTTGTTGCTTTCTCTAATACAAAAACAAATAATGTTAATTTTTATTTAGTTAATACTATAATTTGTAATGAAAATAAAGTATTAAATCAGAAAAAATGCAAAACATAAGAGAGTAAACATACTTGAATAAGAAGTGTAGCTCTTGCAGGTGCACTTTTTGTATATCAGCAAGTCTGTGAAATAAACCAGCACCATTTATTTTTGAATGTGTGAAGGCAACCATTACCAAACGTAGGCCAGGGTAACTTGGCAATGATAAATATCATGTCTGGAACGGCTGCTTTCCAGATGAAAACAGCTAATGAGGAAGTAAGGTGGAAAATCAGTCAAATCAGGTGGGTTCAAGGCGGGTGGGCTGGAGGTGTCCACCCATCACCAGCCTGATACAAACCAGAGCACCTCAGAGCTTGTAGTTTAAGTCATATCCTCTCACATGCAAACACTCAAAAATAGATGTTCGTTCACACACGTGCTGAAACAAACATGGTATACAACGTTACAGTTTTTTATATAAAAAATAAGGAACGAGTCAAAAAGTGAACAGAAACAGAAAAGCAAGGATGTCTGGCCAACTGGAGGAAAGCCAAGTTTTGAAAGAAAGCCTGGCTGTTAAAGTCAAGTGCACAAACCTGTGATTACATTGCGTAAAATAAAGGCCATTAAGCAGTTAAAGTAGAAGATAACATCAGCTGCACAAGTTCAAAAACCACTAAACCAAGTGTAAACTTTCTTCTCCAGGACTCCGGGTCAGAAAATCTTGAAATTTTGTGATAAAATGTCCATTTAAAGTCCTTTTATGTTGATTTCTGTGGAAAATATCTTAAATCATAATCATATTAGTCAAGACATTTAATAAACAACCACAAAAGGGACAGGCGATGCTTAGAACTTGAGTAACAACTGCTCTAGTTTTGTGGAAATCCATTTGGATTCCATGCTTAAAATCTCCTAATAATCTGTTAGATTAAACAGAGCACACCTTGTGTTCCATCAACCACAACCATTATTGATAAAGCTGTTTGTTTCACTCTAACTTTGATCGCAAACAGGTCTGAATCAAACCAATTACTTAATCAGTCCAAAACCAGGCTCTAATCAAACCAATTACTTTACTTGTCCAAAATAGACATTCCCAATCCTTTGATACTTTCCAGCGCTAAAGCCGTGATAACTGGTTTATTTGTATGTTCCACTTCATAGCCAGTGTAGAAATAACAAGGCTTTCTCATTTACATAGATGAGCAAGATGCACAAATAGCCAAATGATTAAGCAAAAGGTTGAATGAAAAGCAAATGAGTCAATGACATAAGAGTTTCTGAGATAAAGAAAAGGAATTAAAAAAAAGAAAAGAAAAAGACACGTGCCAAGTTCTTAGAAATGTATTCATTCTGGTGTCATATGATATCAAAACTAATTATAAATTTAAATGACTATGATTTAAATGATTCTGAAAATGTAATGTCTATATGATAACTTATTATATATTGACAGTTTCAGACAAATTTTCAAATAAGCAATGAACCAAGTCATTTTTTCCCAAGAAATAATAAATCTTTTCAAGAATTTTATGCATTTTATGAGACGCATCTTTCTTACTATTATTTTTACTTTGTGATTTAGATCTAGATTTTCTTTTTTTACAACTTGACAATATTCAAAATATTCCCTAGTGAAAGTGAATGGGACGCAGAGAAGGTGATCGAAAAGACGTCTTGATGGGAACATATGGTAGCAATTGAGGAGAGAAAGCGCTGTCTGACCAGCTGCAATTAGCACACTGCCTCATGTTGGCCTTTCTTTTAATAGCTTGGATTGCCTTGTTTAGACTAAAAATAAATGAGCCAATTTAGGGCTGTTGGGACTGTCATTTCAGGAGCATGAACTCTGACTTTGGCCAAAACTGAATGTCCAGATGGAACGTAGCGTTCGTGGCACAAAACCACATCCCTTCAAATCCAGAAGAAATGGCTTCCACACCTTCTGCACACACACTGCAAAAGACCTCACAATCTGTACACTACTAGAAAATAAAGGTTTCAAAAGTGGGTTTTCATAACAATGCCATAGAAGTGCCAATTCTGGTTTCCGAAGAACCTTTCATTGAACAGTTCTAAAAAAAAAAAAAAAAAAAAACAAAAAAAAACAGTGTTTGTGCGCCTTTTTGCATTGGAAAAGTCCCATGGATGTTAAAGATTCTTCATAGAACTACAGATGCCAATAAAGAACCATTAGCTTTAAGAAGAATGTTTTAATAATCTAAAGAACATTTTTCCTCTATAGAACATAAAACCTGTTATTTTAAGATGGTTAAATTTATTTGACATAAATAATCATGGTGTTATACGAAATGTGTCCTTAAATGGATAGTTCACCCCAAAAATGAAAATTCTGTCATTAATTACTCACCCTCATGTCGTTCTAAACCCTTAACACTTTCATTCATCTTTGGAACACAAATTAAGATATTTTTGATGAAATTCGAGAGCTTTCTGACCCTGCACAGACAGCAATGCAACTACCACATTCAAGGCCCAGAAAGGTAGTACAGACATTGTTAAAATAGTCTACGCGACATCAGTGGTTCAACCATAATTTTATGAAGCTACAAGAATACTTTTTGTGCACAAAGAAAACAAAAATAATGACTTTATTCAACAATTTCTTCTCTTCAGACTTCGACACATATTCACAAGAGTACCATGAAGCATGTGCGTGCACCTTCCTCTGTTTGCAAAAAAAAAAAAAAATGCATCTTAGTTCTACGCCAGAACCCCGGCTAGAGAAGAATTGTTGAATGAAGTCGTTATTTTTGTTTTATTTGCACACAAAAAAGTATTCTCGTAGCTTCATGAAAGTATGGTTGAATCACTGATGTCACATGGACTATTTTAACAATGTCCTTATTACGTTTCTTGGCCTTGAACGTGGTAGTTGTGTTGCTGTCTATGGAGGGTCAGAAAGCTCTCGGATTTCATCAAAAATATCTTAATTTGTGTTCCGAAGATGAATGAAGGTCTTAAAGGTTTCAGGTTTAATCTACCCCTTTAAAGAGGAAAAAAATGCCATTGAAAATCAAAACCTGGAGAAAATATGGACGATTTCACAGTGCTATAGAAGAACCAATTTTTGGTTCCCCAAAGATCTAAAAGAACCTTTTTACACTATAAAAAAAATCATTTTATGGAAAGGAAAGGTTCCATGGACGTTAAAGGTTCTGGAACCATAAATGCCAATAAAGAAGCTGTATTTTTAAGAGCGCGCCAAGCTATACATAACATTTTCTAAACAAAAAACACAATGACTCTTTGTAGGTATGTTTGTTTTTCCATAGCAATTATGCTGGATTTCTCGAACTAGCATAGGCGTAATACTCTAAAGCCGGTTCCAGATCTCTGTCTACAGTTTGATGGGGTGTGAAGAGGAAACCCACTGCGCTTGGGACTCCGATAGCCAATCCCTGAATCACCTTTCATGTCCGCCCTCAAACTTTCTTCTGCTAAATTACCCTCTTGTTTAAATGGAATTTGCAGCCAGATTCGAGCTGAATTCGTTCCAGAGCACCGGGCCTGACCGGTAGTCCGGCACAGATGTTCAAATAAGCCCAAGAACAACAAGGAGAACCCTTCACACCTGGCAAGTCTCAACGCAAATCTTGGCACCCCAGAACCTGTAGGTTGCCCTGGCTCAACCTTTCACCTCTGCTGATGTCAATGCATCCTTCGGCCAATCGGATCACTCCGGCCTGCCCTTGACTTTGCCGGCCCAGACACAAAGACAAATGAATCTATCAGATTAAATGTTTTTTAATGGCATACGGAGAAAGTCTGTGAGGACCCTGCTAGAAGCCATATGTGGATTTGCTCTGATAATCATTCAAAATGAGCTCTAATTTGTAATCCACTTTGCCTCACAGGGGCCCGTGTGCAATCTGTGTTGTTTGTTTCTCCAGATGCACTGTATATAATGACAGCAGAGCTTTGTATTGTTAGACAAAGTCCAACTCTTAGTGTTCTTGCCTACGGCCAAGTCATTTATTCCATCTGAAACAGAGGAATACATCTGAAAATGTCAAGGAAAGGCAAACTGGAACTAAGACACAAAAAAGTCATGGTGCTATTCCTTCCAGAATGAAATGGAGACCACCTGAGAATTACAGTGTCCAAATCATGTCATACTTAATTAAACTGGACTGATAATGGGGAGCGCATGAAAAGGCCGTGAAAAATTGTGTCTCCTGCGACACAATGTCCATAACTAATTATTCTGCTTTGCAAAAGCTACAGCCAAGTTCTTCTGAATCATACTGGAGAATATCAAATGCAGTCTGCGCCGATGAAACTGTTAATGCTATTAGACAAGTCAAAAACATAGACTCTTTTGTATAAGTAGTAGTGTTTGTTAAGGCAACCGTGAGTATTATTAATGCTCATACTTGAGCAAACCCCTGATCCTAAGTATTACACTTTAGCAATTAATTTGTCTTGAGCTGCTTGTGCTACGGACATGAATCATACAACTTGTTGAGGTGTGGTATTATTTTTCTAAGTGATCAGATTCATGATTTCTTATATACCTTTCAAAAAATAATGCCACATTTTATGTTTATGTTAATGTTCTTGAAGAAAGTCTCCTAGGTGCGCCAAGGTTACCTTTATTTGAATACCAAAATACAGTAAAAACAGTCAATTTGTGAAATATCATTACAATTTAAAATGCAAATTTATTATAATTTATAATAATAAATTAAACAATTTATTTCTGTGATGCAAAACTGAATTTTCAGCATCATTACTCCAGTCTTCAATGTTAAATAATCCTTCTGAAATCACAATGTGCTGATTTGGTGATTAAGACAGATTTCTTATAATTATCAATGATTTTTTTTTTTGTTTTAATAAATAGAAAGTTCAAAAGGACAGCATTTAGTTGAAATAGAAATATTTTGTAACATTATAAATGTTTTTATTGTCACTTTTAATATAATGCATCCTTGCTTAAAAAAAAAAATATATATATATATAATGTATCCTTCCTGAATAAAACTATTAACTTCTTTCAAAAATATCTTGAATCATTATATCTTTTATATGTATGAAAAAGGCAAAAAATGGCAAGAGACAAAAACTACACCAAAATCCTGCAGCCCAAGAAGCTCCCAATGATCATCGGTGCAGCACAAAAGAGGCTTTTGAAAAGCTGCGGAAAGGTCAAGTGATGCTCCTACAAAGAGCTGTGGGTCATTTAGATCAGACAGACACTGTCCTCCAGTGGTGTTTCTTCATTAAACAGACACAGGGTGAGAGGACAGTCTGGATTTGGTCCCAGTAAAACCAGCCTCTACCTGTGATCACCCAAGCATGTGGAGTGGAGAGATAGAGAGACAGAGAGAGAGAGGGGAGGGGTTCAGGACCCTAGCCGAGGGGCAACCTCGTCACTCACCTGGGCCGTTGTCTTTGGACAGGACACTCAACTATCTGAAACAGCAAAGCACCCCCACACACAGCTTATTAAGGGCAGGTTTGTTCTTCCTGACAGAGCTCAATTGTAGATAATTGTCTCTTTCAGATCACTGAGGGCTTGTGTGATCCTCCATCCATTGAAGTTGAAGGAATGACGGATTCTTTTCGCATGTGAATGGAAGGAGTTCCACTTCACATAACAAACCAATAAGGAGTCAAAGACCCTTTTTTCTCAAGGTTTAATCAGTGTTATATTCAGCATGTTTTATGGATAGGACATTTTTACTATTTTACGATTATCATTGTTTTAATATATTCAATTGCATGGAGCTATTTACATTATAATAGTGTGTGTGTGTATATATATATATATATATATATACATATATATATATATATATATATATATATACATATATATATATATATATATATATATATACATATATATATATATATATATATATATATATATATATACATATATATATATATATATATATATATATATATATATATATATATTACATAAAGAGCCAAGGAGTTTATTTTAAAATATTTATGTAATTATTATATAATGTATAATAATATATAATGTATAAAATAAATTATAGTAATTAATTTTACAAATTATATTTAATTATATAATTATATCTTTTTAATTTATTACAGTACATAAAATTATATAATATATTTATATAATTTTAATTAAGTATAATTAAATTAATTTTGTGTAATATAATTAATAAAACTGCATGCATCCTTAAATGAATAGTTAAAAAATAGATAAATAAATAAATAACACTAAAACAAAACTAGAAAAAAAAAAAAAAAAAAAAAAAAAGCCTTCCTGATGCACAGAAGGTACAATCAGTTTAACACCCATACTAACTAATGACACTGCACCTACAAATGATTCCAGTTTCCACTTGTGATAACGTTTACCTCCAAACTGTTTGACATCATCTGAATAGAGAGGTTTCCCCTCATTGCAATTCCTTCAGCAGCTTGGACACACACACATGCGCTTTCACACGCAAAAATGCACACACATACATGCACCCCCCCCCCCCCCCCCCCCCCACCCCACCCCCCCACACACACACCTGCAGCTGGTCTGATTAATAAACTCCCAATGGCAGTCCGTTAACAGGCCAGCTGTAGAACAGGAACAGAACCATGTGTGAAACTAACATGCTACAGGTCCTCTTATGTGCCTAACACGACCATTACTCACACACTAACACATATCCCTATAAACTGAGACCAAGCCTGGTTTATTTGGACTAGAGGTGACATTCATTAGGTCATTGCTATCATAGAGTACCCAATCATACGTCAAAATGCAATGAATAAAACATTTGTAAAATGGAAAAGATGGACATTTGAATTTTAAATGTCTTTAATACTTTGGTTTGAATGGACATTTGTGTTTTTTTTTTTTTTGTTTTTTTTTTTTTGCTATGTCTTTGGTGCTAAATTCTAACATGGAAAACGATAAATTATTAAGAAATATTCTTGTGAATATTATTTTGGAATATTATTTTAATTTGTAAACTATTCATAGGCTTTTCATATGTGTCTCAATTTTCTCTTATCTTTCGCAATATCCTGTAAATGAAACTTTTAAATGAATAAAGCATGTTCCTTTAATGACATCATTCTCCAGGAAGTGACAACCTTTTTACAGGAAAATAACAGCTCAAATATTATGGTTCTGATAAATTCTGTGATATTTTATGCTATCCATTGCTTTTCCCATTTTTTTTTTTTAATTTGAAGCATTCCATTCTGTTTTATGCAGTTACTGAAATCTGTATGATATTATCAAGAAGTCAAAAGAACTATCATCAGATACACACACAAACTCAAAGGTTTTCATGATAACCAATCAAAATAAAAGCTCGCTTTAACTTGAAGCAATTGAAATCTACAAAAAAAAAAAAAAATGGTAAAAATATCATGGAACTTGTGAAAAAAATAAAATGGATTTCATAGATTTCAAAAATGTGATTTTTGTTCAAATTTAAATAAACTGTTGTTAAACTGTGTTGGTTTTATAATTTAAATTAATTAGACATGCTTTTTGATTGCT
The DNA here is from genome assembly GCA_039654775.1 of Spinibarbus caldwelli. Lineage (NCBI taxonomy): Eukaryota > Metazoa > Chordata > Actinopteri > Cypriniformes > Cyprinidae > Spinibarbus > Spinibarbus caldwelli. The sequence continues at coordinate 26,075,166 of CM077256.1, read as the reverse complement.
ACATTCTTTTAACTATAAAAACAAAATTCAGCAAAATTAAAAAAAACTGGAATATAAAATAAATAAAATGAGTAAAAAAAAAATAGAATTTAGGAAAAACTAAAAAAAACTATAAAAAACAGATTTTATATTGCCCTAGTCTAACTTTAACCACGTTCCACCCTGTTACTTCTTGAAATGTATTATGAATCAAATAGAAATACTTCCTTGAAGTATATTCATTACAAAACTATAAACCATTAAAATTGACACAATATTGTCTTTTTAGGCATTACTTGATCTTCCTAGTAGATAAGTCGTGTGTATTGAGATCAGTGACCCATGCGTATTCCTCAGATAAGACTCTCTGTCCTCAGTATTTCTGCCTGTTTCACTCCATTCAAACCCATTCACAAAAACACACTCACATCCTCTGCCTCTGAAACACTCAACACACCAACAAAGACAATCTCTACACATCCTGGACGGTCATGTGGTGACAATGTGTGCGCTGTGGTGGAAGTCTGTGAGAGGAGGAAGCGAGCTGTTGCCCCGAGCGACTCGTCCTGGGAGGGAATGTTTATCGTGTCCAGTGTCTTTGATCTCGCCCACTTAATCACTTCCTGCACACTGTACGTGAACTGCTGCACTGCCACACAGGGGAAGCAGGGGGAGGCCATTAGATGTGGTTACTCCTCCACTACCTTCCACAAGTCATTAGATAGAGGCTGCGATAAGGTGCACAAATCCCATGGTTTCAGGGTGTTGCGGCTAATTCCTTGAACATCTCTGGGGACCGAGAAAGACAGCCTTTAATTGCTGTCTGGCTTCGATTGGCGTCTCCAGTGCTGGGAACTTCGCCGTATGGGGGCGGACGGATGCCCGAGCCAAGCTTTACATGCTCTATGGCAGTCTTAGGCATGGGCGCCTAAAGGATTTCATCTCATGGTACGCAGAGAAGGGACATTTTTTGGGCAAAACAACATTAAAAAGTAAAAAAAAATTGAATATATGCTCATATTAAAAATTCAAGTTTTCATTTTCTTGTCACATAAGTAGTAATTTCTTGTAAGTAGTATGCAATTCTATAAAGACTCTTTGGACCAAATGATCGGTGAGAGTAAAGACTCATTCATGAAAAGACAATAACGATTAAGATATAGTTTTAAAAACAGTTTTAAATTGAAAGAATAGAGTTCATATAATAACTTCTGTTGAAGAGAAGAAATATTTTAGAATGTTGGGAAACAAACAATTGCCAGTAGCCACTGACTTCCATAGTATGGAAAAAAATACTATGGAAGTCAATGGCTACTGGCAATTGTTTATTTCCCAGCACTGTTCAGGTTTGCAACAACTCGAGGGCGAGTAAATGAGTGAACGATACCTTTAATGGTACAACTGAGCAGAACGCAGGTGTCTAGATATATTTTTTTAAAACATTTTTACACTCCAAAATGACAAAAAGCAATGCAGTGGTTCAAAGTTACCTCTCAGATATTTTGTTCTAATTGTGGATATCCACTTCATCCAGTGTTGTTTTATTCTCCTTCCCAGCAGGCACAGGACGTCGATATAACGTTAGGTTGACGCTGGACATGACATCGCACAGACGTTGCATTTTGGTTGAGAATGAAAATCGGGTTGACGTCAGTATTTGAAGCCAATTTGATGTTGACTTAATGTTGGATTTTGGTTACACAACCTAAAAACAATAGATATCAACATCAGTTGACGTTGGTGTTGGACATCAAATTAACATTGACATTAGATGCTGAATTGACATTGAATTTTGGTCACCCAACGTCGCAACCAAAATTTAACCAAATATCGACGTCTTATGACATTGTGTGCCTGCGGGGTTATTTTTAAGTATATTGATACTGTTTGTTTTACTGACTGAGAAAGCACTTCAGATGATTCAGTGAGAGAGAGCGGTCTGAACTAATGCGATTCAGATTCAACCAATTCAGTGAGTTTGGCCAATTCACTGAAAAGAAAGAATTGAACAAAAATTCAACTCAAGTTGAGAAGTTTTACTTTCTTGTGTATGTCCAGCATTCACGTAACTACTACACATTTCTATAAGACTTGAGCGTCTTTGAATCAAATGATCAGCGATTGAAAACGGTACACCTGAGCAGAACGAAGTGTCTTTAGACTCTTTTAACCCAAAAATGGCAAAAAGCAATGAAATGGTGTAAGACATCCATCTAACGCATGTTCAACAGTAGGGCTGGGTAAAATAATATTAATTTCTCTATGTTGATTCTTTAAATCCCAAGAATCGATTAGTCTAGCCTGCTTTCAGTTAATGAGCAGAACATTGTAGCATGCCTCCCATCAAGCTTTGTGCTTTGTAACCTTTGATATGAAACAAAGTCTCAGATTTCAAATTCTGTCCATTTCATTACAGTATTCAAACAAAATAACAGATCGCTGTAAAAATATTCAGTGACCGTAAGATATAATTTTTTTTATTTTTTTGCTAGTGGGTGCAGGACACTATAGTTCATTTATGTAAGTGAGGATAGAAAAATAAAGTAAACGGTGACATATTATACTCAAAAATTCTTCATACAGTTGACTACCAGTAAAACTGATAACAATTTGGGACTAAAAATTAGATTTGACACTTTGACCTGACCATGTTTTTTTACATACCTTTCTATCAAAGTTATCTGACATTATCAAGATGAATTTGTTCTGACATAGTTTAACTCTGAGTTCTTGTCATATTTTATTACCATTTTCTAAACTATAGCGAATAAACTGTGATAATGTGAGAAATGTTGAAGGTGTCTGAATAAATTTTGGTTTGACTGTATATTTTACAGAGATTTTCCTTGAAAATTTGGCATGTACTGTTCCTGATAAATATCCAAAACAATCGATTCTGAATCGCATTAAATTGAATTGCAAGCTTGTGAATAAGAATCTAATCGAATTGTGAAATTCACCAGGAAAACAACAGAGTAGGCGGACACAAAAACACTTGTGCAAATGGAAAGTGTGTAGAAAGACGAATGTACATGAATTGATTCAGACCGTTTCGCAAACCCATTTGGCCACTGCACTGCAACTAAAGAACCGCCTCCAAACGAATGATTAATCCATAAATGATCGTCATCACTAGTTCAGTCGACAGAAATCCATGATACAGTACACATGATTGCTCAAGATAATCGCATTGAAAACATTTCTCAGGCTACCTAGCTGTACAGCTGCAGGCACCACTGGTCTTGGGCTTAATTTCTTTGAGCTCACACAGAGACCAAAGTTCACGAAGCACTATAAAACCTGATGGAGAACCGTGGAAGGGAGTCTGCGCATGCTGTGACAGGTCCGAGGTGTTCTGAAGGTAACTTCCTCCTAATGTGTGTGGTTCTCACCTTGACATGTTTTCTGGGCAATCCTGTCAATCATAAAAGCAACATGCTGTTTCTGGAAACCGTGACTCAGTGCAGGCCAGCGGCCTCCCTTACAACCCCTCACCGACTCGCTCGGGTATCGGTGGAGAACTCTGCTGCCCTACATACAACTCAAGCCCTCAGGTTAACCGGCTCCTCCCTATGCAAACCCAACTGCATGTAGGAGATTCTCACCAGCCTTAAAATAGGGATAAACCTGGCTCCACACCTGGGAGAGGCACAAGCAGGGACAACCTGTTGGCTCGCCCGTGAAGGATTGGCGATTTGGGGGATTTAGATTCTGTACTTCCTTATGCTCAACTCTTATGTCATTCCACAAAGCGCTGTTGCTCTTTTGACTTCAGGCCAGGATTCAGTCTGTTAGTGGCGTGATGATGGCTGGACAGTTGGCACAGCGTGTCGGCGCTCATGTACTTCTCTAGAGCCGACGGGTGTAGTCGATGAGTGTTACAGAAAACCTTTTGTTTCTCAGTGAGTAACGAGATCTACATAGACAGGATTTACTGAATGTTCCTGAATCCATTAGTTACCAAAGGTCATAAACTGTTGTTTCCCATTACAGATTTCTGGGTGTTCTAGGATGAACAAACATGGCAATCGTTCAATATTTGGAGGCTGTTCTTTAAATAAAAAAAGAGGCCTGCACAAAATGCCTCCGAATTTGAATGTATGTTATTTAAATTATATGCATCGAAAGTTTGTTTAATAAATATTTTAGCTAATGTAATGTTACTTTCAGCTACCGATGAGTGTATAACTCCATTTAACACAATTTCCAATATTCAAATCCTCTGCACAGAATTTTACCTAATCAGTACTAAAAATATTAAAAAGTGCACTGAAAGAGGCTTAATTTACAATTAAAATGCACTGTACATACAGATGGTTCTCCATGCAGACTCAACATACAAACCACAATGGATTAAAATAAAATAAAATAAAATAAAATAAAATACAAGGGACTCTTCTATGTTATGTAAGTAAGCAATAATTCATGATCTATATAGGGCATGTCCAAAATAAATAAAAAGAAAAAAATAATAATAATAGAAATACATGTGGCAAATTCCTGCTGTTGGTTCCAAAAAAAAAACAATTTTAAAAAATTTATTATTTATTATTATATTATTATTATTATTATTATTATTATTATTATTATTATTATTATTATTATTATTATTATTATTATTATTATTGTTATTTTCATTTATTCATTCATTTAAATATCTGGAATTCTTAATTTGCTCATAAATATCATTTGATTTTTGCAGTCATACCACATGACATTTTATAACCTAAACCTAGCCTTTTCATAAAAAAGCTAATCATTTAGCCTAATATTAAATATTATTAGAGACTTGCTGACCTGTTTTATGTGTTTTTTTCTTCTTCTTCTTTTCTTGCATGTTGGTTGAACTCCATTACAAAACTTGTTGCACTATACTTTGCAGACATTTTTCTTTTTTCAAATATTAATAAGAAGTGAAGTTTTTTCTAAGAATCAATAAAAAAAAGCAACTACTTTTGCAAACTACAAAAAGGTTTTTTTGTTCGTTTTGAAAAAAATATTGTATTATATTATATTATGATATTGCCCAAAGATGTTTTATATTATATTAAAATATCAAAATTCCTTTTAAATCAAAAAATTTTAAGTATGCCCATCATCATAGAAAAGGTGTATTAAAGTTACTGTATAAATCGCATTTTCATGTGTTTCTGAATAAATTAATAGATAGAACAGGACTGGAAAATGAGTGTCATGTCACTGACCCAGTAAACAAACAATACTAAGATGAAATAGTGGTAAGTATGTGAGATGTGGAGGCTCAGAACAGCAGTGGAGCACAAACACTGTTATTAGTCTAAAACGTGTCATGGCAGTCATGGCAAAAGGGCTGGCGTCTTTCATTTTTCTCATTCAGCAATGCCCTCCAGCCTGTTTCTTTGCTGTCAAACTGTGCGGCTGGCACACACTCACAGGCTGGCTCTGTTCCGAAGAACGTTTAGGATCTGTAGTCTCAGGAGCCCGACCAGCCCAGTTTCTATTGACTCACAAATATGGGAGTAAACATTCCTGCTCAGTTACATTCTGTTTGTAAAATATCATTTTTCAAAAGCGCTACAATATATAAAGTAAGTGCCACAACAAAATGGACAGAATATATGTTTCCATGACAGCATAATTGCTTCAAATGACATGCCACTTGTTGGATAGTAACAAATGCTTTAACACTCCCATATTCTTTTTATGGTGGCACCACCCACATGTTTACAAACACAAGCCTAATTGTGGAGCACAGGAGACATCATTTCACCAGACAACAGTTAGGTGGATCTATCTTGATACCAAAATATACTCCATTAAATGAGGCGACACACACCAGACCCCCTCACACATTCCCTCTCAACGCTGGTAACAGAACTACACTTTCAAAACTTTCACTCATGTCAAGTCAGCATGAAATATAGCTCATTTTACTTCCGTAATGACATCTATTCATGAGTAAAACAGGATTTCAACCCGGAAAAAAAAAAAAAAAAATGCAGATATGATATTATTCATATCTATGACTAATGGTCTGTATTTAACATGTGTTTGGAAGAAAGGGGTTGATAACCAAGGGTTAAACTGATACAGCATTCAAAATAAAATGCTACAATTTTAATGAGTAATTTATAGTTTAATTAGTAATAACAGAATTTGTGCTATATAAATAAATAGGTATATTTTATATACATTATTCGCAACACTTTTTAGTTCCGTAATGACACCTGTTCAAGCGCGAAACAGGATATTCAACCAGGAAAAATATGTTTATATAAAATCTGTTTAATTAACTAAAATATTTTCATATTTAATTACATTTAATTATGTTTTAATAATATTTTAAAATATTTCATTTATACACACACTATTTTACACTTATATATCTAAAATATTTTATATATTATATTTTAAGGAATTAAAATGGGTTGTGTTGTATATGTTTTAAACAACACAACCCATTTTAATTCTGTAAAATGTATTCAATTAGCTAAAATATTATATATGTGATATATAATATTATATGAACAACACAACCCATTTTAGTTCCCCTAATGACCCTATTTATGAGCGAAACAGGATATTCAACCAGGAAAAATACATTGATATGAAATATTTATATGAATTTATATAGCACAAATTCATATACATATTACACAGATTTATATAAATAACCACATAATTTCAATGTATGTATTTATATGTATATAATTAAGACTATATAAAATATTTAAATTATGTTGTGCGCTATATAAATAAATGTTATAAATAAATATTTAAATATATATTTATATTAGTGACACACATTTATGAGTAACATAGGATATTCAACCAGGAAAAAATACATTTATATAAAATATTTATATTTATTTACATTTACATAACATAAATTCATTTACATATTACACATATTTATACAACCAAATAATTTAAATATATGTATTTATATGTATATAACTAAAACTATTATAAGCTATATATTTACATGAAGTTGAAGTTGTGCTATAATAATAATAATAATAATAATAATATATTTAGTTTGATATACTAAATATAGATATATATTTATATATAACAAGTATGTGCATTTATTTGCTTATTTATAGTCCAATAGTGAATAGATACATATTCGGAATGTGTTACATAACTAGACAGGTCAATTATGATTTCGGGTTGACTTGACATAATTTGTTTTTTAAAAAGAGTATCAAAGGCAAGGTTACATGGAGCCACAACAATGTTAGCACAAACAATTAGCATAAATGTGTGTAATGTTCCTATAATTATGTCACTGAGGACCCAATTATTGATCAGAAGTTCACAATAGCCTTCAACAAATATTATTAGAAAGCCAGTAACCACAAAATACCAAGAGGAGCTGTTTTGGCACTGCGTGTACTTGTCTGTTGAGTCGGCTTGCGTGACTGGGGTGTGTGTGTGTAAAGGCTCCAGTCCCGCCTGAGGCTGCCGGCACACTGGGAGCAGCTCTTTACTTTTAATCCTTGAGAGTCTTAAAAAAAAAAGTCATATAAAACAACAAACACTTCAGCTTTGACATGGGATGCCAACGATGCCCTGAACAACCACAAGCGGAGGTGACTTAGTGCGGAGTCTGCAAGCAAAGAACCAATGCACACAAACAAGGGCACCATTATTTAGGAGAAGAAATGCTGTGCCAAGCACTGAGGTTTTTGGAAATGTTTAGGTGCAACGGTCTAAATACAGGGGAAAACATTATACTAAAGGTTCATAATAAATATTTTATCACAATTCAAGTTAGAAAGACGGCCGAGGCCTGATATGACACTAGCAATGCAGCTGTTGCCAAATGAGTCAGAGCAGGCAGCAGTTTTGAAAACGCCTCATAAATATGTTGACATGTCATGTGCTTCTGAGTCACGCTGGCCCAGCACATCATCCCAGCCTAAACGACCTCCAGATACAGAGAGGCATTTCCTCCTGTACCTGCCTCAGCGTTGCCACCGCTGGCACTGCTATCTTCTGCTCATTTGAAAAAACTACAAAATGTAAAAAGAAATGGTCTTGCACAGCAAAAAAAAAAAAAAAAAAAAAAATTATACTGACTCCAAGCTTTTGAACGGTATAGTGTATAATGTTACAAAAGCTTTTTATTTCAGATAAATGCTGATCTTTCTATTCATCAAAGAATAATGAAATAAAAAATGTACTCAACTTTTAAAATATTGATAATAATAATAATAATAATAATAATAATAATAATAATGGATAATAATTGATAATAATAATAATAATAATAATAATAATAATAATAATAATAATAATAAATGTTTCTT